>LFYR01001074.1:5656-164542 GCA_001185155.1 Zostera marina | reverse complement strand
CACTCAAAGGCACGATTCAAGTTCCACTCTCACACCAGAGCACTACACTACGAAACTCGCCGATTCTCACTAGAATCGCCTAGTTTCACTTGCAGGTATTTTGACGTAGAGCGTGCGTCGTGGACTCCAAAGCCTCCGGCATCAACCTCGCACCACCGCGAGCCCTGGTAGCAGATTCAGTGCTTCATCAGGGACATCACGAAAGGTAGATCACACGGTAAGTTCAATAATAAATATATGCGTTTTCGAACTGATCTGGTTGTTTTGCAGGATGTTTTCTTTTTTGCAGGAAAGGTTCTAATAGTGAACCAGGTTCTAATAGTGAACCAGACTCTGATAGTGAGTCAGCAGGTTCTGTATCCGGGGCGAGAATCGGATTCTGATAGTGGATCTGTAGCCTTGGACAGAATCAGACTCTGATAGTGAGTCAGATTCTAATAGTGAATCAGCAGGTTCTGTATCCGAGGCAAGAATCGGATTCTGATAGTGGATCTGTAGCCTTGGTCAGAATCAGACTCTAATAGTGAGTCGGCACTTCTGTCGCTTCGGCCAGAAGCTGTCACATTTTTTGAGCATGATAGATCTGTCGCTTCGGACAAATCAATCAAGGATTTATTGAGCATAAGGAGGAGCAGCATAAGAGGCAGCTCCGCACGGCAAGGTCAGTAAATCAATAAATATATCCTTTAGACTGATATAGTTGTTTTGCAGGTTGTTTTTTATTTTGCAGGCATGATTCTGTCGCTTCGGCCAGAATCAAACCAAGAATTTGTCGCTTTGGCTTCAATAGTTCTTCAAACATTTGGAGATCATTTTGTCGCTTTGACCTTAATGATCTCGACCCATCTTGCGCTTCGGCCTATGGGGTAACCGTCGTTGCGGACACCAAGTCGCTCTTGATCAGGGTAGACTATAAACATCAGTTCTGATAGTGAACTAGATTCTCGCGCTTCGGCCAGAATCAGATTCCAATAGTGAATCCACGCGATCTGTCGCTTCGGCCAGAACCCGATTCGGATAACGAATCCACGCATTCTGTTGCTTCGGCCAGAATCAGATTCTAATAGTGAATCCATGCATTCTGTCGCTTCGGCCAGAATCCACACAGCAAAAGTCGCTCTTGATCAGAGTAGGACTATAAACATGTAGTTCCATTGGCCTGGAACTAGATTCTGATAGTGAATCAGTCCATCTGATAGTGCATGGACCACGCGGAGTCATTAGTGTCGCTGTGAGCACAATGACTCAATCCCATCTTGTCGCTTCCTGCCTTGATGCGGACTACCTTGCTCGGGGGGGGATACTGAGGCTACACGGGTGTTTTGCCATGCTCTCTTCAGGGGGGAGTACTGGTGAGATATGCCTAATCACGTCAGTCACTCCCAGCAACGCCCTTCGACAAGGACTAGGGTTCCGTCGCTTTATGCCGGACCCCCGGAGAGTTCCACGAATTCGGAAGGAGTGTCTACGTCAAGTACTCAAGGCAGCACCTGGGAGTCGCCGATTGGGACTACCAAGTCGCCGACTCCAGGGGTGAATCGCTGACTCTAGGCCTCGTGGACAGTTCTGGTAGGCTGCCACTAGGCTCATGGGGAGTCGGCGATTGAACCTCTTGATCGACGATTCCCACACCTGAATCGCCGACTCCCAGCCGTTACATGAGTGGGCCCACGTCATTAAGGCACTCCTTAATAGGATACCTTAATGGGGTGGGTCCCATGCTAATGAATGGGGAAATGTCCCCCAGGACCCTATAAAAGGGGTCCTTGGGGGACCTCTACCCTCAAGTCATTCCCACTTGACACACTCCAACCAGAGCAATACTTGGAGCCCGAATCGCCTACTCCCAAGAGAGTCGGCGATTCCCCTCCCCTTCTGCAGGTATATTGACGTAGAGCGTGCGTCGTGGACTCCAAAGCCTCCGGCCCTCCTCGCGACCCCGCGAGCCTACTGATAGCAGATTTCGTGCTTCATCACCGATTCAATGAGAGGAATCGGCGAGTCACGGCCAGCAGTCGTCGACCCAATGGCAGCTGAGCCTTTCCTTCTCCGCTTGAAGGATTTTCCCTTGATGGGCCCAGCATGTGTCGCTGACTCCACGATGGGAATCGTCGATACAGAAGGCTCGGGAATCTCCCCTAGCTCGAGAGGCTCTCGCACGACCACAAGGGCCTTGCACTGTGTCACTGACTCCGCAAGGGGAGTCGCTGACACTGGCGAAGCGCCAAGCAGCTCGTGCACAGAGGCACTCAGATCCATATTATGAGGTGGAACGACCGGAGTCGCCGACTCAACCTCTCTGTTAGGAGAAGGAATCGGCGACTCGACGGTGTTCAACACCTCATCGAGACCCTCAGCGGTCATCTCCGCAATGAAAGCGGACGTTTCAGCTTCCTTCAAGAAAGACAAGTGGGAATTGGGGTAACTCATGATTGGAATCGTCGATTCAAAGGAAGAGAACTTGGGAATCGGCGACTTAAAAATCTAGGGTTTTAGGCGATTAAGGAGGCAAAAAAGTGTTGTGAGGTTTTGGGGAAAAACTCTCCACTATTTATAGCCCCTGGGAAAATTGCAAAAACCCCCTAGAAAATCCAAAATTTGCAAAATTTGAGATCAGGAATCGATCTCCAAATCCCCCAAATCACGCCACTGTCGCCGACTCCACAGGGCAGTCGCCGACTCCAAACAAAATCTCACAGCACTGTGAGATACATTTCCTTATTTGGAGATTTTACAAATATTCCCCATATATTCTCCAAATATCCCAAGGATCTCCCAAAAAGATCCGACGGTCACGCTAGGAGTCGCCGACTCACAGGGGTAAAAACAAAAATGCCCCCTGCAGTTACCCAGACCATAGGTGTCGCCGATTGGTGGCCTCCAGTCGCCGACTCCGGGTAAAATAACAATAAAAACTGCTCCCAGTGCACGTTTTCAAGGGGGAGCATCACAAGCTTTCCCGACACTTCTATCGCTTCGGCCAGAAGTCGTCAAAATTCAAGGGGGGAATATCACAAACTCTCCCGACACTTCTGACGCTTCAGCCAGAAGTCGTCACACTTCAGGAGGGAGTATCACAAGCTCTCTCCATCATTAGGGTTCCAAATTACAAGGCAACCCTCGAGTGTCGAATATTACAAGGCAACCCACGGGTGTTTTGCCATGCTCTTTTCAGAGGGGGAGTACTGGTGAGACATGCCTGATCACGTCAGTCACTCCCAACAACGCCCTTCGACAAGGACAAGGGTTCCGTCGCTTTATGCCGGACCCCCGGAGAGTTCCACGAATTCGGAAGAAGTGTCTACGTCAAGTACTCAAGGCAGCACCTGGGAGTCGCCGACTAGGACTACCAAGTCGCCGACTCCAGGGGTGAATCGCTGACTCTAGGCCTCGTGGACAGTTCTGGTAGACTGCCACTTGGCTCATGGGGAGTCGGCGATTGAACCTCTGGATATGCGATTCCCACACCTGAGTCGCCGACTCCCAGCCGTTACTTGGGTGGGCCCACGTCATTAAGGCACCCTTCAATAGGATACCTTAATGGGGTGGGCCCCACGCTAATGAATGGGGAAACGTCCCCCAGGACCCTATAAAAGGGGTCCTTGGGGGACCTCTACCCTCAGGTCATTCCCACTTGACACACACCAACCAGAGCAACACCAGGAGCCCGAATCGCCTACTCCCAAGAGAGTCGCCGATTCCCCTCCCCTTCTGCAGGTACATTGACGTAGAGCGTGTGTCGTGGACTCCAGAGCCTCCGGCCCTCCTCGCAACCCCGCGAGCCTACTGGTAGCAGATTTTGTGCTTCATCAGGGGGATTTCGAAATTTTGGACGGGACTTTTTATTAAGCCAGGAATTATCATCTGCATTTCTCTTCTACAAAAAAGCAAAACTCCTATGGAAAGAGTTAAAAGAAAGATTTCATATACAAAATGGACCCCTGGTCTACCAACTACAAGCAAAAAAATTCAATCTCACACGAGGACAAGATTCAGTATGCAACTACTACACCAAATTCACAAAACTAGGTAATGAATATGACATGAACAGGAAAAGTATAAAAGTCATACAAGAGGAGAGACTGATAAAATTCTTGATGGGCCTAAATGAATGCTTTAAATAAGTTAGCAGGCAAATCATGCTCACTGAGCCACAACCTAACTTAAAAAAACATACTACATATTAACACAAGATGAACAACAAAGGGACATTGAAACACCAAAAGAATCAGAAAAAACATTATTAACTGAAGCACCCTATGGGCCACCTAAACCACAAAGAGAAAGACCTTATTGTAATGGTTGCAAGAGACTAGGACACACAATCAACTACATGGATATCCCACAGACATGCCAACATACAACAACCAATAATGTCCAAGACCACCTACTCAAACAATAACACCCCAATTCAACCAACAAAGGAGACCTTTAGACTACCTAGCCAACCAGCAAGAGGATAATGATTCCAAGGATTTAGGAATAGGTATCCTACCAACAACAACAACTTCAGACCTCAAAGACCATAATCAAAAGCCAAGAATTTGAAAACTCACAATGGTAAGAAAATGAAAACAGTTATGGAACAGAAGAACAAAATCAAGAATATAACACACTTGAAGGAGAATGGGAAAAGACCATTGGGCTAACAATGCCACATATCAATCTGAATTTCAAACTGAAATTGGACAATAGAACAACCAAAACATAATGGACCAAATTAGAAACTATTAGTACCATGGACCACCGAACTAGTCGCCTTAAGGGCCCGGGCGCGCGAATGGGCCAGACGCAACGAATGGGCCGGTGAGGCGAGCCCACGAGGCCCAGAAACAAGCAGAGCACTATAAATACCTCCTCTGGTCCACTAGGGAAGGGGGTTGACAATTCTAGAAAGTGAACACTTGAGAGAGTTGAGGTTGTGAGCTTGCACCGACGAGCCCACACACCAATAGTGGTGAACCTGACATGTACCGAATACAGCGGCCAGCATGAAGGAAGAGGATGACGGCAAGGAGCGACTACCACAGAGGAGGGAGCTCGAGGGACGAAAACCGTGGGCCGGAGAGTACCCTCGACGCGAGGAGGCAAGCAGAACCGAATGCATTGGAGCACCTGCCAGCATCGCACCACGACTGAGACCGGCACGCGGAAGAACGGAGAGCCCAGGAGGAGAGGCTGCACATGGAAATGGAGAAGATAAGGTACGGGGGGAATTACCCAGGAGAGGCAGGCGAAGCAGACCCCTATCCCCACCCAGGGAGAGGAGGTCGAGCAGGTCCCGATCCCCCGAGAAGAGGAGGAAAGAGAAGGAACACGAGAGGCTCCGTCGAAAGGCGCGCACGGAGAAGAGGGAGCACACGGATAGGGAGAATAGGCAGGAGAGGGAGAAACTAGCAGAACTAATATTTACCCTGCAAGAGAGCCAACGCCAGATGCAGGAGCAGGTACACCAGCTCACGACGACCTCCTACACTCTGGAGTCAGACGGAGCAGAAGGCGGAGACCCGATGTACGGGCCAGTCCCCCCGATAAGAGAACCTGGGAGTGACGTGGCCCCCACGGGAGGACCCGAAGGCGGTACGACCCTGGTGGTAGGCGGGACAGGGGGAGAAGCCCTGGCACAGCATCTGCTAGACGAAGAATACCCCCTGGCTGGAGAGCCCCGAAAATCCTCTTCTACAAGGGAAATACCGACCCGGAAGACCACCTCCATTCATTCAAAATCAACATGGAGGACAGGAGGAATCGGAAGGACATCTGATGCCGGATGTTCCGTAGGGCCCTCACGGGCGACGCAGTTGCATGGTACAGGACGGTGCCCGTTGGGTCCGTGCACATCTACGAAAGCATGGTGACATTGTTCCGGGCGGCTTTTGCGCACCGGCGGAGGAGGACCAAAATTAAGGCCACCCTTAGCGCCACCATGCAGGGAGAGTTCGAGAGCACGCGCGCGTACCTACTCCCTAGCCGGGCCCCGATCAGAGGTTTCGGACAGGCGGAAGTCTCAGTCGCGAGGACGATATCCATACTGGTCACCTTGGGACGGCACGCCCAGAAAAAGACGGTCGAAGTCACGTTCACCGTCGTGAACTTCACCTCAAGTTACAACGCCATCTTGGGGAGAGAGCCGCTACACGCTTTCCAGGCGGTGATGTCATCCCTCCACCAGTATCTCAAGTTCCCGACTGAGAGGGGGGTATGCACGGTGAAAGGATCCCAGAAGAAGGCACGGGAATGCTACTTCAACTCGGTCGTGGAGGTTTATCTTGTTGTAACTGTCTCAAAAAAAAGGAGGTGATGACATCAGACGAAGGACTGTCGCACTCCTCGCGGGAAGAAATCCCAAATCCAGAGCCGGCGTCCCACACAACCTTAATCCACCTCTCCCGGAACGAGGTGCACATAGGGAAAGGCCCTCCCACAAGAGCTGAGAAGCGGGATGGAGCGACTCCTCAGGAAAAACAAGGACTTGTTCGCAAATGAACTGGGGGAGTTGAGCGGGGTGTCCCGGGCGCTAATGGAGCACAAGCTCGCAGTGGCCCCGAGCGCCCGCCCGGTCAAACAGAAGTTGCGTCCGCTTAGGGCAGAGAAAAGGGACGTAGAAGAAGCGGAGGTGGAAAAACTTCTCCGAGCAGGTTTCATTCGCCCGGTGTGTTACCCCGCGTGGTTATCCAACGTGGTCATGGTAAGAAAGGCGGACGCTGGGTGGAGGATGTGTGTCGACTTCACAAACCTCAACAAAGCATGTCCCAAGGATAGCTACCCTTTACCGTCGGTGGACCGGCTGGTGGACCAGAATTCCGGGTGCGAACTGCTGAGCTTCATGGACGCACATTCGGGATACAACCAAGTGCCCATGGAAAGGGGGGACGAGGAGAAGACGTCCTTCATCACGGAGATGGACACGTTTTGCTTCAAGGTAATGCCGTTCGGCTTAAGAAATGCGGGGGCTACCTTTCAGAGGCTAATGGATAAGGTATTCGGGGAGTAGATAGGCATGAACGCGGGAGTATACGTGGACGACATACTCGTCCGGTCGAAGAAAACCGGGACGCAACTGGCCGACCTAGAGGAGACATTCCTCAACATCAGAAGGGAAGGATTAAAACTGAAGGCGAAGAAGTGCGCCTTCGGGGTGAAGGAAGGGCATTTCCTGGGTTTTCGAATCATGCCAGAGGGGATCAAGCCGAGGAAAGAGAAGGTCGAAGCCGTCATGGCCATGACCCCACCATGGACGATAAAGGAGGTCCAGAAGCTGAATGGAAAGGTAGGGGCCCTAAGTAGGTTCCTGCCAAGGACGGCGGATCGCCTACGCCCGTTCTTTCAGCTCCTAAAAAAGCCTGGCCCCAGAGTAGCGTGGTCGGGCGAGTGCGAGGAAGCGTTCAAGGATCTCAAAAATCAGTTATCTCGCCTACCGACACTCCGACCATGTACGTCGCGTATTCGGATACGGCTGTCAGCGCGGTACTGCTACTACCACTCCCGATCGCTGCAAGAGGCGGAGGAAAGGTACCCGGACATCGAAAAACTAGCCTTAGTGGTTATCTCGGCGATCCGAAGGCTAGAACCGTATTTCCACGCCCACACCATTACGATCCCAACAACCCACCCGTTGCTCCAGCTTCTGCAAAAACCGGACGACTCGGGGTGCCTAACTAAGTGCACTACAAAAAAAAGGACCTTGTATGGCGGCCTTTAGATGGCGGAAATCCGCCATCAATACTTCAGTAGTTTAGATGGCGGATGTCCGCCATCTATTCTTTCAGTCCGCCGAGGAAACGTTTTGGCTCGACGGCGGTTCGAATTTTTTTTCGATGGCGGTGTTTAGATGGCGGATTTCCGCCATCTAAACTATCCCGTCCAAAATTTCGAATGGCCCCCAATTTCCAGCCCGATTACCCGATTAAATTGACTTAAGATGGCGGAAATCCGCCATCTTAAGTATTCGGGGACTCGGGCGGAAAAAGCCCGCCCAAATTTCGATTGGGCGGACTTTCACTTAAGTGCTGGCGGCACTTAAGTGTACTTACATGGCGGAAATCCGCCATGTAAGTTTTGGGGTTTATTAAAAACCCCAAATCCAGACAGACGCGTCTCCCGTTTTCTTCCTTGCTCCCGTCGACCTCTACTGCCGATTCCGCCCGCCGTGCGTCCCTGCTGCCTCCGTTCGTAGTTGCTCAGTTCTCGCCTCCGGTCTCGCCTCCGGTGGTGCCTTCGGTCTCGCCTCCGGTCTCGCCTCCAGTTCTTCCTTGCTCCGACGTTCTTACTTTGGTGAGATTTTTTTATGTATTTAAATATTTGATTTAGATTTTTGGTGTTCTATTGATCTGATGCATGAAATCAAAATTGTAAAGAGGAAATAAGAGAAATCGAAAGAGTTTGTTTGTTTGTTTTTGGAAAACTAGGACCTAATAGGTACGGTGGAGGAGGAAGTGTTGTTATTGCACACTAAGATTACATTAACTAATCACAGTAATTATTGAGGTTTTTGAAAATCCAAAGTTTAAATCTCATTATGTGACTCTAATTTAATGATTCGATTGACATTTCTATTTTTAGTGGACTGCGATACTTATGTTGTATTGAAACGCGAGGATCGATGAACCAAATAATAGTTCTGGTCTTATCTTCTGTTTAAACTTAGTTGTAGATCATCTTTTAATCTTAGTGAAATTTCATCTCTCTAACATCATGAGTCCAAACATATACTATAAATATACAAGCTTGTTTCAAGATATAGATTGTGTGATTGTAATACAAATTATTTGATAATAACCAATACAGATTAGAATAAATTAAAATTAAATCAAATACAAATACAAATGTTAAACATGCCTTGTGTAGCTGTGTTCCTTTATTTATATGTGAACTTTAATTTGTTTATATTAAAGTTTTGTGAACTTTACTGTTTGTGATGGTTTTTGTTTATACAAATACAAATCAATATTAAAGTTTTGTGAACTTTATTTATATGTGAACTTTTGCGATGGGTTTGTGATGGTTTTTGTAATGATTTTTGTGATGGTTATTTATTCTTAAAGTTATTTATTTGTAATGGTTTTTTTGATGGGTTTTGTTCTTGATTCTAATCTATTGATCTCTTTATCTATCTATCTTTTTGTTCGTATTTTAGATTTGTTTATTTATGTATGGAATTATTTATGGTGTTTGAATGTTTGGAAATTTGATTTTGATTTATGGTGTTGGAATGTTTGGAATCATATATACTATATATATTATCTATGTTTGATTAATTTACTGTTTTTAAATTAAAGAATTAATAAATAATTTTAAAAATAATTTAAAATCTTTATTTGATTTACTGTTTTTAATTAAAGAATTAATAATATTTTGAAATAAATATTTTTAAAATTAATAAACTTAATTAATTAATTTACTGTTTTTAATGAAATAATTAATAATTTTTTAAAATTAATAAATAATCTAGAAAATTAATAAAATAAATAATTTTATTTAAATAATTAATTATTTAGCTATATCATAATTTAAATACCATGTTTTGAAATAAATTAAAAATATTTAATATTGTTCTTAATTACTGTTTTTTAATAAATGTAATGATTTTAATGATTTTAAATTCTATTAATAATAATTAATTTGCATGAAATTAGAATTTGTTAATTAATAATTATTAAATTGTACGTATCAAAATAATTTGTTAATTAAAATGTTAATTAAATAATTAAAATTTATTTAAATAATTGTAATTAAATATCAATTTAATTAATAATTTATATGAATCTATATCTTAAATAATTATTTGCATGAAATAAATTTGTTTGAATTATTTTCTGTTTTTAAATTATTTAAAAAATAATTAATTAATTTATGTTTTTAAATAATTTTAAATTTATATAAAATAATTAATGTGTTTTTGATTTGTTATAGGTTTTTAAAAATCAAGATTGAGGTAAGTTTTGGATTGAAGTAAAAGCTCATTTGCGGTAAAAATTATATAATTTCATATGATCAATTTATTTTCAAATTATTTAATTTATTGTTAAAATAAATTATTATTTTAATTATCAATTGAAATAAGAATAATTAGTATTTTATTAATTGATTAACAATTATTAAATATTAATTTGTTAGTAATGAAATATTTGCATGAAATAATATATGATCATTTTAATTTGAAATTATTTAATTAATTATTAAATTGAAATAATAATGATTAATTTGCATGAAATTATTATTTTTTTAATTAATTAATAATTATTAAATTGAAATGTTAATGATTAATTTGTATGAAATTAAAAATTTGTTAATTAATTAGTAATTATTAAATTGAAATGTTAATGAATATAATTTGCATGAAATTATAGAAATCATAATGAATAATTATTAAATTGAATGATTTTAAATTGAAATAATAATCATTAATTTGCCATGAAATGATTAATTAATTATTTGTTTGTTTAAAAAATATTAAATTAATTAATTAATTAATTTTTTAGATTTTAAAAAATGCCACGTAGAGTGAAGCAATTACCTCGTAGGAGGGCTCTACCACCCAATCCCCAAGATGCTTTCCGATTTTATCTCCCGGTTCATCCAGCACTGGCACCTGTTCGTCCAGCACCGGCCCCTCCAGTTCCGCAACCAGCAACTCCGAACAAAGTCGTTTATGAAACAGATTCGGAATAGTTCAATAATTAGCTAGATTTTTCCAAAAAAATTGAATTTAATATTAATTGAACTATAATTAATATTGTAATAGTCAATTATTTTTTATCTAATTAATTATAATTCGATAAAATTTTTAATTTTTAAGATAATTAATGTCGAAAGTCATGAAAGTACCCGATAAAGCTTGGATGAGTTTAGATCGGTTTTCGAAAGAATACGGTGAAGGGTTAACAGTTTTCACTAATTTCGCCATTTCGAATTCGACTCACCCAGAAGGTTATTTACCATGTCCATGCTCGTCCTGCACGAATAGTGAAGTGAGTCCTATAAAGGAGATGAGGAAGCATGTTTTCATAAATGGTTGGTTGAAACATTACGACGTTTGGGCGCGTCACGGAGAGTTACCGAGTAGATATGGTGAGAAAAAAGTGAAACGAAAAGAGACAGTGCCGGAAACTAGTAACGATATGATTGGATTGGTTCGTGCGGTTTACGGAGAACATGTAATTGAAAATACAGTCGACGAAGATTTTCTCGAAACAGAACCTCTCGAATACGAGCCTGTCCATATAATTTGGAAAGGAACCTTTCATTTTGGCAAATCAGGCTCAACAATGTTTCTACATTCAAGATCCGGTAGAATCTGAATGGAGTTCAGTCCTTAAAATATCAAATAGAGATATTTTCGATGTCGATAATGATGATTGTTGTAATTAAATTATAAAGTATTACATTATAATATAATTTAATATTTTGAATGTCATATCATGTTGATTATAAATATTTCTTTTTTTCAGTAAAAAATGAGTCAACTACTAGCAATCGTCCAACGATATGAACGACTCGAGCGACTTAATCAGATTCAACGTAGTTTTTACAAAAACATAGATTATTATTGTCGTGTTTTTGCTTGTTTCCGTTGCGGAGTCAACGGTCATCATTTTCACAACTGTCCAAAAATATGGTCGACAAATCCTCAAACAATGGAAACCGGTCAGATTTTAGTGTTAGGATACGAAGTGTTGAATGATTGTGGTGGCACACATTCATTTAAAATCGAATACAACTTTTCTCACGACGACTTCGAAGATTTGTTGTGTCTAATAATAAAGAATGTAAATTACAATAGGAAAAATGTTTGGTTGTTGTGTCAGACCAAGACCCCATATACGGGTGCCTGACTATGTATTTAAAATAGCTAATTTTATTTTAAAATTTAAATATTTCATATTATGTTTACTTTTTTCGTTCTGATCGGTGTGATAACACCATTCATGGCACTGGCGATGGTTACATCCCGTTGCACTTTTGAAGAGTCAAGCTCAAGTGGTCAGTTCATTATTCATATTTTAAATATTATCATGATTTTTATTAAATATTAATTCTTAAATATGTAAATTAATTAGATGCGAGGCCATCCACATCGAATGTGCCTCCACAGAAGAAGGGTCGTGGTCGCACAAAAGAACACCCCCATAACCATCCAGAAAAAGGTACGAAATGGAAGGTCATGTTTGACAACACAAACCAAGCGACGAATGAAATGGCAAAGAAATTAACCACAAGAATGGCTCTTTTAGCAAAAGACCATACTCTCTTCCCGTACGACATTGAGTGGCGTCATCAACCACAACAAAATTTTCAGGACGCGTTAAAAATATTAACTGTAAGTATATATATTTTTTATAATATTTATTAATTTTCCAAAACTTATAAGTTTTGAATATGTAGGCTGAATATGATTTAAGTAGAAGCAAAGCTGCACAAACTTATATCAATTGTAGGTTGAACAAACTCTGGAGGAGCAACCATAATTCTTTGGTTAAAACTTATGGCTCTGATCCTGATATAAGAGAAGAAAATATTTTAGCGACTCTTCCACCGTATGTCAGCAAACCTCAATTTCTGAATAAATTGAGACAACATCGATCGAAAATAGGAAAGGTACGTATATGTGTGTATATATATATATTTATTATATTAATAAATTTAGAAACTTATTATTTTTTATAATTTCAGCAAATTTTCGAGATAAATACCGCGAACCGAGCGAATCAAATGACACATCACGCTGGTTCAAAAGGATTAGCGCAACGACGTCATGAATTGGTAATTTATTTATAATTTATATCTAATATTTTTATATATTAATGAATTATGTGAATATAGATGCAACAAGGAAGGAGTGAAGTCGAAGCTTGGTCAGAGACTTTACAAATGACATATAAGGGAAGCGATAAAGTTGTAAGTCTTTTTTTAAAATTATTTATATTTTATAATTTCTATTATCATTGTTTGATTTTGTTATTTTTTCAGCTTGAAGCCACGGAATTTATCAAAAGTCAAGAGGCAAAATCGTGGGCTGAATCTGAAGCAATGACTCCATTTGTAAGTTCCATTGATTATTTTAAATATATTCGCATTTCTTATTTTTTTATTTTTTTATAATTCAGCAATTTATCGAAGCGACGGTCAACAAGACTTTCGGAAAAAATAAGAAGAATAGAATAATAGGAATTGGAGAAGCTGCCAGTATGGTGAGCACAACGAACGAAAGATGGGCTTCTCCAAATTGGAAAGGAAAAGAGCCGATCTCCGAAAACACGACTACTGATGCAACACCAGATGCAGTTTGGTCAGAAAAATTCAAACAATTGGAGGTATTTTAAATATATTTCAATAATTTTGTTGATTATCGAACTCATTTTTGTTTTCATTTTCAGAACAAGTGTAATAAGAGTCAGAAAGACGTCTCCAAATACAAGAAGAAGTTCAATGTAATGAAATCTTATATGAAGAAACTCAATAAGACTTTGAAGACTTCCGGACTCGACATGACGCATATGGCTTCTACTTCAAAGTCTACCATACCGTCTGCATTCGAATCAGATATTTCGGATTCTGATTCAGAAGACTCGATTTCAGACGAGTGTTGATTAAACTACTTTTATATTTTCTTATTCAAACATCGAATGTTTAACGATTATGTATTTTAGTTTATTTTCAATAAAAACATCGATTTCAATTTCCAAATCGCTTTCTCAAATATCGATTTGTATTTCAAAAAACAACAATTCGAACGCAAAATATAGAATCCTGTTTCAAAAAAAAAAAAAAAAACATTGTATGGCGGATTTCCGCCATCTATACTCTTCTACTAAGTTTTAGATGGCGAAAATCCGCCATCTAAATGTAGGCACAACCACCCTCTCCCACGAATAGATGACGGATATCCGCCATCTATAAACTTAGGGAACCGCCTGCTGTACTTTAGATGGCGGATTTCTGCCATCTAATGTTAAAAAGATAGTCGGCGGACATCCGCCATCAATAAAATTAACCGCCATCAACGAATTGGCGCCAAACTTTTTCCGCGTCATATTTTAGATGGCGGAAATCCGTCATCTAAAAATTTTCAGTTTCCGCGAAATTTTTCAGATTAGATGGCGGAAATGGGGATGGATAATAGATGGCGGTCTTTAGATGGCGGTTATGGGGTTTTAATGGCGGTGTCCAAGATGGCGGTCCTTAGATGGCGGATTTCCGCCGACAATCACTTTAGATGGCGGATTTCCGCCATCTAAATACCGCCATACAAGGTCCTTTTTTTGTAGTGAAATGGTGCGGCGGTTTCTGTTATTGTCACTGGTGATTCATGTTTTATAAAGAAAGGAAGGGATATCTTGGTAAAAGATATTGCAGTAGTGCTTTCGGTTACCAGGAATTTGCTTTCTGTTCATCGCTTATGTAATGATAATAACGTTGGTTATTGGTTTGATCGTTCTTTTGTAACTATAATTGATTTGCATACTAGGCAGGTTATTGCACGAGGGGGAGCTTCGGGAGAGATGTATGAGCTTGATCTTGACTCTTCGAAAAAGCCTTATAAAGTCAATGCAATGGAAGATTTTCCGTGGAATCTTTGGCATTCATGTCTTGGCCATATTTCGGAAAAACTACCATACCTTGTTATTAAGAAATTTCAGTTGAATGTATCTCCATTTTCAAATAAAATGTTTCCTCCTTGTGATTCGTGCATACAATAGAACGTCATCTTCGGCACTCGGAAAACTCACCTTTTCAAATCTTGTTCCATGAATCCCCATACTATGATGGTCTACGGGTGTTTGGATGCAAAGTGTATCCCAACCTAAGACCCATGAAGAAAAACAAATTCAATTACAGAACACACCCACATATTTTTCTTGGCTATCCTACCAATCATCGGGGATACTTATGCTATAATCCAACCACAAGAAAATTTATTATTTCAAGGGATTGTATTTTTCATGAAAATGATTTTAATCTAAATTCAAGGTTAATACAGTCAAATGAAAATATAATTTCAAATAGTAACCAAGGTTTTGGTCATCCAGAAGTTGTGGATTATAGGCTCATTGACGTTAACACAAGAATTTCAAATGAGTCTCGAACAACGCCAACTCTGAGGATGGACCGGTTCCTGCTGACACTACCGAAATTTATGAAGAAATCGGAAGTCATGAAGATGTCACTACCGCAGTTCTCCAACATCATCCTCATGGAATGATAACAAGGGCACAACAAAGGATTCGCAAGCCAAATCCAAAGTATTTGTGTATGATCTCGACCCCTTTATCGGTCCCGATAGGCACATCTTCTGCGTTTCTTGATCTAGATTGGACGAAAGCTATGAACAATGAATTTGAAGCATTAACAGCTAATAACACCTGGAAATTGATACCAAGATTACCGGAACATAATATATTAAGCTGTAAATGGGTGTTCAAAAATAAGATTAAGACGGACAGTACACTAGATCGTCGAAAGGCAAGATTAGTAGCCAACGGTCTTTGGCAGCGTGACGGCATTGACTACGATCAAACGTTTGCTCCGGTGGTGAAACCGGTGACCGTTTGATTAATTCTATCATTGGCAGCAAAGAACAAGTGGACCGTCTCTTAATTAGATGTGTCGAATGCCTTTCTTCATGGCATGCTGGAGGAAGAAGTGTTTATGCGACAACCTCCGAGGTTCATTAGTAAAGAATTTCCGGATCACATCTTCAAGTTTAAACGATCAATATATGGTTTAAAACAATCACCACGGGCGTTGTTTTTTAGGCTCAGGAATGTATAAGACTTGGATTCTCTGAGAATACTTGTGACCATTTGTTCATGTTTAGCAAAGAAAAGATACAAGCATGGCTAGTCGTCTACGTAGACGACATCATCGTCACCAGTTCTTCACCGAAATTTATTGAAGAAACGATTACCTCTCTTCAGAAAGAATTTCCAGTCAAAAACTTGGGAAAGCTTCATCACTTTCTAGGGATTCATTGCGATTGGGAAAAAGATGGTTCACTATATATATCACAATATCAGTATACAAGAACCATTATAGAGAAAAGCGGTCTTGAATGTTCAAAGCCATCTCACACGCCTATGGATAACCGAGTCAGGCTATATGATGAAGATCCACCGTTTGAATCACCAACGTTGTTCCGACAGATAATAGGTGGTTTACAATATTTGACGATTACCCGTTCTGACATAGTCTTTTCAGTAAACAAAATTGCTCAATTTATGCAAGCACCATCAATTACTCACTGACTGGCCCTGAAAAGGATCATTCGCTACATCACCGGGACATTGTTTCATGGGATTCATATCACACCTTCAGATTCATGCAAACTGGTGGCTTTTTCCGATGCGGATTGGGGAGGAGACAAGTGAGATAGTCGGAGCCAGGGGCGTAAGTTATTTTCCTTGGTTTAAATTTGGTTTCATGGAGATCGAGAAAATAGACTATGGTAGCTCGGTCTATAACCGAGGCGGAGTATCGTAGTGTAGCGGATACGGTAGCAGAAATGAACTGGATCAAAGGACTACTAAAGAAGTTGGGTATTCAAATACCGACACCTACGAAGATCTGGTGCGATAATTCTGGTGCGTTAGCTATCTCGTAAAATCCATCACATCACATGAAATCCAAGAATTTCACGATGAATTATCATTTTGTCCGAGAGCAGGTATTCGCTAAATCATTGGAAGTACGGTGTATAGGAATGAATGATCAGATAGCGGACTTGCTCACCAAGCCACTCTCACGGCCGGCATTTGAGGCGTTAAGATCCAAGCTTACAAAAGAGCTCTCGTTGCGCTTGAGGGGGCATGTTAGGGAGAGATATTAGTTAGTTAATAACAGAATAACTGTTAGTTAAATAATAACTAACCTACTAAATAATGAATGTATAAATACAATGAATGAAGATGAATGTGATACACGATTTTGGGATAATCAAATCTATTCTATGAATTGTATTAATTAAAACATAAGGAATGGTTATATAGTGCCTAAAGATTGATTCTAAAGTGGCTCTAGAGTTGCTCACTAGTGGATCTTGAGTAGCTCTCGAGTCGCTCTCGAGTGGCTATTTAGTTGCTCTGGAGGAACTCAAGAGTGACTCTAGAATTGCTCTGGAGTAGTTCTTGAGTAGCTCTCTAGTGGTCCTGGAGTGGTTCTCGAGTATCTCTAGAGTGGATCTGGGATCACTCTCTAGTGGTTCTAGAGTAGCTCATCAGTGGCTCTAGGGTACTTCTCCAGTAGCTTTGGGTTTGCTCTATCTATATAGTGGTTCTCGAGTGTGTTTTAACTATTGATATGTAAGCATAGTAGTGAGTCACTACTATGGAATATTAATTGTTAGTCAGTTACAAATGTTTGTTTTAATTATTTGTAACCATAGTAGTGAGTCATTACTATGGAATATTAATATGTTAGTCGGCGTTAGGTGTAGGTAAATGGAGTAAATAGTATTGCATCTAGAGTCATTTTTGTAATCAACATTATATATAAACATATGCTTTTCAGTGATTAAAACACCAAGAGCAATCGACCATCTCTAGCATTTGTGTTTCATTTTTTCTTCTCTTGACATCGTAGATCGAAACTCTCAAAATCAAACAGAGTGGCTCATAGTGTCTGCTCAGGAGTAGTTCTCCATGGGCTCTCGAGCACTCATCCATGATCTTTAGAGTACTTCACAAGTCACTATGGAGTACTACTCTATTGTGCTATGGAGCACTTCTACATGGCCTCTGGACTAGTTCTCCAGTGGCGTTGGAGTAGTTCTCTATCAGTTCTGGAATAGTGGGAAATAATTGATTTCAACTAAATTAACCGTAAGAAAAATTATCTAATTATATAACATATGAACTATATAACAAAAACAATATCAATTTAAACATATTTGTCAGTTTTTAATCTAAGAAATAAATTAACAGGAATGTGATTCATCTCGAGAATATTCTTTTCTACTCTTTTTCTGGTGTAGCTGAAATAATAACGATCAGCTAGCTGAGATTGGATGGAGAAATCCAATCGATAGAAATTAGGGGACTGGATTCCACCAGTGTGAGATCTGGATTCCTCCAGAAAATAGAGAAGATAGAGGGACAATGCAAAGGAAAAGACAGAAGAAGAAAAAGCAGGAGAGAGAAATTACCTTAGAAAGTAAAATAATAAAAATAACCTAATTGGTCCTCCCTTTATTCCTTTATTTATACTCATCTCAAAAGGTGGAGGACTGCCTTTGAGATGAGCCTGCAGGCTTAGTTAAGCCTAATTGTGCTCCTTGCAAAAGCAAGAGCATAATTGGGACCATCTCCATGTAGTTGTCCTACATCAGGCGACCCTTCTTCAGCAACATTCGACCCCGGACGTTCTATAAGATCTGGCTTTGGAGGATAATACTTTATGAGGCCAGGCACATTGAAAGTAGAAGATATGTTGAACTCCTCTGGAAGATCCACCACATAGGCATTATTGTTTGTCTTTTTCAGCACTTGGCAGGGTCCAAAATTTCTGTTTTTAAGTTTAGAATAACTTTCAGCTGGAAACCTCCCTTTTTCAGGTGTACCATAACAAAGTCACCTTCTTCTAGACAAAGTTCTCTTCTTGATTTATCAGCATTTTAGGACTGTTATAGAATTATCCAAGTGATTACAGACCTACAGGCAATTCGTCCAAGCACTGAAGAATAAATATTGAAGAACTTTGGAAAGAAGTGCAAATGTTACAATAAACCCAATTGGACCAATCTTGAATGTTAGTTGGGCCAATTCCAATATTTAGTTTGTTGATTTTGTTATTAGTTGGTTAAAATATTGATAAGTCAATTTGGGTTTGCTGTAAAAATTTTTTTTCCTATAAAACTAATAGTTGTAAACTAATAATTATTCAATACAATTACTGTTTACACGTTTTTGGGTATTTCTGTTAAAACGGAAATCCCTACTTTCTCCCCCTCTTCTTGCGCACATTATTCCAACGACGATTCCAGCAAGCTCACTCGTCGGTCTTCTTCAATACTTCAGCAACGTCTCCGGCAGTAGAAAATAAGATGGTATCAATCGAGAAAAACGCTTCCGCAAGCAACCCATCTGCATCGGAGGGCTCTACAGAGCCAACAAAAGAAAACTCTGGATCAAATTCCAACAGCAATGAAAAAGAGAATTCCGTCCATTCTAAACCAAGGCAAACCAAGACCATAGGCGAAAAACGCAGGTCACATGTTGCTTTCAATGACCGCAAATCTCCATACTACCTCTCTACCGGTGATCATCCGGGTGCTCAAATGGTGGCCGACAAACTCTCAGGTGAATCTAATTATATCACTTGAGCTAACTCAATGAGGTTATCTTTAGTTTTCAGGAGGAAAATTGCCTTTATAAATGGCAAAATCAGGAAACCAAAAGATGAGACAGGAGAAGAATTTAATGATTGGGAAACTGTAAATGGACTAGTCCTCGCTTGGATAATCAACGGAATAACACCTCAAATAGCATTGACATTGATGCATACTCAGACAGCTTATGCAGCCTGGAAGGAACTTGAAGAAAGGTATAAACAAAGAAGCGCTCCCAAAACCAACCAAGTGAGGTATGAACTTAACAATTTACATCAAGGTAGCAATTGTGTTACAAAATATTTTGATAAGTTTAAGGCTCTTTGGAATCAGAAAACTGAATTAGATGATTGTTTAGATGCCTTCTGTAGCAAATGCTCCCCAATTTATAATGATAAATTGGAAAATGACAAAATACACCAGTTTTTATTAGGGCTGAATGAAGAATTTATGACACTCAGAAGACAGATTCTTGCATCCACTGAACTCCCCTCTATGAACAAGGTTTTCTGCCTAGTAATTCAGGAAGAAAAACAGAAAATTAATTTTAGGGAAAAGAGTGAGAAAATTGTAGGAGATTCCTCTGCCCTATTTATTAAAAAATCAGAAGCTAAAGAGAATAAAGAAAATAAAGAAGAGTTATGTACAGTAGGAATGGAAAGAAGTTAGACACAAGCAAGTACTATGACAACTGTAAGTTCTATGGTCATATTAGAAAAGACTGTTATCATATTAACAGATTTCCAGACAAGAAGTCAAGAGACTATAAGAAAGACAGTTCAAAAAGGGTAAAAGTTGATAATGCCAACCAAACTTCCACCTCAACCTCTGTACCAATTCTATCAAATGAAGAGCTTCTAATGCTTAAAGATCTGCTAAATAAATATGCAGGTATGAAATTTTCATTTAATATTCCCAATTTTAAAAATAAATGGATAATAGATACAGGTGCTTCCCAACATATGATTGGGAATTTGCATTTTTTTGATGAACGTCCTAGTGGAGAGCATCAACACTTTGTCACCATCCCTAGTGGTGAAATTTGCAAAGTAAAATCAATTGGAAAAATCACAATATCAGAAAATATTGTTTTAAAAGATGTTCTTTTTATACCCCAATTTAAGGTTAATTTAATATCAGTGAGTAAATTAACCTCAGATGCAAACTTGAACATCTCTTTTGACAAAAATAATTGTGATTTTCAGGAAAACAAGTCAGGGAAAGTGATTGGTCAGGGTAGATGTCAAGATGGACTCTACTATCTGAAGGCTCAATCCCCTGGATTTGCATACACTGTAATGGATTTCAAAATCTGGCACAGGAGGCTAGGACACATATCTCCCGGAAAAATGAAGTTACTAATAGAGAATAATAGTCTAAAGTGTAAATTCAGAAATTCTGAAAATATAGAAAATTCTGTTTTTTTAAATAAAAATGTAATTCCTAGTAACTCAAATACTTGTGATAAATTTCAAATAAATAAAAATCTTTCTTTTTTAAAAGAATCATGTGATGTATGTCCAATTGCCAAGCAAGCAAAACTGAAATTTTCAAACAGTACCACTAAATCAAAATATTTATTTGATTTAGTGCATATAGATATTTGGGGAAGATTTCCTATAGAAACACATGATGGTTTTTCATATTTTTTAACAATTGTAGAGAATCTAAGTAGAGTTACTTGGACCTATCTACTCAAAAATAAAAATAAAGCAATTGAATGTATTAAAAGATTCATAACTAAAGTTAAGAATCATTTTAATAAAAATATAAAAACAATTAAAAGTGACAATGGTGGTGAGTTCACTTCATACCAATTTAAAAATTTACTTGAAAACCATGGTATTATACATCAGTTTTCATGTCCCTATACTCCACAACAAAATGTTGTTGTGGAGAGAAAACATAGACATTTACTTGATACAGCTAGAGCTTTGCATTTTCAAGCAAATATCCCACTTATCTACTGGGGAGAATGCATTTTAACAACCTATATTATAAATAAAATTCCATCTAAGGTACTTGAAAACAAAACTCCATATGAAGATTTGAACAAACAAAAACCAGATTATAACTTATTCAAGAGTTTTTGATGTTTGTGTTATACAACCACAAACAGTAGAGAACATAAGTTCTCACCAAGAACTTTTCGGGGAATTTTTATGGGATATCCTGCCAATGTTAAAGGATATCTAATACTAGATCTTGAAAATAAAAAATTCCATATTTCCAGGAATGTTGCATTTAGAGAAGAGATCTTTCCATTCAAAAACATGGAAGATCAAAAGAATAAACAAACAGAACAATGCAACAAATCATTCCAAGAATTTTATAATCAATTGATACTCCTACATCATGATCATGATGAAGAAGAGTATGTAAATAAAAATAATCATAAACAGTATGATAAGAACATTTCAAACAGAAATGAACAAAACAAAAATAAAAATATATCTAAGAAAATCTTAGAAACTGAAAATATTCAGCATAACATGAATATATCCTTAGATGAAGAAATAATTCAAAATAAGGATTTATTTAAAAATAAACATCGAAATGAAACATGTATAAATAAAAACATGCATAAAAACAAACAACAAAATGAAATATCAGATTCTGTAAATCAACAAACAGAACAACAAAATTTTCAAAATCATAATCATGACCCAAGTCAATCTGCAGTTCAGATAACAGAAGAAATAGAGAGTGACCCAGGGCAAGATAAAAACATAAGAACACATAGTGTTCAAACAAACAATTTCCAACACAAATTATAAAAAACCATCACAGTAACTCTAGGAAAAACACAAACACAAGTATACAGAGTGTTCTAAATGAACAACCACAAATTCATACACTAAATCAAGATCATGATAAAAACAAAGAATATGATCAAAATCAAATAGAGATTGAAAATTTACAATCAAAATCTGTTTTGAAAAAAAATCAAGAAATTTTGGAAAAACCAAAATATAAAACAAGTAAATATGGTAGAAATATCATGAATCCCAAGAAATTTCAATATTTTTATCTTGGAAATGAAAAAGAATACAATGATTCAGCAAACAAAGAATCAAAATATCCTATGAGCAACCAAGTTTCTTATCATAGGATAAACAAAAATCATAAAAACTATCTAAAACAAATAACAATTCATGATGAGCCAAATACTTACAATGAGGCAATAAAGAAAACTGAATGGATAGAAGCCATGCAAAAAGAAATGGATGCACTCATTGAAAACAACACATGAACCTTAACAAATCTTCCAGAAAATAGGAAGACTGTAGGTTCAAAGTGGATAACAAAATCAAATATAAACCAGATGGGCAAATAGAAAGGCATAAAGCCAGACTAGTGGCCAGAGGCTTTACACAAAAAGAAGGGTTTGACTTTCATGAAACCTTTGCCCCAGTGGCAAAAGTAGTAACAATCAAAACCATAATTGCAATATCAACAATTAAACATTGGAATTTATATCAGCTAGATGTGAACAATGCATTCCTTCATGGAGAATTGCATGAAGAAGTGTATATAAAACCTCCACAAGGTTTCCTAAAAGAAGGAGATAAAAGGGTATGCAAACTAAATAAGTCCTTGTATGGGCTCAAACAAGCATCTAGAAATTGGTTTGAAAAACTAAGAGGAGTTTTAATTAAAATTGATTTTAATCAAACAAAATCAGATTATTCTTTGTTTATAAGAGAGAGAAAACCAAAATATAGTATACCTTGTAGTCTATGTTGATGACATGATAATTACAGGGAGCAATGAACTAGAAATGGGCATAATAAAAGCCCAACTACAAAATCAATTTAAACTGAAAGATCTAGGGAAGTTAAATTACTTCTTAGGCATTGAGGTATCTTATTCGGAACAAGGAACCTATTTGTCTCAAAGAAAATATGTCCTAGGAATATTAGAAGAAAATGGTCTTTCAGGAGCTAAACCCTCCAAAATCCCAATGGAAAGACATGTAGATCTTAAAAATGATAAATCAAAGGTTATTGATAACCCTACCTTTTACAGAAAATTGGTTGGAAAGCTGATTTACTTGAATATAACAAGACCTGATCTCAGTTTCCCAGTCATTGGCTGAGTCAGTTTATGAATGAACCAAGGGAGATACATCTCCAAGTCCTTTTTAAGGTAATTAGATACCTTAAAAATGCACCAGGTCAGGGAATTTTATACAAAAAGTCCAGCAATATGTCAATCCAGGGATATTGTGATTCTGATTGGGCATCATGTCAAATTAGCAGAAAATCAACAACTGGATTTTGTGTTATGCTGGGAGAATCTATGATATCATGGAAATCTAAAAAGCAAGTCACAATAGCAAGATCCTCTTGTGAGGCAGAATACAGAGCCATTGCTCATATAACATGTGAAATAATCTGGTTACATCAACTTTTTAGTGAACTAAAGATTAAAATACAAAAACCCACAGTGGTATACGTACGCTACAAGAAAACTAGGCTACGCCCACGGGATTAGCCACGGCCAGTAGAAGCAAAATTCGTGGCTAATCTTTATATTTAGCCACGGATGCAAAAATCCGTGGCTAATTTTCCCGGCAAAATTCCCTCCAATTTTTCATTGAATATTTAGCCATGGCTATTAAAATCCGTGGCTAAAATTTACGGCAAAAGTTCCCTCCAATTTTCCACTGAAATTTGGCCAGGGATTTAGGAGCCGTGGCTAATTTATTTGTCACTAAATTAGCCACTGATATTTCTATCTATTAGCCACGGCATTTAGCCCTGGCTAATAATGATAATAGGGTTAGGGTTAATGTAAATGTAAATAATTAGGATTAGGGTTAATGTAAATGTAAATAATTAGGGTTAGGGTGAGGGTTAGGATTAGGATTAATAGAAATTAACAAAAATTAGTAAAAATAAGTATATATACATATTTAGATAGTGTTAGGGTTAGAAGTAAGAGTTAGAAGTTAGAAGTTAGGTTTAGAAAAAGTTAGATTATAGTGTTTTAGATATTATAAATTATAAAATTTTAAAGTTAGATTATAGTTAGATAATTATAAAAATTTAAATTATAAAAATTATTAATTGAAGTTATTTTAGATATTTTAAATTTTAAAGTTAAAAAATAAATTTAAAGAAGGTATTTTAATTTTTAAAATTAAAAATTCAATTATAAAAGTTATTTTAAATTATAAATCCTAAAAAGTAAAAAATCAACAACTAATGATTTTTTAAAAAATATAATTTTTTTTTTTAAATAACATTTTCTAGTCTAATTTAATAAATTCTAAAATTCAATTTAATAAATTAAATATTTTAAAAGTTATAAAATAAGTTATTTTAAATTAAAAAAATAGAAGAAGTTATAAGTTAAAGTTATTTTAGATATTTTAAATTTTAAAGTGAAAAATAAAATTAAAAAAAGTTATTTGAAGTTATCAATTCAATTATAAAAGTTATTTTAAATTATAAATCCTAAAGAGTTAAAAATTAACAAGTAGTGATTTTTTAAAAATTATAAAAAATATCAATTTCTAATATTAACTTTTAAATTTTAATAAATTTTAAATTTGAAAATTCAATTATAAATTAACTTTATTTTAAATGGTTATAAACTAAAAAAGTTATAAACTAACTTTATTTGAAAAAGTTATAAACTAAGTTATTTTAAATTAGTGTTTCCCCAAATCGTGTTTCCTAAGTTAAAATAAAACCTAAGTTAAAATAAACCAAAACATTGAAATAAAACCAAAACCCCTAAAATTTACCTAAGTTTTTCTACCACTCCCGTTTCTCATTTCTGACCAGTGGCGATTTCAACTTCTGACAATCGGCGAGCGGCGACCAGCGACAACCGGCGAGAGCGTTTCTGTCCATTCCGACAACTTCCAGGTCAGACTTCCAGGTCAGAGCGACAACCGTCTCTGCAACTTCGCAAGCAAAACTCCGGTTCTGGTTGGGAGGAAGATAAAGACAAAGATCGGTCAAGGGAAATAACAGGTAACCACTGGTCCTCTGTTTACGTTTGCTTATTCTTTGTTCTGCTTTATTTATTAAAGGAATGTGGTTATGTTGCCCCCCTTTTGATGCTGAACATCCGACTGAGATCTTGTTTCAGCTCATTGTAGCCAGAGTATCGAGATATATCTATCGACCTCCCAACAGCTCCCCGCTTATATACCTAAAAACACATCTTGAATTTAAAAATAAAAAAACTTGGTAGCAACACAGTTAAAAACACAGTCGCAAACCTTTGTGTATGTTCGCAACCTCTGAATCTTTGGGGCAGATGGCCATTTATTCAAAAAACAGTTGTCATTAAGGGATGAATCAATTGAATTGAAAGCAGCAGCATCTGGAACTCCTAAAGATTGAGAGACAATTTTCATTCTCTTTTTGGAATCATGAAAGTGATTATATTATTTAATATAATTTAATTCTTGAATCTTATGATGGCATGATCAGATAATCTCATCCTCTGAAATGCAAAACAATCGATTAATTTATGAGCATATGGTATATTGGGATTTTAGATAGATTTGAACCCAAAATACTTATGTTCAGGTTCCTGATTTTGATGCTGTTTTGATGGCTGCCACTATGGCACATGCCCAAGTAATGATCACACGTTGTGTGTGAGTTGTGTGCCTTGCTTTCACTTAAAGCTTCCCCCTCCGGTTTGCTTTAATATATTCAAAATCAACGTTGATCACCATCTCACCGAATCCCTCAGCCCTAGCTGTAATATATTGGGATCTATAGAACCAATCAGTTTTTAAATGATTTCTTATAAATGATTTACAATAAAATGATTTCTTATAAATGATTTCTTATATGACTTCTTATAAATGATTTCTTATATTGGGATCTATAAATGATTTCTTATAAATGAAGCGAAAAATAAAATGATTTCTTATAAATGAATTACAATCAGTTTTTAAAGTTTAATGACACTTGAAATTGAAAATATATATTTTTAGTTTGTCTCCTTATAATTGAAATTGAATTATAAGGATTTTTCTCTTTATAATTAACTAAAATCAGACTCATCTCTATATTAACTAAAATCAGGCTTTTTTCCTTATAATGAAAATACGATATCCAATGTAACGGTTACCTAATTGTATCGGTTTAAAATTCTTAGAATGACCGATGATGATCGAACTTGGATGTATAACCGGCAAGATTCAAAGGGTCATCTAACGGTGGAATTTGGCAATGGCGTCCCTCATTTCTTGAAATTTGCAAGAGAAACACTTGGATGTGAAAGAATAAAGTGCCCTTGCTTTACTTGTTGTTCATTTTATTTTTCGATAGATGAAGTGGGTATTCACCTTTACAAAAACGGGTTCATGTCTGATTATTCTATTTGGCATCAACATGGTGAAATCGATAGCTCAAGAAAAAAAACACGGATAGAAATTTTCGAAGAATACGGCCATACTACCTTTGAAGTTGGATCTAGTAGTAACAATCCAATAGTCAATATGGTTCATGATGCAAGTAGACCCTTCGTTATCGATGACCATCGTACTGAATTACCCAATGTTGATGCCCAAAATATTTACAATTTGTTAGAGAGTGCAAATCAGAAATTGTATGATGGATGTAAAGTTAAAACTCTAGAGGTGTTGTCAAAAATTATGTGCATCAAATCAACATATGGAATACATGAAGTTACCATTGATACAATTTTGGAATTATGGGGTTCATCCTTACCAGAAGTGAATAATCTTCCAAATTCGTATTATAAAATAAAGCAAAAATTGAATAAACTTGGGATGAAATATGAAAAAATAGATGCATGTCAGAATAACTGCATCTTATATATATCGCAAGGACCATCAAAACATAACTGAGTGTCCGACATGCAGACACCCTAGGTACAAGACAATAACTTCTACTGGTCAAAAAATACCATTTAAAATTTTAAGATACTTTCCTTTGATACCCCGACTTCAACGGTTATACCACTGTTCAAATACTGCAAAGGAAATGATTTGGCACAGTCAATGTCGGAAAGATATCGATAATGAAGTTAGACATCCAGCCGATGGTGAAGCTTGGAAATATTTTGATCATACTCACGAAAGTTTTGCCGCAGATATTCGAAATGTGAGACGTGGTTTGTCCACTAATGGATTTAATCCATTTGGTCATTCGAGCGTGCCGTACTCATGTTGGTCAGTTATCGTTACCCCATACAACCTTCCACCGTGGATATGCAACACACAACCATTCATGTTCTTGACTATTTTGATCCCCGATCCTCACAGTCCAAAGAAAGAAATTGACATTTATCTATCCCCTTTGATTGATGAATTGAAAATTTTATGGAATGACGGGATCGAGACATACGATGCATTTAAAAAACAAAATTTCTTAATGAAAGCGGCACTTTTGTGGACTATTTCAGACTTCCCAGCTTATGCAATGTTGTCCGGTTGGAGTACTCATGGAAAATTAGCATGTCCATATTGTATGAGAAACAACAAAGCATTTTATCTCAAAAATAGTAGAAAGATATGTTTTTTTGATTGTCATCGTCAATTTCTTTCGGCAAATCATCAATATCGGCGACAGAAGGATAAATTTAGTAGAAGGATTGAAAAAAATGTTACGATTGAACGTCTTACAGGATATGAATTAGAATCTCACATCCTTTCTCCGGATGAAGTGATTTTTGGATTGTCGCACAAGGTAAAAGAATCCAATTTCGGGAAAACACATAATTGGACAAAGAGAAGTATTTTTTTTGAATTACCTTATTGGAGTTCATTATTAATACGTCATAATGTGAATGTCATGCATGTTGAGAAAAATGTTTTTGATAACATTTTCAATACAGTTATGAATGTCAAAGGCAAGACCAAGGACCATTTAAATGCTCGGAAAGACCTTCAAGATATGCGTATTAGACATAGCTTGCACCCACAAATTTGTGACGACAAAATATTTATTCCTAAGGCCTCTTATGCTCTTGAGAAGGATCAAATCAAGAAAGTTTGTGAATGGGTGAAGACATTGCGTTTCCCTGATGGTTATGTTTCAAATATATCTAGATGTGCAAGCGTCGAAGATTGCAAATTCTAAGGTATGAAGTTTCATGACTGTCATGTGTTCATGCAAAGATTATTACCAATTGCTTTCATCGATTTGTTACCTAGCTAAAGAAATTAATGAAGTATTAACAGAAGTTAGCCAATTCTTTAGTAAAATTTGTTCCCCTACTTTGAAAGAATCTGAAATGAGAGCACTTGGAAAATCCATTGTCGAGACTATGTGTAGATTAGAGAAGATTTTTCCTCCTTTTTTTGATTCAATGGAGCATATGTTGATACATCTTCCGTATGAGGCACAAGTCGGTAGACCCGTACAACACAGATGGATGTACCCGTATGAGAGGTAAATCATACAAAATAAATTTTCTAAATAATGTTTATTATAAAACTTTAAATGAGATTATCTATCTTCAGGTTTATGTATTTTTTAAAGAAAAAAGTACGAAACAAGGCTTTCGTTTAAGGGTCCATTGCTGAAGCATATATTGCTGAAGAAATAGGGAACTTTACTTCAATGTATTTCGATGATAACTTTCAAACAAAATATAATAAAAAATCTTGAAACTTTGATGGAGGTATAGTTGAACCGGTTGGTCGTTTATCCATATTTTCACAACCTGGTTGTGCTCTTGGTGGTGGTAAAAAACGATACTTAGATGACAAAGAGTACCTTGCTTCAATTACATATCTACTACTTAATTGTGATGAAATCGTACCATATTTAAGGGAGTTTGAGGAACAATATGTGAACCTTAGCGATGAGGAACTTCATCAAAAAACAGATTCTTTATTCTATGGTTGGTTCAAAAATCGCTTGAAACCGATAGAAGAAGATGAGCGTTTGCGTGTTCTCTCAAAAGGCCCAAATCGAGAAGTGACGTGCTACAAGAGTTACATTATCAATGGATTTAGATTTCACATAAAGAGTGAGGATATTTTAAAAAAAACTCAAAACTCTGGAGTGATGATAAAGGGAAGTGCATACGAAGGTCTAAAGGAAAATAACTACTATGGAGTTCTTCTTGATATTATCGAATTGGATTTCCTTGGAGATATGACTCGAGTAGTTATGTTCAAATGTGATTGGTACGACATCCACAAAGGAATGAAAATTGACCGTTCGAAAAATGTATCGATTAACATACATACTAAACTTAGAGCATATGAACCCTTTGTTCTATCTCAACAAGCAGAGCAAGTTTTCTACGCACCAAATGTCTCCCAAAAGAATAAAGATTGGCAATTTGTCATCCGAACAAAAGCTAGAGATCGTTTTGACATTCCAGAGGAAGAGGGAGATACATATCAAGATGACTTTAATGAGTTCCCTTTAAATCTTGTTGATGATAATAACATTGATAATGTATCTCTAAATGTGGTTGGCTCGTTTGATGTTGTTTCATTCAAACCTGAACCCACTTTACATGAAGAGAGTGAGAGTTATGTCGAAGATGAAACAGAAAATTTCAATTCTGAAGATGAATGTTTTATACTTTCATTTTTTTTTCAAGCAGAATAATTTTATTTTATTTATTCCTTTAGAAAATATTCCATTAGAAAATGGCACGCGGACGGAATCGTAAACGAACAAACGACGGACGATCACAACCTGCAAGAATAGATCAAGAAATCGAAGAGGACCGCTTCGATGAAGAACATCGAAGAAAATGGACAAAATGACTGAGGCAACCGGATGCACCAACTGCCGCCACTATTGTTAAGAGCGGGTGAGTGTTTTCATTATAATTCACTATTTAATTCATTATATTATATTATTTAATTTGATTGTTTTTTATAGGACTTTTACAAACAATGTAAAAAGTCAAATAGGAATATTAGTAAAAGGTAATATAACGTCACCATTAACTAAATGAACTTCTTGAAAAGAAGAGGAAAAGGAAAATCTTTTCGTCAAATTTCTGGTATGACTTATTTATTTATTTGTTATTTTTTCCATATGTCATTTTTTTCCATATGTAATTTTTTTGTCTTTATGTAGTGTTATTTCTCATTTGAGGATCACATTCAATTGGCTCGTGAATGTTTTGATAATTATGTACAACTAAATTATACATGTTGGTTGTATAAAGCGAGACAAGAGGCAAAGAAATTGGTCAAAGTTGACAAACTAACCAGATCTTGCGCTAGATTTCCACCGATATACCTTTCTGCGGAAGTATGGAGTGAAATGATAGAAATTTGGTTAAAAGAAGATTGACAAAAAAGATCCGAAAAAGCATCAGAAAATAGGACAAACAATCCAAATTATATGCCATACACGGGTGGATCTTGTTCAGTTGCGGCCACTAATGAAAGAATGGTAAAAAAACATTTCTTTCATATATTTTACATTTATCATTCTAATTTTTTTGTGTATGACAATCATAATGAAAAAGCTGGTCATGAAGTCGGTCACTGTGAGGTTTATAAGAAAACACATAGTTTGGCTAAGACAAACGACTGGGCTCATCCAAAGGGAGGATGCTTCATTGTAAGAAAATTCGTTAGAAATGCTTCGTTTTAAGATATTTAAGTCATATTTTTTATTTATTATTGATTTTCATTTTTATAGGCTGACTATAATGAGCTTCAAAGAAATGCTATGGAAGCAGAAAATTCTGAGATCAACTCATCAAATTGATCACACACGCTCCCTGATAATTTAGAATTATGGGTCAAAACTACTGAGGGAAAAAAGAAAGGTCGTGTGCTTGGAATCAGAGCAAGTGATCCAATGCCATCACCAATTCCTGATAATATGGCGACTTCACAGAACACAACGACGAATTTTATAGAAATTCAACAACAAAAAAGTAAAGAAGACTTTGATCGGGCAGTTCAAGAGGCCATTAGAAAACAGATGTCGGATATACTAAAGGAACTAAGGGAAGACTTACGTCGAGAGACGATTGAGGTAATTAGCATTTATATATAAATCAATATTCATATTTTCTTTGTAATTTCAATTTTTTTTACATTAGGGTCAGTCGAGCCAAGGACACAACAACATAAGCACGCCTATTACAAGAAATTCAAATGTCGAAAATATTGGCAAAAGTGTGACTAAAAGTCTGAGTAAAAGTCCGACTAAAAGTGCGACGAATAGCGTGACAAACACCAACAAATAGGTTCCTCTTCTTTTATCTTTTGGTTTAGTTTTGAATAACATGAATTGTATGAATGGTATGTTTTGTTGCTTATTAATTGAATGGTATGTTTTGGAATGGAATGATATGTTTTATTGGTTATTGAATGATATGTTTTGGAATGGTATGTTTTGTTATGACAATAGGTATGGAATATGAATGTTTTGGATAATTTTGAGGGATATTTGTATATGAATGGAATGTGTATAAATGGAATATGAATGTATATATATGTTTGATTGATTTTTTCAGGTTATATGAATGTGTAAGACCTTCAATAGGCGTCTTCTAAAATGTAAATATTTCCTATAATTATTTTAGAAATTAGCCACGGCCTTTTGGAATTTAGCCACGGAATTTGGCCGTGGCCCTTCACTTTCCACTCTGTTTCAAGGATTTAGCCACGGCCAATAAAGGATTAGCCACGGATTTTGGCCGTGGCCCTTTACTTTCCACTCTGTTTCAAGGATTTAGCCACGGCCAATAAAGGATTAGCCACGGATTTTGGCCGTGGCCCTTCACTTTTCACTCTGTTTCAAGGATTTAGCCACGGCCAATAAAGGATTAGCCACGGATTTTGGCCGTGGCCCTTCACTTTCCACTCTGTTTCAAGGATTTAGCCACGTCCAATAAAGAATTAGCCACGGATTTCGGCCGTGGCCCTTCATCACTCAAAAAATTTAGCCAAGGCAAAATAAAATTAGCCACTGAATTATGCCGTGGCTAATTTTTTAAAAAATTTAACCCGACTACCAACATTAGCCACGGAATATAGCCGTGGCTAAAATAAATGGCCGTGGCTAAATATTAGCCACGGAAATCCATTTCCGTGGCCAAAAATCAGTAGCCACCAGACCTACAGCCACGGCACCTCCCGTGGCTAATTCCCGTGGCTAAATCAATTTAGCCACGGATTTTGCCATTTAGCCAGTGAACTTGGTCGTGGCTGTTTCCCTATTTTCTTGTAGTGAATGCTAAATTTTATCCAGGAAAAGGCAAGAATGGTGGTTCTTATTATAAACCATCATACAAAAATCAAGGAACAAAGGTCATAACTGTTCCTCCTCAAATTGCTCGGAATAATTTGCCTCCCATTCTGAATCTACCACCTTCACAGGACAACACATCTGCTTGCCATATTTGTGTGAAAAAAGGACATCTGGCTAGAAATTACCCAGATAAAGGTAATTTTGCTGCCTATCTATGCCATGGAGAATGATTATGATACTCAGATAGCTGGAAATGAAGAAGAAGCAGCAGCACATTCTGTAACAATCCAAGATCTGGACTGGTGTCTTGACTCAGAAGCTACCAATCACATGGAAGTTGATCGATGAAGCTTTGCTCCATGACTGCCAGACTTGTATTGGGTGTGTTGCGATTGGATTTGGAGATAGATTAGTAATTGCTAAAATAGGAAAATTAAACTTTGTAGTTAATTAGTAGTTATAAACGGTTATTAGTAATTAAGTGTTAATAATTGAGTCTATAAATAAGATTTGTAAATCAATGGATACTTAACAAGTTCAATCAAATACTATTCATTTTGATTATTTTATATGGTATCAGAACTGTGGACCTAACACATCCCGTTTGCTACTAAGCGCGCTTTAAAACGTTCGATCGTTCCATCCGCCTCCTGTTTTACTTTAAACACCCATTTGGTGTTAATTACGTTATCCACCGGTAGCCATGTTACCAATGCCCATGTTCCGTTATCTTGAAGTGTCTTGAATTCTTTAACCATAACATCCTTCCATTGGGAGTGAAGGTTCCGCGACCCATGCTAATCTTATCGGATAATTTAGGAGCAACATTCATAGCGAAGAACCCGATTGGCCATATCAAGCTTAAGCACGTAGCACTCGATCTTCACTTCGTCCGGAAAAAAGGTGGAAAGCAGTGATATCATTGTAAAACATATTCCAGGAAGAGAGCAATGGGCGGACATTTTAACTAAGCCACTACCACCGAGGACCTTCTCCATCCTACAGGCAAAGCTCGTCAGAGAACCTCCGTTAGAGCTTTAGGGAGGGTGTGTGTTAGAATAACCGTGTTAATTATAAACGGTTATTAGTGTGAAAGTAAATATATAATACAAATATAACATTTAATTACTTGGTAGTTAGTATAACAAATAACCATTCTTTGTTATCTACTTGGTAGTTAATATAACTACTTGTAATCTATATAAACACATCTTTACACATTAATAAGAATTCATTAAGAATTGTTTTCTATCACACTTGATTTGTTCATATGGTATCACACTTGATTTGTTCATAATGAGTAGTTAGGTGTTAATAATTGAGTCTATAAATAAGATTTGTAAATCATTAATGGATATTCAACAAGTTCAATAAAATACTATTCAGTTTAATTATCTCTTATACTATATATATATAGGGCAACAACTCGTTAATGCGTACAATTCGAGGATAATGTACAACTCGTTGTACATAATTTAGCTGTTGATGAATAATATTTTGTCAGTCGACGGATTATGATCTAACGGTCGAAATACGCATGCATTTTGACACATGGAAGGTTTGAGGCACCTGAAACTAGCTATGTATATAAAAAAAAAATTGGATTTTTTCAAAAAAAATTATCCATTCACGACTCTAGGATTGGGCAGGGGTCGGGTTTCCCTCGGGTTTTCCTAAACCCGGACCCAGACCCGGACCCGAGTTTTCAAATCGGGTTCGGGTCAACACCCGGGAAGGTCAAAAAATATTGAACCCGGACCCAGTTTTGATGTCGGGTTTGTTCGGGTTTAATAAATTGATTGAATATTTTGCATAAAAAACCCTGTTGTTTAAATAATATTTAAATTTTATAAAAATCAAATAAAATGGTTTGTGAAGATGGAGAGATCTGACGACGGTGATGAGAGGTCCGACGACGGCGAGGAGAGGGTCGGCGACCGTGAGGAGAGTATCGGCGACGGCGAAAAGGGAAAATGAAAGTGGAAGAGGAGAGGGAAATGAAATTAAGGTTTAAATTTTAAGATATGAAATTAACTAATTAAGGTTTATAAAAGATGAGAAATTTATAATTATATATATTAATTTTTTATAAAGTGTTTTATATGAAATTATATTAATTATTTATATTTTAATGAATTTTTTATAAATTTTTTCGGGTTTCGGGTGAGTCGGGTACGGTTTGGTTTCGACCCAAAAAAATCGGATAAAAATTACTCGGGTTCGGGTCGTTCGCATCGGGTTTCATGTCCGAAAATATCAACCCAAACCCGAGCCCGACATGTTCGGGTTCGGGTTTGACCCGACCCACGCCCACCCCTACATGACACTAATTAAATAAGAAATAAAGATGTATATTATCATTTACTAATTAAATAGGCAACAACCAAAAAATATTAGTAAATAGACAAGAAATAGAAATGAATAATAGAGAACAAAAAATAAAATAAAAACTCACTAAACTGCTTGAAAATTAATATCATTTACTAATAAAAATATAAACTTGAAACAATTAAGAAAATAAAATAAAAATAGACAAGCAAGAAATATAGAATGTTGAGTCAGGAAGATTGGGATTGAGATTTAGGGATTTGTGGTGGGTTCACAATACGTTATTTATTACCAACTAGATCAAGTAACAACGACTGGTTCAAATCTCTATGTTCCACCCAAACAACATCCGACGGCATACAACATTTGGGCACATTTGGCACACGGAAAAATGGCATACCAGAAGTGTGCCCTATATATATGTTCAACCAGTTGAGCAAATCATACATTTTCTAATTATTATTGTCTAATATTATTAATTAATGATCATGCTTTTGTCCTATATATTAATCATTTAATTACTACCTAATCAGTTTCCTTAATTACTTTCCTTCTCCACTAGCTAGGAATTGAATGGATAATTATATATATTGATCGATCTTGTAATGATACCATGAATTATATTCTTTCAAAATTACTGTCTACTTTTTCTCACATCTATTTGATTTCAGTCTGCCCTCCTCAGCTTCTCTTCCTCCTGACTTGTCCAAAGAATGATAAAAAGAGGTGCTAGCTTAGCAAAGCACATGGTTTGTTTTACATCTCCCCAGAACTGAAACATCAGGAAAAAGATGTAGCTATATGTTCATATATAGATCTCTCTTTAATTGAATCCCCATATCATGATGCAGTGGTTTTATCATCGATCGATATATAAATGAATCATTCGATCGGCTGATCAATCACATGATTTCAAGATCCGAGAAATATTTCCACCATCACTCTTGCTTCAATGCTTAATTTTGTTCTCTCTCTTTTCCTAAAGCCATCTTCTGCAAAAGCTCATTGGTGTGGAAACTTTGTCTTCATTTCTTTCCTCCCCTTTAAGCTCCAACTCCAAATCCAACCCAAGTCTGTGTCATTAATTAAAGATCGATCCTAGTCGATCGATCACCAATCAATTAAACTATCTTTAATTTCTAATTAGTTCTATATATATATATATCATAATTATGTCCTGCGGTGTTGTTAATTGTATGCATGCTTTTAAGAAAGGAGAAAAAAGGCAGCAACCACTAGTAGGAATAAGCTGATCATGAGTACCACTGTACATATATATATATATATATATTAATCTAGCTATAGTTTAAGAAACACAAATGATTTCATCCAATTCCAGAAAGCAATTCCAGTTCAGCTCCTTTTTGCATAGATCGATGAATAAGCTCGGTGGATAGATCCCATGAACTGGGGCCGGGTGTCATAACTCTTTTTGATGCAACCTTCTATAAGAATCAGGCTTTTTGGCTAAGAGCAATAACCTATTTCATTTTCTTGTTTCTCATTGACCCAAAACTTTAGAACATGAATAAAAAGAAGTGATTTTATTTGAACTTTGAAATCACAGTCACAGACGATTGCTTTTTTTCTAGATAATGAAATTTGTAACTTGTGAGGTTTGCATGTAAATTTTTTGCCACCAAAAATCTATGGTCATGGTGGTATCTTAAATTCTTAATTATGTTATTATGCCTAAAACATTGATCTATTCTTCTTACCTCTTTTGCTAGAAGCTTATAATATAATGAGTTAATTAGAAGCTTCTTAAAAGTGGGTATGGAGTTAAACTGTGATCACTTTAAGCAGTAGTTAATTTTGTCATTTCTGCAAATCTATAAATTTCCAACCATATATCTATCTACCTTGGATGTTGATTTTTTTTTTGTCAATCGACAGCTTAATTCATGGGCCTGATCATCTTGGTGAAAATTTGTAATGATCTAGTTAGAGAGAAAAAAATTGAATAAAAAAAAGGAACAAAGATTGAAAGAGATGACAGAAAGGTAAAATAATCTGTGAAGGGTCACTTCTTTTCATTCATGTTCATAAAAGAAAGAAAAAGAAAACCAGAGCTTATTGCTTTAAGCCACATGGCTGATGATCTCCCATAACAAGAGATTTAAAAAAAAAACATAGATTCTTATAGAAGGTTGCATCAAAATGAGAGCAACTTTCGATCAGATAATGCCATTTATTGCTTTTTAATGTTTTGTTTTGGCTTTAATCAAAGAAGGATCGATGTTGCTAATCCCAAATGTCACTACTCACTTCAGTTGATCGGAAGAAGTGATGATCTCAAAAGCTTTTGACTGTTGACTAAGACTAGAATAACTCCACTGTCACTGTAACTCTTGACTGTAACTCATGAATCTAAATGTGAATGTGACTTCTCCCCAAACCAATCACATGCAGAACTTCCTTTGTGTTGGGTCTATTTATTCCTGTGTTCTTCTCTGGATTGATGCATTGTAGATTTGCAGATCATAAATGACAAATATATGATTGGTCAAAAGCTTCCCTCCCTCGTATAGATCTAAAAATGATTTTAATCAACCAATATCTAACTAAACTGGTAATTTTTTTTTTATTATTTTATTTTATTATGATGATGATGTTTTAAAATGAATGAATGATCGAGGAGGATGAGCTTTATCGAATTCCCAGTTTATTCTCTGGTCGTATAAATCGAGATGTAGAGAAAGAAAAGCTGTTTTACCTTTGATGTTGTCTGTCATCACATGCAATATATCGATTTTAGCTCATCTTCCCCAAATCAATTTACCTCCCTTGCAAGAAAAGTACACTGGAAATCTGGAATCGTCTATTATATATGTTCAGATCGACAGCTTCATTCATTCATTCACTCACTTATTCATCCATTAATTCATCATGAGGGCAGGAGGATGCACGTTGCAGCAAGCCTTGACGCCGGATGCCACGGAATTGGTGAAGCAATCGGTTAGTCTTGCTCGTCGGAGAGGGCATGCACAAGTCACGCCGCTACATGTTGCAAGCACCATGCTGTCGTCTGCAGTTGGGCTTCTCCGTACAGCGTGTCTGCAATCTCATTCGCATCCTCTTCAGTGCAAAGCTTTGGAGCTTTGCTTCAACGTCGCTCTCAATCGTCTTCCGGCATCGACTAATACTATGTTGGGCGGTACCCATCATCATCATCAGCAGCAGCAGCAGCATCTGCCGACGCTGTCGAATGCGCTTGGTGCGGCTTTCAAACGGGCGCAGGCGCACCAACGGAGAGGGACCATCGAGACGCAGCAACAGCCGTTGTTGGGTGTGAAGATAGAGATCGAACAGCTTTGTATATCGATCTTGGACGATCCTAGCGTCAGTAGGGTAATGAGAGAAGCTGGTTTCTCCAGTACTCAAGTCAAATCCAATGTGGAACAAGCCGTGTCTTTGGATAATCCTCCTCCTCCTCCCAAGCTAAAGGAAGCACCGGACCTACGTCAAGGTTTCCACACTATCCATTCCGCCGCCACCACTACCACTCCGGACCGACCGGAAGACGTTGTCGAGCCAAGACGAGAGGATGTCATGAGCGTCGTCGAGTGTCTGCTCGGTAGGAAGAAGCGAAGCTGCGTAGTCGTCGTTGGTGAGTGTCTGTCGACCGCCGAGGGAGTCGTACGAGGTATGATGGAAACGGAGGTTTTTAAGACGGTGCAATTCATAAACCTCCCACTCTTCTCCTTCGCACATCTGACCAAGAACGAGGTGGAGCGGAAGGTCGGGGAGTTGCGATGCGTTTTGAACAGCTGCTGCGTTGGGAGAGGAGCTATTTTGTATCTCGGAGATCTCAAGTGGGCAGCTGAGTATCGAACAACTTGCCGGGATAACACTCGGAGTTTCTACTGTCCGGTGGAGCACGTGATCATGGAGCTCGGTAGGATGGTTTGCGGTAGCGTCGACGATCACCGTCAGTTCAGCCAGTCGACTACTACTAGGTTTTGGTTCATGGGTGTTGCAACGTATCAAACTTACATGAAGTGTAGAGTTGGCTATCCGTCTCTCGAATCTCTCTGGTCTCTTCACCCCCATACCGTTCCGGCCGGAAGCTTGGGTCTCAGTCTCGGCCATGATCACAGGTACGTACGTACGTCTAATAATATAATTACCTCCATTGATTGATTGATTGATGGATGGATGATGAATGACTGTATGATTAATAATCCAGAAACGAAGAGACGACAAACCAGCACCTCCCTCCATGGCTTCAGTGCTTGAAGGAGACGTCGGACATTAATCCAAATTCTGGAGTATCGTGCTCATCGACGTCAAGTACTGGTGAGCAATCCATGGAAATGGATCACCAATATTATCACAAGTATGATCCGAAATTCAAGGAGCTAAATGCTGAGAATTTGAAAACGCTTTGCTGTTCCCTAGAAACGAAAGTGCCGTGGCAAACGGAGATCATACCGGAGATAGTCAGCATTGTCCTCCAATGCAGGTCGGGAATGATAAGAAACAAAGATACGATCGGAAGAGCGAGGAGAAGAAGAAGAAGAAGAAGAAAGGAAGAGACTTGGATGCTCTTCCATGGTTGTGATGTGGAAGGGAAGAAGAAGATCTCAACTGAGTTGGCAAATCTTGTGTTCGGTTCACCTGACTCATGTTTCGTCTCCAGCTGTTCTTCATTCACCGAAGCGGTTAGTCAAAACCCTCATCGTGTTTTCTTTATGAATGATGTGGAACAACTAGATTATCGTAGTCTGATTGGTATGAAAAGAGCAATCGAGAGAGGCTCTCTATCTACTGCTTCCGGCCATGAAGAAGAAGAAGACGATAATCATAATCGTAATGATGATTACGAAGATGATAATGATCAAGTTCATCTTGAAGACGCCATCGTTATCTTGAGCTGTGAAAACTCAGATTTTTCCACGAAAAAACCTTGGTGGAAAAATGAAGTCGACAATCGAGAAGATAAAAACAAGATCATGATCAATTCATGCCTTAAATTAGATTTGAATTTGGTGGCCTGCTGCGACGACGACGACAATAATGATGATGCCGGATTGATCGAATCAGTCGATAGGAGTTTCTTGTTCAGAACCAGAGATTAATTACTCGTTCTTCATTTTCAAAAATGATTATCGATCATTGAAATCAAAGTTTTTTTTTAAATTTTCCTTTTGAAAAAAAATGAAAAGATCACTTTTCATTCCCAGCCACATTTAGAAAGAAATGTAAATCATAAAACCTTAATTGCACCCAAATCAAGAGACTACCTGAACTATTTGAATGACCCATCTATTTAGGGTTTTAGACACCCGGCTCTTGAGCTGTGAAAACTCAGATTCTTAAAAGCATGCATACAATTAAGAACACTCAAAATGACAAGACATTACCACAAGTTGATACCACGGTACGTAATTCCGTGATGGGTTTCCATGGGAACGATGAATGCCGATGTTTAGTCCAGTATTGGTATGTATCGGATGTGGTTTCGATGACCACCATTCGGAGCAGGTGCGACGAATTGCACCAGAAATGCTTCTTATATATATATACATGGTAGGTTTTCTGTGCGTCAAAAAAATCCTGACCATTAGATCGACATTTCGTCGTACATGAGTTACATTTCGTCGACCATGTATATTTTTTTTCGTCGTACATGTATTAGTGTCTTGTGCAGTACATTATTGTAGCTGTTGGATTAAAAATAAAAGACAGAATACGTGCTTCGTATTTTGGCACATCGACGTACGACGCATCTGAAAATGGCAAGACATGAATTACCACAGCTCACTACAAGTCGATACCGCAGTAGTTCCGTGATGGGTTTCGATCGGAACGATGAGTGCTGATCGATGTTTAGTCCAGTACTGGTATGTATCGGATGTGGTTTCGATGACAACCATTCGGTGCAGGTGCGACGAACCGCAACAAAAATGCTTCTTATATATATATATAGGGGGGTAGGTTTTCTGTACGTCAAAATGCGTCAAAAATTCCTGACCATTAGATCGACATTTCGTCGTATATGAGTTAGTGTTTTTTGTTATACAGTTTTTTTTCGTCGTACATGTGTTAGTGTCTTGTACAATACATTAATATAGCTGTTGGATTAAAAATAAAAGACAGAATGCGTGCGACACATTTTGGCACACCGACGTATGACGCACCTGAAAATGGCAAAACATTACGACAGCTCACTACAAGTCAATACCGCACGCAGTAGTTCCGTGATGTGTTTCGGAATGATGAGTGTCGATGTTTAGTCCAGTAGATATGTGTCTGATGTGGTTTCGATGACCACCATTCAATTCGGTGCAGGTGCGACGAACTGCAATAGAAATGCTTCTTATATATATAAGGTAGGTTTCTTATGCGTCAAAATACGTTAAAAAATCATGATCATTAAATCGACATTTCGTCGTACATGAATTAGTGTCTTTTGTTATACATTTTTTTTCGTCGTACATGTGTTAGTGTCTTGTGCAGTACATTATTGTAGTTGTTGGATTAAAAATAACAGACAAGATGCGCAAACGCATTTGGACTCACCGACATACGGCGCACCTGAAAATTATCGTGTATATATATATAGGGAAATTATCAGGTGCAATATTGCTATTTGCGATATATGCGCCATCTTCAATCACAACCGTCTGTCATCTGACGGTTCGAAATCTTCACGACAGTTTCTTCATATATAGTACAACGAGGTTTACGTCGTATGTTACATTATTCTCGAGATGTACTCGTTACTTATATTACGTTGTACTGACACCTTTGACGCATGTGCAATATGTCGCATCAGATGTATGCCCTATATATATATTCAATTGGTATTCAGTTACATCGAACCTTCAATACGTTGCACCTAGGGTGTCAAACGAGCCGAACTTTTGCTTATAGAGTCAGGCTCGGGCTCGGCTCGTTTTAAGAATAGCCAGACTCCGGCTCGAACTTAACCTGCAGGTTAAAATAAATAATTTAAAGGTATGAGGGATCGAACCCGTGACCTCTCGCATGCTAAACAAATCTTAACGAGCTTGAATTTTAGACTCAGGGTCGACTCGTTGGGCTCGCGAGTCCGAGCTTAACGAGCCGAGTCCATCGAGACGAACTTTACTTGACACCCTAGCTACATCTTAGGACTTTGACAGTTTCAATTATTCGTTAAAATAAGAAATAATTCAATCCATCAACTAAATAAAATAATAGATATGTATGGTATGGCCGATGACTCTGATTTAGACGCAAGTGATCACAGTATTTGGTCTATTATCCGAAAAGAAATTTTGACTATATTCTATTCGTATTTGTATTTTTTTCTCTCAAATCATCAATCATGACGGAAGAGGAAGAAGATGATGAGGAAGAAAGGAAATCATCGTCATCGTCGACATCTAATTCTACTACTACAGCAAGCGAAGACGAAAAACCAACAGAGCAACAGCCTGCGTCGATGCCCATGTCATCAACATCGGAGAACCAAACAATTTTCAAACCAGATTCCCTAAGCGTTGAAAATTTAATTCTCGACACTCAGGGAAGCAATTACACGAGCCTCAAGGATATGATGGACACCCCCAGCATCAATAACAAATCACCCAAGTGGGCGGCGACTTCACCCTCGACCTCACGTTACTACCATTACCTGGAAGACATGCCCATCAGAAACAGACTGGTGAAGCAAGCTGCCTACTCTTATCTCCAACCCAAAAACATACCGGATCCTCAGAGCTCGATGAGAGGAGAACAGTACTCTTGGTTCGGCAGTATGACAGTACAGGACGACGATTTGGGTTCTTCTAATTCCAACGGCTGTATCGGGTTCATCCGTCACGTTTTCTTCTCCGCGTTCAACTCACGGACTTCCGCCGCCGATGACGATGCGACGGAGACGGCAAGAGGCCGTCGTGATTGATTGATTGAATATTTGAATGTGTGGATTGTGGTTGGTGGTTGTCTAGTAGAGAGAAAAAAGCTGTACATCGATGAATAATGCAGATTCATTGAGGGTTGGATTAATAAATTATTTTAACTTATGGACTTACCTGATATATTTTATTTTTATTTACCAATAGAAATAATTTCCAGTGGATGGATCTATTTGTAAAATGTCCAGTGGACCGAGTGATTTTGGGGAATGTTTCGTGCGACGACGTCTCGATTCTGCGATGTTTCGAGGTAGGGTTTTGATTTTGATTCCAGATTTTCAATCGATGATTGCGATAAGATTTTGGATTGATTCTGTGCTGCCACTGTCGTCTGTAGCGTTTCTACTGTTTTGCTTGAGCTAAATTCAGTAAATCCAACACTACATATTGTTTTTATCCTAGGCAATCCAGGAATCTTCCGAATAAATTGTCTATGTATTGGATGATGCAAGGTTGCGTCGTTTTGTGCTACAGAGATTTCGTACAAGAGTTTATACCAACGCCTTGAAGAGAAAGCATATGTAACAGGCATAACAGGTAAGAAATCGACATTTGCACAATTGCATTTATGTTCTTGCTTCTCTCAATTGACAGATATAGATGACCTGGAAAATACAGATGAAAATATAACCAATTGTTCGAATACTTCAATAATTCAATTCATTTCAAAGATAATTGTCTTAATAATGGCAGAAGTTGGGTTACATTGACAGATGAGAATCTGACCCGGATCTGATTAAGTTACGGGAGGTGCATAGACGCGTCTTAAGACCATTGAGTACACTGAATAGCTACAATTGGCTCAATACAAACAAATTCCCACCTACCAGTAGTAGTGCTGTTGCTACTTATGAAAGACTTACCATCAATCTTACATGGAACATGTGTGCAATGTAGCTTTGTACCCCGACTCCGATGCCACCAACCACTTCACCCATGATCAAGGCAATGTCCAGCAGTTTAGGTCATATGGAGGTAATAAGTTTATTTTTGTGTCCAATTGTGATCTGATGAGGATCACTCATTCCTGCCATTCTGACTTCATAGACGATGTTAGTCAGTTATACATTGAACAATGTGTTGATTGTGCTCTCATCATCAAAGAACCTTTTATCAGTCTCCCGCTTTTGTTTGGATAATAATGTCTGCCTTGAATTCAATTTGCAGAGATATCAAATGAAGGACAAAAGAACAAGCATGATTCTACTTGTGGGCAACAAAAGATATGAAGAACAGAAAGACTGCAATTTCAAGGATGCCGAAGGCTAGCCTGGAGGTATGGTACAGTCACTAGGTATTTAAACAGCAAGCACTTTCCATTTTGGCTTGCGATTAATCGATTAACTGCATCTCTGTATCTAATCCTTACACGGGAATCTTGTACTGCCAATCGTGTTTGATTTCTAAAACTCAAGAAGCATCCACACTCTAGCAATAAGCCATTTGACTTATTATGTTAGAATTATAGTTAGTTTTAATTTTAAACTGCACACTCATTGTTTACTTTGTGTTAAGTGTTGAATAATAAATACTGTATGTTTCTGTATCAAACATTGTAATATCTGCATATAAAATATTGTAATATCTCAATATTAATCTTGCTTCTTCAATATTTCTACTCTATGTCACTATGTTATCCATGAACAAAGTCAAGCATTTGAACTTTAATGATCAATAGCATGTATGTTAAAGGAATAAAAATAGTAAAGATTTGTGTAAATAAAGAATCATGCATCCATTAGACAGCGATCAATTAAACTTCATTACAAATAAAAGTTACAAGAGAAAATAACCTTATGAAAACTGTAAGACTGCTTACAACAATAATAATTACAAGAAAATGTAAGTCTACTCACCATAAACTGTAAGACTACTAAGTAACCATTTTAAAAAAAGTAGAAGCTAATAGAGAATCTTCAGTGAAAAATTGCCCAGCAATATAAACTTTGAGAATTAAATCAATCATCACCTCCCTCGGAAAGCAACGCAAATGAAAAAGGAGCAAACTTATATCCATCACCTTCATAGAACTTATTTTGGAACTCGACCCAGTGAAGCCTCAATGCATGCAGAAAAGCACTCAGAGTTTCCATCACAAGCAGAACGCCAATTGTAGCAAAGAGGAATATGATGATTCCAATGATAATGATAAAAACATTCTTGTACCTTAAACGGTTGGAAACCAGAGTAAGTAATTTGGTAAGAAAAATAGATAAGTAAAAATTATATCTTACCCCCAAGCCAAAATTAGAACTTTGTCGTAGAAGACACTAGATAACTCTGAGTGAGCAAGACTGAAAAAGGAGAATGCACTGAAACCAGATTCATGGAAGAAAACACAGCATGTAAAATAAATGTGTAACCATTTAGAATTTTACCTAAGAGCCCATAATCGAAGATACGAAGCAGTGTTGGATACAGCTCCTAGAACAAATTCAATAGTGTGTATCAATTGGTGAACAAAAACTTCACTGAACTCAAACTCTTTGTCGCTATTCGAGTCATGGTCTGGGTTGAGCTCAATGGTGTCATTATCAACTGTAAAGAGAGTTTCCATTGCAAAATCCCGTCTTTGATGTCTCTAATCATCAAAAAATAATCAGACAAAGGGTCAACGTAAATTATCACTTCAAAATCATCCAGGAAACTTGTAAAATCAGAACATACAGCTTGATGTTGCCTTTTCAAAAGAAAAGGCTTTGGAAATAACATCCATGGAACTGAAACAACAGCAAACAATAGCAATATGACCTGAGGGAGTAAAAAACAAGGAGGAAAAAATAATGATAGCCATAACCTACAGATAAAAACCAATAGTTGAAAAAATACAATCTGCACCTGAAGTATTTTCTGGCCAATAAATAATTGATTCTCGCCAAGTTCATCAGTTGGATTCAAGAACATATATATCATCACATGGTACAGATCAGCTTTTGAACCAGTGCACCATTTCACAATGATGAGAATTGAAAGATAGCCAAATAAACTATTTAAGAATATCATCTGAGGAACAAACTGGTGCCTTTGAGAAGTTAAAAAGAAAGACAACAATTAAATAGTAAAAAAAACGATAACTATAAAATGATTTTTTAACACCCCAAAACCATCCTGATTGTTTGATGAAGATGATACATGATCAGACTATATAGTTTACTTGAACTTGAAATTTGGGTTGTTCGAAATTTAAAATTATTATTAACTTGAATTTGGAACATTCCAAATATGCAAGTTGGATGCAATGAATTTATCTTCCATTTTAAATGAATATGGAATTATTCTAAAAATTATGTGACCGAAAAGAGCACAAGAGAACTAGACACTTACCAGATATTCAGGTTATTTTTAAAAAAATTCCCATTAAAGTAGCTTAAAATAATGCCAAGATTCATCTGAGTCACACCAAGAAGGATTGACATCTTCATTTTAAGTGAATTCAGAAATGGTAACTCGGTACGACTACCATGCCATTGAGGATCCACACCAAAAGAATATGTTTGCCGCACCTTAGTCAAACCTTGTGTATAAGCATTGCTAAAACATAGATGTAAAGAACATATATTAAAGACAGAGTAACAGACCACAAAGTAGAAATGATTTTTTTGTACACATCATGATGTGTTAAGTAAATAGATAAATAGTGTACATGCATGAAGTATCACTGCATGCATAGGCAGTTTTCCCAAAAAGATCAAATGGCACGGAAAAGAATTCATTGTAAATTAGCCCTGTGTATATTGAGGACAGTGCCATCATTAATATCACATAACGACCCCCAAATATCATTTCTGTTATGTCTCCAAGTTTCTATAAATAAAATATGATCTCATCAGTAAGAACAAAGAGAAAAATATTTAAAAAGGATTGGATTTCTATGAGATATTAAAGATAAGATAATTATGAGATGTTCAATTCTGACCATTAATGTCGAGGATCTGAATATCTCATTACTATCTTATTTTTACTATCTTATAGGAATTAGGAAGCATGCTCTATTTTAAAAAAAAGTTGAAGAAATTGTCCACCACTAACCTGAGAAGATAATTTTTTTTCTCTGACTATAAAATATAGAGTAATAAGTAGCAAACAAATACCATGGCCCCAGTCGCCAAACATGACAGCAAACAGAAAAGGAAATGTGATAATAGTGTACACAGCAGGATTTATTTCTTGATACTTGGCTACACTGCAATAGTTCATATGATTTGATGTGACATCCATAGAAGATATGATGGGGCAACCCAATTCTTTGATAATTTCTATTACAAAAGGCAAGCAAAAAACTAATCATGTTCCAAGACTCACCCATATGCATCTACTATCTCTTGGAATGCCATTGTAAATTTATTTGTATGGAAATATGTCGGTGGTGATTCTTTCGTGTGCAATACTTGAAAAATAGACCCAATCTGGGAGTTACTGTCTATTGTTGCTTTCTGCAATATGCTTTGGATCTGCACTATCAATAAAAAATAAACTAAGAACTAAAGATAACTAAGTCTAAATGACTAAGAGAGTAAGAGGATGGTTTCTAAGTCTTTAAGAACAAGAGAATCTACCTGATTTGATGCAAAGATTGGACTCCATCCTTCAGCAACTAAACATTTTTTCGTCACATCGAAGCTGAACATATTCAAAATGTGGTAAACAGATTTTTCCTTCTTCACCTAAAGAATAGGTTTAACTCTTTGAGTTCAAGATAAATACCATTATTGACATATAAAATAAAGGAAGTCTTCATTTTAGGCATGCACCATTGGTCATTTTACTAATATTCTACAATTGTAACCAGAATTATCAATCACGATTCATGAACTTCGTTTAGAAAAATCTAACCAGAAGGTTCCATTGAGCAAATTGATCATTAATATGTTTTAGCAAATTTTCACGGTGTTGTAGTCCAACATCCACAGTAACCTTGAGCTCTGAGATTTTTCTAGAAACCTAAACCAACCAAAATGAATTAATAGAAAAGATATTAGTCATTCTCATTATACAGTTTCATTCCAAATTCTAATCAACATATTAACTATTAAGAGAAGATTTACAGACCTCCTCGATAATCTCTCTTCGCCTTTCCAAATCATCTGCATGTGGGTAACGATTTGCACCGAAAGAATCACATATCTTAATTATTTTTTCCTTAGCTCTTTCTCCAGAATAAAATGCAACAAAAACATTCTTTGCAATCTGTGAGTAAAATAGAAGAAAATAAATGATATGTAGTACTTGGTAAAGCCAACAAATGAACCGCTACACCTTGTCCCCCGAAACTGGATCGGTAACTAAATTTTCGACCGCAGCTTGTTTGAGAAACATGTTGCCTCTGGTTGCTCGGAAAAGAGTTCTTTCAAAAGCCATGGTCTTCTCCTTTGGTATAAGACCACTGACAAAGCCAAGTTTAATTTGTTTCGATGGATCCGTGATCATTTCCTGGAAATTAAAAGTGGATCACATTAAAAACAAATAACAAAATTAAGTATAAAAAAATGATTGTTTTAAAAGTTACAGGCACGAATTACTTGCTCTAGTAAAGGAGACTCAACTGATCGATCAGTATCATGAATTTGACTACGAAGTGCCGCAGTCAAATTCTGTTTTGCATATAAGAACTCACCCACCTGGAAAAAATAAAGATTACGAGGGGACAAACATAGTTGGAGAGCAAATGCATTAACAAGGGGAAATTGATTTTACCTTCTGGATAACAAGCATATATTCCAAATGTTCATTGTAAGTGCGTAGCAATTTTAAATTATTTGCATTGACTCGTATCAGATCATCTTCAAGCTCGGAAAGTATGGCCTACATATAATATACACACACACACAACAACAACAATTATCAGAAGTGCGCACCATATATATAAGAGATTAAGAGCATATTGATTTTGCAAGTAAAAATGAGGGAGTATGATACTAAGAAGAAAAGGTAAAATATACCTCCAACTCATCAAAATCAGTGTGTGCTTGTGTCATTTGACTCATTTCTGACAATACTGAAGGAAGTATCCCAGCCTTAGCCATATGATCCTTGAAAAATCTTAACTTTCGTCCCATTTCTCCACATCTCTTTATCTGCATAGTTTCAAGCAATTCCTGACCTGAGTATAAAGTGAAATTCAAAGCAGTTCAATGAGGGAAGATGGCACCTGATTAGCATGTGTACGCTGGAATAGATTCTTGTTTGCATTAAGCTGAAGAATGAATGGTATGTATATTAATAAAAGCCCAAACAGGTTGATCAAATAACACAAGAATCAATAGAAAACAAAGTTCCGAAAACATACATCTCTGAATTGAACCAACCCGAGTTCACCGAGATATGAGACAGTAAGGTGGGAAGATTCAATGGGGATGATGAATTGCACCAACTGCATTGCTTCCGACCGTATCATATCCATCGGATGTCTGGCGCCTATCATCTCCTCTGTCCTGTCCAAATGGAAACCTTTCCTCTACTGGATTCAGATGATCGAGTCAACGCAACTTTTATTGTTTATTTGAAGACGTGGATGCAACACAGTTTTTATATTTGAGGTAGCCAAAACGTGGAACCCAATTTGTGTTTTATTTTGTTCAATGGATAGAAATCGACGGGACTTAGAGTAAGGGTTTAAGGTTTCCATCCAAGTGTTAATTAGCATAACAGACATCCCAGGGAAAAGAATCTGTTATCGACTTCCCGTCTTGAACCGCTTCGCCGCCACTTCCTCTCCTTCTGCGTCAATGACGGTGAAGCTTTTTGCTCTTCCATTTGGCAGATTTTCTCTCCCTCGCCGGAGTCGCGCACCAAAGACGACGGGAGATTTGACATTTTTCAAATTAAGTCCTCAATCTTCAAGTATTTGCACTCCTCCTTATTTCATTTTTAAATTCGGACAGTGTAATTATTTGAAAGATCGGTGATGAAAATATAAAATCCACTTTTTAGATATTTTTAGATTTACCATTTTAAATTTTGTGGTTGTTTCTTAATATATTTGGTCCCACATCGATAGATTTGTAAAATAGAAAATGAAATGCCCTGTATATAAAGGATTGGTATTGCAACTTTATAACATACTTACCTGGACGGGGTTTGTGGTTGATCATAAAGGATCATGACCTAGATTTGTGGCCTCCATTGCACTTTGGAGGCTTACTTGTCTAACATCTCCCCATGTGGGAGAGTGTACGTCATAATTTCTTACTGAGGGGGTACGCGTTCGCGCGGCCCCTATCAATTTTAAATTCTTTAAATTTTTATTTTTTGGTTTTGTTATATATATTTGTTTGCTGTTTTTTAATATGTTGGTAATTCGTATTGTTCGTTTTTTTATATATGTTGTTGAGTTTTAAAATAATTATTTATATATTTTTTAGTTTAATTTGTTTCATTAAATGTTATTATTTACTGTGTTTTTTCTCATTTTCTTATTCAAGAAATTTCTTTGTTTTATATAAAATGAGTGTTCATTTTGAGGAAGATTTGGTTTTGGGTAATTCAACCCTAGAATGATTGATTCGTATGAAACTGTTATTAGAATTTATAACACAATAATTTCAACCCTATAGGCTATAGTTAGAATGCCTTGTGAACTCAGGACCATTCAACTTGCAGTCACTTAAAATTCATGAGAAATTGACAGATAAAATTCTAAGACAGACAATCAAGAAATAGATCGTCAATAGAAATTCATTTTTCATTAAAAGATTACATGAAACATGTCAAACTATCTGACATTCTTCTTTCTTGTAAGTGGTGAAATTATTGGTATTGTAACTCTGAGATGAGTGGTGAAATTATTTTTACTTCTGCTATAATATTTAAGCTTTGGATTCTACACTTTTGGTATTGGATGTCTGGCTATAACAAAAGCAGAATGCGAAAATGAGATTCTGGCAATGTTTGATAATAAAAATCTAGCAGAAAATCACTTGCAATTTTTTGTTCTGCACCCATTGCAACTGTTGTCAACTGAAGAAAACTAAAGGATCAATTTTCAACTTCAGCTTCTAATATCCAGCACCAAATCTTATCATCATCATCATGGTTATGTATGAAATGTGCAAATTGCAAGCTTAGTTTTCTTTCCAAGTCTACAAACCAAAGGAAGTAAGCAACTGATGGATAACTTGTGCCCAACGCGTATCCAGGATTCCCCGGCAGGGGGGCAAGATTCGCCGAAGGTAAAAAATTTTTTTTGTACTAATTTCAGTGGTAAGAAAAATTCACCACTGAAATATACTTACAACCCAACAATGAGGAATGTAGAAAGAATTGCATTCTACTATTAACTTCCAAATCTGAGAGAAGATGTAAAATAATAAAGCAATTACGCCTATTAAAAATTGAAAGGGAATCGGAAGAAGAAGAAAAGATGAACTGGAGAAGAAATGAAGAACCGTCATTACCTGTTAAAACAAAAACTGAAGGTGATGGTTTGAATCGGACACTTATAAGATCTAAAATAGAAATAAGAACCTGCAGAATGAAGATAATTAGATGAAGCGTCTGCTTCTTCTGGAGAGTGGAGTCTTGTCGCCTGAAAATCCAATTTGGGAATTTAAGGATGCTAGGGTTAATGTTTGGATTTTATTTGGGGGAAATATTCAAATTGAGTTTGTAAATTTTTAAATGGTGATTTTATGAAAAGTATACTAAACCCTTGTGAAATTGTGCTAAACCCTTATGAAAAGTATACTAAAAGAAATTTATATAATATATAAATATTGTGAAATTTATATATTAACCCTTAAAAATATTAATATATTGTGAAAATTATACTAAACCCCCTATAAAAAATTTAATTACATATAGATCCTCAAAAAATTTCCAAATTTTAGGGGGGGCAATTGCCTTCCCTTGCCCCCTGGATACGCCACTGCTTGTGCCATAATTTAAAAACTTAAAATGCATCTGAGGACATGAGCACACTTTGTGTTCTCAAGCTAGTGTGTTAATTTTATGAAGCCACAAAGAAGTAAATTTCAATTCACTACATTTGTATTTCAAAGATTTACATTAAGTAATTGAAAAAGATCCTGATAAAAATTACTGAACAAATCACACAGTACAAATCAAATGTGAAATTTTTTTTTTTTTTTTGAAAAAAACAAATAAAAATTATAAATATATCAATAAATTATTTTAATTTATGGGTTATTTGAATTTTTTTACTTTTTTTTTATCAAGAGAAAATAGTTTCCAGTCAATGGATCTATTTGTAAAATGACCGTTTACTCAGTGGACGAGATCACGAGATAAAGACAAAAAATTAGTTTGCTAGATCATGAACCGAGTGATTAGGTTCATTTCCTCTCGAAGTTTTGCCAAGAGAGTGATGGTTTTGGGGGATGATCGTTCGCCTCTTACTCGGAGATCATATCGTGCGACGTCTCGATTCTGCAATGTTTCGAGGTAGGTTTTTGATTTCAGATTTTCAGTTGACGATCGATGATGAGATTTTGGATTGAATCTGTGCTGTCACTGTTATCTGTAGTTTTTCGACTGAATTGCTCGAGTTAAATTCAGAAAATCCAACATTGCATGTTGTTTTTATCCCTGGCAATCCAGGTATCTTCCGGATATTTTATTCACTTAATGGTGATTGATTGAACGATGCATATTTGTGTTATTTCTACTTCTACTTCGTTCATGTCAGGAATCGTTTCGTACTATAAAGATTTCGTAGAAGACTTATACCAACGCCTTGAAGAGAAAGTATCTGTAACAGGTGAGAAATCGACATTTGTATTTGCACAATTACACTTCTGTCTTGTCTCTTCTTTTTTTAAACTGCTTTTCTTTCTTCTTCTTTTTGTCTATTCAGCAATCGGTCATATATCACACACAGGCAAAGTGAGTATTGAATGTTCTATAAAGATTTGAGAATATATAGTGATAATTATTAGGCACAATGATTTGCAGAATGGTGTTGTGTATTCTGCAGTCATGGTGGTTAATTTGTTATCCCTTTATAGCAAATTAAGGAATAATGACACCATCATTAATATTGAACTGAAAGATATCATTTCAAATCACACAATTGGTTCTTGTTATGGTTGATTTCAGTGTCTGATATTGTTAGTATATTCCTTTTGTACATTTTTCTTGAATCTTATCTATAGTGCCTGTGATATCTTTTTCCAGGATAGGGAGAATGGAAAGATATTTTCATTGCAGGACCAAATTAATCATAAGGTGCTATTTTATTGATATAGTTTAGATTGTTATTATTAATCTAGCATACTCATCTAATTAATGGTTTTAAGGATTTAATTATTTCCGTGATTAAGCAAACTGAACCTATTTTGAGGGTATAGTTTGTAAAAAATAATTTTGCTACTTTTAATTTAGCCTTTTTTTTATAAAAATTGGTTTTTAGGCTAATGTCGACTATAACTAAATTGAAAATTGCGTTTATTATTAGTTCAATATTCCTGAATTACTATAGCATATATGCATTTCTGTTATTAAAATTACCATGACTAAGAATTTTGCATGTATTAGGAAAATACTGATGTAAACATGAAATAGATCAAGTAATTATTTAAATCAAATCATTTGAAAGAAAATTGTGTCTTACTGATGAGAGAAGTCAAGTTACATTGAGAAACATAGAATCATGTAACATTTTCATCCAACGTAAATACAATTAGATTTAAATAAATTAGCAATAGAGACCGGTCTCAGTCCCATTAACCATACTAATGCAATCATATGTCTATATCTGTGCTTGGCGGTAATGGTGTATTATATTTTATTACTTTTATGAATGTGTGTTATCAATACTTCTTTTTTACTTTAAAATTAATCGATTTTCTAAATTCTCTCTCACAAATTCAATTAAATTTTACAGGTCGATTTTTTCAAACAGGAGTTCCAAAAGAAAGAAATTCCTATTATAATGGTAGAATTTTAAAATAGCCAAACATGCATTTACTATTCTTTCATTTCTCATACGAAATTTATATACATGATTGATTGATTTTTTTATTTTTTATTTTTAAAAATGCCAACATACATCATTGCTTAGAGTTTCAATAGATGATAGTGCAGTGAAAGGTTTAATTTTGTAGGAATTCGTTTTTCCGTTTACCAATGATATTTTTTATCAACATTGATTGAATTGAAAAATGTATACGCAAGCTAGTGTAAACTCTCAAAAGATTTGTCTCACACTAGATTGATGATAATTTTTTACTGGCCATTACTCGAATTAGCTGTAATCAGCGGTGAAACAACTATAACCCCATGGGGACCATGGTCTCAGATCTTAATAATGTGGATTTTTCTCTTTATAGTTTAAACTTAAACATTGAAAACATCACTTTCGAATCAAATGTCCGATGAATGGATGAATGATGTGATAGTGACAAATTATATAGAAAGGGATATCTTCACATCAAACAGCGATAAAAAAAACATCATGCATTATTTTTAAAAATATGGGAGGCCAACCTCCTGAAGCAACGTGTCTAGTTATTATATAACTAAACTATATAGCTGATGGCCGATAGGAGAGAGTCAATGGATTTTTTGCTAATTTTCTTGTACTTCTATTTGTATTTCTAATTCTCTATGTAAATTGGGCATTGGCCTTCATTTTTAATGAAAAAATTATTTTTTTCAAAAATATGAAGGAAAAGGGAAAATAATTTTGTACTTTTCTTCGCATATTTTTTCAGTAATTTACTAAACATTTTATATTTTGATATTATATGATAATTTTGATTTTTGCAGCATATCTTTAAATTTTCAAATGATAAAATCCTAGGTTCACTGCTGGTTATTATTTGTTATGATCAGAAGTCAAACTCTTTGATGTTTCATTTAGTGGAAAAAGGATTATTCCTTTTTAACCCTTATTTGTTGAATGCTTAAATTCGTTTATGCCATGATTTAACTGTAGACCATTTTGTTATCTTTTAGTTTTTATTTTTCAATACCATCTTTCCTCTGCAATTGTTTTTTTGTAGCAAATATTAGCCTTTAAGTTTCTTTATTCTATTCTCTATCAAGTCAATCAGTTTCATTTATAAACTTATGGAGTAATTTCCAAGGTTGGTCATTCTATTGGATCGTACATCTGTCTGGAAATTCTTAGACAAGTTAAGCATCAGGTGAAGCACATTCCAAATTTAATGAACTGTTACCATTTAAAATAATTATCTTATGAACTTATAATCCTCCAAGTTTATATTATTCTGCAGGTCAAACTTACTGTAGGCCTTTATCCATTTATAACATTGAATAAAGATTCATTGAAGCAACGCATGATTGGAGTAACTGCAATGTAAAATTTATCTTACTTCCAACACAGTAATATTGAAGAAAAAAATATTTCAAACGCTTTGTTGGGTTGAATTTGTGTTTTTGATTTCATCTCACGGATAATTAACAAAAGTTGAATTTGTTATTTTCCCCATTTATTTGTTTTATTCTTCTGTTTCTAACACTTTTATTACAATTTATTATCACGAATTCACGATCCAACTTTTTTGTAACCTTCAATTGCTAAACTTGTCAACTCTTCATTTAATGAAAATTTATTTTTATTTTCATTATTCAATTTTCTTTTTGACAGCAATATTTGTTCTAACTTCGTTATGTTTTTCCTTTATAATGGCAAGCCTTGTATGATAATCAGCTCTCCCGATTTCAGGTCCTCTTTTCTAAGCATTGCCATAAGTTTGCTTGCTTCTTTTCTCGGCTCTGCCCCAAGTTGGATCAAATCTACTCTTGTGAGAAGATGTATTGGTAGATCATGGTCTTCTACAGCAGTTGATGCTACATGTTCTGACCTACTAAAGGTAATTGATTTTCTCTTAACAATTTTATATAATAAACTTGATCTGCATTTCTTAAGTATTTATTCTAAAGAGGTAAAGTAAAATCGATGGATTTTTACCAGATAAGAGAAAATTTCTAATTTTAAGTGTGTAAACGATCTATCTATTTATTGTTTTCACAGTATCACACAATCAGGAATGTTCTCTATATGGCCAATACAGAATTCAAAAAGGTACTTACAATTACTTTCATCCAATTGAATAAGCAGATTTGAATATTTAATTTGCCTTGATTTAGCTTAGTAAATTACAATTTGCTTGTTACAAGCTGTGTTGTATATTTTTCCTCTTTTGTCATATTTCGAACATATAATAATTAATAGTCAACGTTTCCATTTTTCAGAGAATTAGATAATAGATATTAATTATAGTATGCAAATCAGGTATTATGATATACGACGCAAAAAATATATCTAAAAATAATTCAAAAAGTCCAACTAGATTTCAAATATTACACAACAGTGCAAAAATCATTTCAATCTTTGACCCTTTAAAATTAAGTTAAAACCCCTTTAAAATTGATATGTAAACTATGTATTTATGTTTGTTTTGTTCCTATTTTGAGTTTAATGAATTCCCAATTATTTTGAAAGGTTATATAATTATATCATAAGTTCATTAATTATTTAACATTTTATCCATAAATATCACGTTTGTATTTTGTGAAAATTCTTCGCTTTTGGACTCCTTTTATCACTATTTCAAATTCCTGAATGCTAGATGGATAGGCTTAATTCGGAAAGAAAAATGGATTTCATCGTGGATTTATGAATTGTAACTGTGTAGTAAATGATTAAATGAAGGAGACATGAACGATTTATCCCTGTTTTGGTACCGTTTGGTCCTTTGCAGTAAATGAATTCGAGAATTCAGATCTTAATTGTGACTCAAATCCGAATTATTGTACTCATCATGTATTTTATAGATAAATATTTATGTGTGTTATAACATGTACTCAAATATTTATCTTTAGCTTTCTGATGATCCGGATTTGGCATTCATGAGAAGAACGAAACATAAAATATCTTTTTTGTTTGGGATTGATGACCATTGGGGCCCTTCATCAGTTTTTGAAGTGGTAAATTTCACTCACAGATATGATACAAAATATTTGTTTACACTTTATAGATAAACTTTTTTTGCAGTGGATTTTTTTCTTTTATATAGAAAACCAAAAAAAGTAAGTCACCCAAGTACAAACTATGTAACTAGAATTTTTAATAGCTAACTAAATTATTTGTAATTTATGGTGGCATTCAACAAATTTTCCTATGCGACCATGCGATGGTCATGGAAGCATATAAGTATATGCGTATAACACCCATATACTCCATATAAGTATATGCGTGCACAATGCACTCCATGTATTTAAAAAAAATTATATTACAGACTAATTTATCCAGAGATTTGTAATTTTTATGATCCTGAGATTAATCTCTGGTGTTGTTCCATACAGGTCTCAAAGCAGGTTCCTGATATTTCTCTGTCAATTGAAAAGGATGGCCACTCACATTCTTTTTGTTGCACCGAAGGTGGTTCTTTGTGGGTTGCAAAACATGTTGCAAATCTTATAAAAAAAACATCAGTGGAATGAAATGTAACAGGTTTGACACCATTTATTTAAGCAATTATATACATTTGAATCATATATTTTCTAATTTATCTACCATTTGTAATTAACAGTAAATTTTCAAAATATCCTTAATGGTTGAATACAATCATTTGTCTGAGCTAATAAGATCAATCTTGTCATTTGGTCACTTAATTGATTTATATTTATGTTAATTGAACACTTTATGAAAAGAAGCTATTATCTAATAATAAGAATAATTCCAATAGACTAAGGTCTAAGGATAAATAATACTGAGAAATCAAGAACACGGCAATCATGGCCCTGCTCTATGCATCTATTCCAATTCAGTTTAGTTAGATAGAACAGGTTTAATGGTGGCAGACTCGCAGTGATGCTCTGATGATTGGAAATTAAATTCAAGGATTCGGATTATATAAGATACTATGCTTAAGTTTAACAGCTGTCTTCGTATTTCTTAATAATTTATCATAAATTTAAAATAAATCTTGCTTTGCAATAAAGGGTCTGATTGAAGCATGTTGTATTTGGGAAATATCGTCTATCTGAACATGCATGATTTTTTAGGGACAGCATCAGGTGCGCCAAGGCTTATATGCGCCGACGTCTCGCCGAGCTAGAATTTCAAATTGAATGGCTGATATTATGTCCTACTTCTGCTTTCCCCATCATTGAACTACTATTGCTAACAATTTCGAGGACCGTCGGATGACAACCACTAAGATGGATCGGACAGGTTCAATGGCGCATTTATAGTTTGGCGCACTGGATGTTTTGTGTGATTTTTTATATTCTTTTAATTGCCTAGCTCGCTGATTTCTTCTGTGAGTATTCAAATTTCAATTTGGAACAAACAAACAGTATCGCGAACTGACTGTATGACTAGGTTGGAAATTTGAGAGGACCAAATTATTTGGCACTCGTACAGATTACAGAGTGTGTGTGGGGTTTGAATCAAACCCATGAGATAGTGAACAATTGACCATGTGGTTCCAATCGTACATGTATGATCATGTAACAAATGAGTCCATATACTATATATACAGCACACATGTTGGCAAATGGCAATATCTGGCATGTAAACATCTAACATGTTATTGTTCAGGTAGAGCTTTGGATTTGTCAAGACTCCAGACTGGAGAAAGTAAACATGATCTAGGAAAAAAGGTGTTGGACTGGACCTCTGCTAGAATCATAGCACTTAGGTAAAAAAATCCAGAATTTAGCTATAGTTGGTATTGGGTGATGTAGTGTCTTTCCATGTACCGACCCTGAAAAATTGATTCAATTTTTTTTTTTTACATTTGGGATCTTGATTCTTGCATATATGTAGATTTGCATTGGGATCAAGATAGTTTACCAGCAGTTTCCACAGTTAAACAATAACGTATCCCAATGATCATGTCTCGAACATAGGACACACATGCATCTATGAAGGGTCGTGGTCGTGCATAGATAAATGAGTATAATAGTTTGTGGAACGGTCTTCTCAGCCCTATAGAAGAAGCATGCATTGGGCATGAGTAGAGACTGGAGTGTTAAAAGAATTTACACTGTAGCAATCTGCCTGGCATGCATTAGAAAATTATGTTTTGCAAAGTTGGTCTTATGCGGCAAAGAAAGTGGTCCTCCTACACAACACTATCTTCACCGAAAGAGGCTTTGTGTAACCACATTGGAGCAGACGCCATGATTGACTGTTTTCAGTGCAGGTGTTTTGGAAGAGACCATTTTTAGGTTTTGGTCAGGATAAAGAAGTTTTCTTTAGTATACGCATGGTAATTCCTGATTACTCGTCCTATATATGGTTATTTTCATTCAAACTTTATACAAATAGATGAACAGTTTTAATTTGCATTGCTTTATCTCAGCTAAACTATTTTATTAAATGCTATGGCCTTATTACAAACAAACAAAAATTATCACCGTTGTTTAATTGTTGGGAAAGACTGAATTATGAGTCCTGATGATTATGTTTTTTCTTAAATGAAGAAACCCACATCCATTCATATTCATTCTGTGTTCATGCATGTTACCACCACCTGCATGCTTAATTATGACTGTTGTTGATTTTCCAATGCATAGCTATGTATATATAGATTAATTTTGGTTGAGTTATAGATTGTTTTGAATTTAGGAAAATGATTTGGTAATCTCTGATGAATTGACTAATATTCTATTACAATAAATTGAGATGAAGTTAAGATTTTTATGGTAGCTAGCTAGTGTAGTATAGTGTGTATTAAATATTAAGCAGATGACACTGGGATTTGTTTCCATCTTCTTCACTAGACAAGATTGTATTCTTAAATAATTGTGCGGATCACGGGACTGAGAAGTGCATCAGTCCTGTGTTGATAGATCCCACAGGATTTCATAAAATACTCTTGGAGCCTGTGCTATATTAATTGTATCTGTATGTATGTATGTACCCTTTATTCATTACTGCTTCAAGGTAAAGAAAAATACCCAGTTGCTATTTTTGATAAAAACAAAATGTAAGTTCAGTTTGGATTTCGTTTGTTTTGATCTTGAGATTTCACACTTTTTGATTGCATTTCACTTCTTTAAATCAGGATGTCTTGGGACTTGAGATTTACTTTTTTTAACTGCAAAAAGAAAAAAGAAAACTTAAATATCGTGATAGGAAGAATTAAGACGAGTATAGTTAAATATTTCATTGATAGCTTTGAAACTATGTGAAATTAATTAGATGTAAAATTTAGATTCTTAATTAATTGATGACAACCACAGATTGATGAAACTTGTATAGTCTCTAAAAAACGTAATAATCTAAATATTAAATGTATTGATTATTAATCCATTAGGGTAAATAAATAATGACTGATTCACCTAATAATATGAGAGATGGAGTGATTTATTTACATGTTATTTGTTGTATGAAATAGAGGGGTGAGTACCCAAAATAACCTCTCAACGGATGTTACTTAGTAATAAATACGGATCCCAAATTGGGTATGGTAAGATACCTGAGGAAGGGCCGAAGAGTCTGGTTGGGGTGGACGGGTGGCGGTGATTACCCTACGTTTGTCACACGTCTGACTAATCGACTTAGTTGATTGTTGACGATTTCGATCTTTGCCTTCTTTCAAGGAGGAGAGGAAAAAAGATATCTTCAACGGACTATGGTCGTATAGGAGTGTCGGACACAAGCACATAACGGGCGGAAACATATCCCACCTTTTTGAAAGATTTCTGAAACCGAGATGAGAAAAAGGGATGTGGAATCTGAGACTAGACAGATGAGTTTGTTTTAGAGAGTGTGTGAGTTATTTTTGTTTTTATTATAATTTGTGTTAATTATAACCTTCGTACGTGTCTCTATATGGGATCAGGTTTATTGGGATTCACTGTCACGTGGTGTACCATGCATTTTTTGAGTTATATTTATCTCGATTTTTATTCAAAAAAAAAAATGATTTATTTACTTTGTGTGTTGCTTCGACTTTTTTGAGGTTAGAACAGTAATAAATAAAAGGGATTGGTTTGTCATTTGTGAAATAGCCACAGTTGGGGAAATTTTGTCATTGCACAATTTCCAATCTAATCAAATTATTAGAATCTACCAAGTTTTTTTAAAATTTTCTATGATAATTCAGAGTTATGTCCAAAAAGGATGATTGTGTAACCGAGATAATTTAGATTAATAGAAATGCAAATTAACCCTCAATAAACAGATACAAGTGGCACTCCCAAAGACTATTGGTTGAATATCATCATTCATTACATTCCCGGCACCCTTAAATACATTCATTCATATTTGATCGTGATTTCATGTTTTTCATTCATATTTGATCGTGATCCTCCAATTCTACAGCCAGCCGGACAGCTCGGAAAGAAGGCTGAGATCATGTCTAGTACCATCACCGACGGTAGAAGAAAGTTCACAGTGCGACATCCAATGGTTGTTGACGTAGGGTGCAGCTGCCGGAGAACAAAATCGCTGGTTTCTTTCTTCACCCAAACGGCAACAAGAAAACCCAAGCTGAACCCAGAAACACCACCGAATCATCACCATCATCTTTCCTCTTACTATCCGTTCTCCCCTTCCACCACTAACTGCAGCACAAGTCATCATCATAACCGTTCTTTGAAAAAGAAGAAAAAGAGCAAGAGAGTTGGAGGGGTGGTGAAGGAGAGTGTTGCGGTGGTGAAGGAATCCGAAGATCCGTACCATGACTTCAGAGACTCCATGCTTCAGATGATACTGGAGAAAGATATTTACGCATGGGACGATCTTAGAGAACTCCTCCACAGGTTCCTGTCGCTGAATTCGCCTTACCATCATGACTCCATTCTCAGAGCATTCGCTGAGATTTGGAATGACTTGTTCAACGCCGGAAAGCGTGGCTGTACAGGCGGCGCGATCGTCGGTGGGGGTATGAGAAGGAAGAACTACAAGAAACAGTACTACCACACACACATGGCAACGACAACGACAACAAAAACACGTCAACCAATGCGTCATCACCACACGTGATCGCCTGATTCTTATCTCTGTTGGCCGGGCAAAAAAAAAAACTTTGATTTGTCTTCTTGTTCAAGTTGGTAACACCACCGACGAGGGGTAACGGGATGGTGGTGGTTTTGTCGTCGGTGTCTTGATCTGTTGTAGGGTTTTCTGGGTTTATTATTTAATGTTTTTGTTTTATTTTGATCATTAATGCCGTCTGCATGATAATTTCCAGTCCCCTTTTGACAGTAACATTGACTTCACCTGCTTGCTGTATCGTGCAGCATTCAATGATCTAAAAAAAAGCTCCTCCTCCTCTTCCACTCCTCTTCCTCCTCCGATGAAATTTAGGGTTTTAACAGTCAGCACAGGATTCATGCATTAATTCGACAGGAACATGGTACCAGCACTGGATTGAGTGTACGATAGACAGTTGGCAAAGATTGACGAAATTAAGAGGAGATAAAAAAAATTCCTTGACTTTCAAGTTTCACCCATCGTCTATCATATCATGTCAGCCACATTTAAAGCCAAAGCATATATGTATGATCGAATTAAATTAGTTTTGGCAATTTCTTCCAGTCATCATTTGATTTTTTTGATCTTGCAGTCTTAATTAATTTGCAGTTGAAAAGACAAGCTGTGAGATGTGGACTGTGGTGGGTGGTATTGGGTGGTATCAGCAGAAAACAGCCAAACATCTAAACACATCGGCCGTTCTATTATTCTGTTTTCTGAGCAATAATCAATCAATACGGCAAATTTCTCCAGTTCACTACCTCTGTCTTCTGTCCACGGATGTTTTGCTAATGGGCCCTATTTCATTCTATGGGCCCAACTGCAGACTACTTTTTCAATTTTATCATACACGGCCCACCACAGATGTTTTTTTTCTTTCTTTTTCATAATCAGATTTACTACACTTGCTTGTTTGCTTCTGCTTTAAACTTAATACCAGTTCATTGGTTGGTTGCTGTTGCTTAACTCTTTTTTTTTTGATAACGGAGGGTATCTCTCTACAGATGTAAAACTGTCAACTTCCGGATGATATACCAGAGCCACATAATATATTATCGGGTAAATTTAAATAAAAATGTACAAAGTAAGATTCAAATTTTGGACTTCAGAAACTTTAATAATTCTTGAAACCAATGAGCAACCTTAATAGTTGCGGAAGTTACCAATAATCAAATTTACTAGACTTGCTTGCTTGCTTGCTTCTGCTTTAAACTTAATACCAGTTCGTTGGTTGGTTGCTGTTGCTTAACACTTTTTTTTTTATAACGAAGGATATCTCTTCACAGATCTAAAGTTGTCAATCTCCAGATGATATACCAGAGTCACATAATATATCATCGGGTAAATTTAAATAAAAATATACAAAGTAAGATTCAAATTTTGGACTTCAGAAAACTTTAATAATTCTTGAGACCAATGAGCAACCTTAATAGTTGTCTAACTTTCTTTCTTTTAATAACGGAAGGTACCTCTTTACAGATGCAGAGCTGTCAACCTTTAGATGATATATCAGAATCACATAATATATCATCGGGTAAATTTAAATAAAAATGTACAAAATAAGATTCGAATCTTGAACCTCATAAACCTTAATAGTTTATGAGACCAATAAGCTTGTTTTGGTTAAATTTATAATCCACTCCTTACTAACTGTTATATTTACAAGTTAGAACCACTCTAGCCTGTTTGTGATAAATATCATAAAATGATATAAAGGCAAAGGCCTTGATTATATTAATGGGCTTGGCCCGTCCGTTTACTGTTAAAATTACTCCCGTTCTATCTACACACACCTTTCTCATCCAATACTATGTTGATATATTGGATCAAACGCAAATATGTCATTTTATTAAGCATGTATATCGGTCGGATTCGGATACCGTTTGAATAATATCTAAGTAGGAATATCCGGATACGAATTCATAACTTTTTATAAAAAATTTAAAATAAAAATATAAAATCACCTTTAATAAAGTTAATTAATATATAGTCGATTAATCACTCTAAAATCTGGATATTTGGATAATCCGGATATCCGAAAGTCAATTTATATTTATTCGGATATTAATAGTCAATTAATCATCCTAAATCTAGATATCTTAATCCGGAATTAGCAACCGAATTTAGATTTTAGCGATGGATATTGTAGATATCAGATAATTTTCGGATATCATTTTTGGTATTCGAATCTGAAAATATTCGAATTCGAAAACGGATACGACTACGAATTTCGATATACCATTTACATGTTTACGTTTTATAACTATCACACCCGTCACGCTCCAGCGAGGTACGATCACTACACTAAGAACATCAGAATTACAATAAGGAGAGAATTGCAAAATTCAAGTATTCTACTCAACGGGATGGTTCCAGGTCAGACCCGGACCTATATATGTTCACTCTCAGTCTCTTTGTTTTATAATTTTGATCCGTTCTCAGTGCCACTTTGTCTCCGTCATATTTCGGGGTGGAGTGTCCTGTTTTTCTCCGATCCGTGCCTCGGGGACAAGAAACGGGACTTAATTTTCTAAAATGCTCGTGCCCCGTTCGTCCACACCAGGGCGGTGCTGCCCGGCCAGACCGAGTGTCGTCTGATACCATGAACTTATGAAGTGATGAGACGTCATATTAAATTGAATTAGATGATATATATAGACTAGATTGAGTGCGGCTGAGTGTGGCCACTGATCGATACTGGTTCTCTAAAATGGATCTTACGGTTAAAAAAAATCTGATAATTGCCAGATCAAATTGAGTGTGCGCAGCTGAATGGGCACAGCTATTAATTAATATGTAATTTTTGAGATTATTAATTTTGATACATTTTGGATGAAAGTTGCAGAGATTGGACTGAAAATTTATTTAGAGCTAATTTCAGGTGTGTCAAACCTTCCGTGTGCCAAAATACGTTCGACCATTAGATTCTAATCCGTCGACTGACAATACATTATTTATCAACAATTAAATTCTGTACAACGACTGTTACGTTGTATGTTACATTATTTTCGAGTTGTACTCGTTATCGTATTAAGTTGTATTGACGCAATTGACACACCCAGATATGTGCCCAATTTATTTAATTGTGCAGAAGTAACGTGCAAATGAAAAACCTGAGACATCTGCATCTAGCCCTGCACCCATTTGAGTGTACTGCAAAATAATCAAGCTTAACAACACTTTAATCCTATCGTACGAAACAATTAAGTTAAGTTACCAAAAATGTCAGATCTAGTAAACATCAATAACTACTTCTTCGGCTCTTTGCTGCTCCACATGCTACCTTCCTTTTTTCAGGCATTAACAGTTCAACTGTAACATGTATGGAAAATTAGAAACGCCCAACAACTCGCACGCAAATCCAGCAAATCACCCATAAATTAATTAATACGAAACGGAGAAATTAATAGAGATCGAATCTTGGATCGATGTTCAACAACCCCAAGGAAAATGTCTTATCGGAGAAATAATTGACGATCGATCGATCAATGGATGATTAACTGATTAAGATGTTAATGAGTGATGAATAATTAATCAATTAAGAAATTTAGCAGAAGAAGACGACGAAGTTGCAGTGGTGGTAGGAGAGGAGCATGTACAAAAACACGAAGAAGAAGAATAAGTTGAACAAGTGCAAGAAAATGGAGGAGGTAAGGAGAAAGCAAGATCCAACAGTAAGTCTACAAAAGCAGCAAGTATGAAACCATGAGTGTTGTTGCCATTCATTCCAAGATACCATTCAAGTAATTCTTCCAAGCAATCCCAGTCTTTTAATCCATGTGCTACTATCATCTCCTCCATCGAAACCCTGAAGTCTCTAAATGGATCCTCGGATTCCATCTCCTCAGCAACAGTCTCCTTGAATGGCAACCTCATCTTTGTCTCCATGACTAGAGAACTCGTATCCAACCCAGTCTGGTCGAAGAACAGCCTCTCCGATCTCAACCCTTGCATGACAAGATCTTCCTCATCTTCTTGGTCCAAGTAGATGACCTCCTCATCCGTGACCCTGAAGGACGATGTTCTTGGATGAGCCTTGCACGACGCCCATGCCCATGAAGACGGTGTAGGTGAGGCTGATGAAGAGATGACCTTCAGTATTGATGTCAGTCCTAAACCCTTCTTCTTCTTCTCCTCCATTTCTTTGAAGAGAAAGAAAGAAAGAAAGAAAGACGTTGTCTGAAATCTGAACACAACAATTAACCACTCCTGCGTTTGAATGAATTGAAAAAAGAAGAGTGTGATTGACTGACTGGTTGGCCTGGGGATTAAATTAATGGGAATTGAATACTGAGGAAGTGGGGGTTGTTGTGGTTTCAGAAGTGCAGAAACAATGCTATTTACTTTGGTACAAGAGCCATGTGTACGTTCTAATTTAATACTTGTCGTCTCAGGGGAGATCAATCGTGAATCGTGACGACGACTACTACTACTACTACCAAAACATGTTCCATATTTTCTCGATCAACCGTGCAATGCATGGATCGAGCTTTGCTTATTCACATATATCCTCAGGATTCAGATCAATTGATCATAAAGTTTGGGTAAAAACTATATGTATAGCTGTAGGCGCCAGACTGCAGCATGCAGCACACACAATTACACAAACACTGTTGATTGCGATGATGATTTATTACTGTCATGCACCTACTACCCATTTATTATTGTTTTACTGTTTACTGTTTAGTATAATCATTAAGTCTTTTTTCACTTTATTTTTATCAAAGATTAAAGTGTTGTAAACTACTGTTGTCTCCATTCATTCACATGGAAATGATGGAATGAAACTGGCCTGTGTTCATTCAGATTTCTTTTTAACTCTTTAATTAGGGTTCTTTTGGGGGTTTGTATTTAACTCTTTAATAGCTCAACGACCACTTCGATCAGTACCATCTTCGAAATATTCCTCTTGTCTCGAACTTGTCGAATTCATGAATGGATCACTGGATTGGATTCAAATCTTATTCATATCATGGTAAATGCATGCATGTAATTATAAGATTTTATATCAACCCTAAATCTTAAAAATACTACTTAGGATCGAGTTTGGATTTCAAAAATTACTCATCAATTTAATCTCAAATATATTATAGATTAAAGGAGGGAGTTAAATACCCAAAGTTGTCAACTAAAACTCAACTCAACGAGCTCGGCTCATTAAGCTCGGGTAGCTCGAGCCTAAAGCTTAAGTTCGATAAACTTTTTAAACTCGACTCGATAAGTTCGATAAGGGCTTTTTAATAATTAAAATTGACTCGTTGGTTTTAGAAACTATTAAGGTTTTTGAAGTTCAGGGTTCGAATTTTACTTTTTACATTTCCACTTAGATTTGTCCGAAAATATATTATGTGACTCTGATATATCATTTAAAAGTTGACAACTCTACATCTGTAAAAAGATACTCTCCTTTATAAAAAAATATAAAAACTATTGAATAAATTTTAAGAAAATTTAAATATAAACCTAAATCAAAAAAATATATAGATATAGATTTTTTTTTAAATGAGCCCGAGCTGAGTCCGAGTCTGGACAATGCCTTAACGAGCCCGAGCTCAAGTCCGAACCTAGACAATTCTTTAACGAGCTGAGCCCGAGTCTAGACAATACCTTAACGAGCCTGAGCTTAATTAGTCCGAACCTGGACAATTCATTAACGAGCTGAGCCCGAGTCCAACTTTATAAGCAAAAGTTCGACTGGGCTCAAAATCTTAAAAGACTTAATCAATAACTTTTTATTTTAAAGTCAGATTAAAAATAAAATAAAAAGATTACAAAACTAAAATAAGAAAATAATTAAATAAATAACTAAAAGTACGATAAGATGTGTGAAATAGGTATATCTTGTTAATTCTCGGATTGTAGGTCAGTAACCAATAGCGAGACTTCCTCCCACCTTCTGATAGTTGTATCTTCCAAACTTAACCTGTTCGATTTTTTATATAGGCGGTGGTACGTCATAGATGATAGTCAAATCTCGTATGAAATCTCTTGCATGTGATGACCCTAATCGGCCGAGAGAGCCTCTCTTCTTATGTCGTAGATTCCTCTTCCTCCAAAGATGCTATATATATTGTAAGTGGATTCCAATGTATGCCCTAAAAGAATAATCAGCAAATCAATTAAGTCACTAAACAAGGCTTAATAATATAAACAGAGAAATAATAACTAAACTGAATAGAGGACTTAAATCTAATAAATAAATCTATAATATATTTTATCAATTTTTTATTACGTTTTTATGTACAAGCAATTTCACCCAGACTTGTAAAAAGGATTATAATAAAGACGGAAGTGAAAGTTGCAAATATTTCAATTAATTCAAGTGGGCCAATTCTGCTGGGCTAAAAAGGAATGGGCCGAGTCTGTTTTAATTGTTTAGTTAAAATGAATGTAAATAAAGTTTATATAAACTGATGAATGTAATGGTTTACAATCAATTCAAAATAATCACTTTACTCTCATTACATTTAGCATCAACGGTATTACAGTGGCAGTTACCACTGTAAAAGAAACTTCTTTTCCCCCTTTCTTCTCCTTCCAGTCCGGCATAGTGATTCCGGCTTCTGCGCACTGCATTTCATCCTCGGCGTAGAAGATATATTGATTAATATGGTATCAGCAGTAGGAAACGACGTCAATCTTGGGATCCCTTCTGCGAAATCAAGCTCTGACAGTCTACAAGAAACAGAGGGTTCTACAAAAAGCATTTCAAAAAAATCAACGGCATCCTCAAGTTCTGTGTTAAGGATGCAGCCGTAACCATCACCGAAGCCATCTCCAGAAACTTAGACAATGCTGCAGAACTGATGGACCAACCGGAGATTGGAGGGAGCCGGCGTCGTCGTCTTCAGAGCAGGTAAATCCCGACGAGGAATTAGGGCTCGTCCAGGAGGAGGTTATCGGGACCTCAAGTCGGATCAGGAAACCCTCTATTTGGGTAACCGGTTATGATAAGTGAAATTGCATGTTATAGAATTAGTTTTTATTAAATTGCAAAACTCTAGTATTTGGTAATTTACATTCAAGTACCCCTTGTAATTTCCCTATAAGGGCAACGATTGTAATTTTTGCATTATTGAATAAAATATTAAAAATTCCATCTAAATCATCACCTTTCGCCGATCGACGCACCGGCTCCGACCATCCGCGATCTCCACCTCCAGTCCATCTCCGGCGTGACTACCCATCCGTTACCTCAGCTCGCGCGCCCAGACCTCTGGATTCATCCAGACGCTCCCTGCCTCATCCGATCTCCCTCCATAGGGAACTATAGCTCGAGTCTCTTCACATCTAGATCGGATCCGATCTTAGATCGGAGACATCGGATCCGGCCAGGTTTCATCGATTTCTTGATACAGATCTAAGGATCCAATACCCTATCGGGATAAACTGTATCAACTGGTGCTTTCAAAAAAAAATTTTTTGGAACTCATCGTAGGTCATTCTTCATTAATGGATGCTATCGAAGCAACATTGAAGCGGATACAAGAATTCCAGCTCTCTTAAACTCGGGAGATGACTGAATTAAGGAATCAAGTAAATAATAACATATTACAGCCGGGAAAACAAATGAACGATCTTACCAAATCAGTACCTACGGGGGAAATTCCAGCTCAATGGTTGTTTGATCAAAATGATCCGGGCAGCAGCAATAAAAAGAAGCGCTTCCAAGATCTCAGAGCATTAGATCCAGACATCGATCCAGAAAAGCCTAGCTATGCTATTAGTATGTATGGAAATCCAGATTACATACCTCCAAAGCACATAAGGTTTGATATGCCGAAGTTCGATGGCACAAATCTGGAACTATGGATCTTCATGGCTAGGAGATTCTTTATATTTCACAACACTCCTGAAGAACAAAAATTAATTATTGCATCATTCAATATGCAAGAGGTAGCACTAAAGTGGTTTTTATGGATGGAAGCAAGCAATTACCTCACAACATGGCCTGCATTTGTCCAATCGCTTCTAAAAAAATTCAACCCGACAACATACACTATACCCAGGGGTAAATTGAGTAAATTGGTACAAACAACCACAGTGGTGGACTTCGTGGCTAGGTTCGAAGATTATTCAGCTAAAGTGATGGGTATCTGATTGGTTACTCTTAAAAATGTTCGAATCGGGACTTAAAGAGGAGATACAAAAAGAAGTAGTGCGAGCCAAGTTAGAGGACATACAGGAAGCTATGGAGCCGGCAGTACACCTAGAGAACCAAGGTATTGGTGTTGTTGATAACAGAATTGGAAATTTCAGACCTCATACCAACATGTCATTTTTGGCAAGAACAAGAGGTGAACAATATTTACAACCATCACTCAATAATGCAGCGAGCAACTTAAATAGTGGGATTTATAAATCAAACAACACAAATATCACAACACCTACCTTTAAAAGGCTATCATTTGCGGAAAGTAAAGAAAGAACCTCTAAAGGCCTATGTTTTAATTATGACGAGAAATTCGTCCCGGGACACAAATACAAAGGAAAACTCTTTAGGCTTTCTGCTGAAGATAATACACTCTGGGAAATGGAAGAGCATGAAAAGTTCGAGGATATTCAAGTGCTGGACAGAGAAGAAGAATATGAAATTAGCCTCCAAGCCCTTCAAGGAAAAATGGGAGCTAGAACAATCAGATTGGAAGGGTTTATTAAAACCCAATCTGTAAGTATTCTAATAGACCCCGGATCAACACATAATTTTATTCAGGAGGATATTGCTAGTCATCTTCAGCTTATTATTTGCTTCATTAACCCTTTTAAAGTTTCAACCGGGAGTGGTGAGAAACTCACATGCGACAAGGCTTGCAAGGGAGTACAAATAAAAATTCAAGGAGTCATAGTGGAAATGGATTTATTCTTACTGCCCATGGCTGGATCTAATGTGGTGGTTGGCACACAATGGTTAAAAAAATTAGGAGATGTACTGTCTAACTACAATGATCTCAGCATGAAGTTTTGTTGGAATGGAGAAACAGTGTTATGGAAGGGCATTTTTTGGCTTAACGATGCACCCTTGACATCTGGGGAATTGAGATCACTTCAGGGAGTCACTTCTGAAGCTTATCTCTGTTATTTTGAGGTAATATCTGATGAATCTGAAAAACAACAAGCAGCAGTGCACATTGAACAAATTTCAGCAATAGTGCAGGATTTTCAAGATATTTTTGAGGATCTCCAAGGTCTCCCACCTCAAAGAGACAGTGACCATTTCATTCATTTACAACCTAACTCAACCCCAGTTAATGTACGTACGACCATACAGATACCCCCAATTTTAGAAAGGGGAAATAGAGAAATTGATCAGAGAACTACTTCACCAAGACACTATTAAACCGAGCACAAGTTCATATTCTTCTTCAGTATTGTTGGTAAAAAAGAAAGATGGGGGTTATAGACTCTGTGTCGATTATAGAACACTAAATGCTCTCACTATTAAAGACAAATTTCCAATTGTCGTTGTTGATGAACTGTTAGGGGAACTGAAAAGAGGGGTCATTTTTTTTTAAATTGGATTTGCGATCAGGATTCCACCAGATTAGAATCAACCCTCCCGACACAGAGAAAACAACATTCAGGACTCATCAAGGCCACTATGAGTTCCCTGTGATGCCATTTGGGCTCACTAATACCCCAGCCACATTCCAAGCTGTGATGAACAAGGTATTTCAACAATTTCTGAGAAAGTTTGTACTTATTTTCTTTGATGATATATTGATATATAGCACATCTATTGAGGACCATTTAATGCATTTGAGATTGGTTTTTGAGGTTCTCCAAAATAATCAGTTGCTGGCCAAGAAATCAAAATGTTCATTTGGTCAGTCATCGATAGGATTTTTGGGACATATCATCACCAAGGAGGGAGTTGAACCAGACCCTACAAAGATTAAGGCAGTTGTCGACTGACCTACCCCAAAGACTATCAAGCAGTTAAGAGGATTCTTGGGCCCCAGTGGGTATTATAGAAGATTTATTCGGGGTTATGCTCAAATAGCCTCTCCTATGACAAGTCTATTGAAGAAAGATGCCTTTCTATGGTCTGATAAAGCTACAAACAGTTTTCAAAGCCTATAGACAGCCTTAACCAGAATACCAGTCCTGCAATTTCCTGATTTTGATAAAGAATTCGTAATTGAGACTGATGCTTGCAACACCGGTACCGGGACAGTACTCTTACAAGAGAATCACCTCATAGCATTTTTTAGCAGGAAAATCAGTGAGAGAGTAGCCAGAGCTTCAGTTTATGTCAAGGAAATGCTAGCCATTACCCAAGCGGTGGGCAAATGGAGACATTACCTGTTGGGGAGACATTTCACTATATATACTAATCATAGGAGCTTAAAAAACCTCCTACTAACCCAAGTAATTCAGACCCCGGAGCAGCAAACATTCTTATGCAAACTCTTGGGTTATGACTTCAACATTGTATATAAACCGAGGAAATTTAACCAAGTTGCTGATGCACTCTCTAGAAGATCAAGCTCTGACAGTCTACAAGAAACAGAGGGTTCTTCAAAAAGCATTTCAAGAAAATCAACGGCATCCCCAAGTTCTGAGGAGGATGGTAAGTTTTTTAGATCTTCAAGAAGAAATAAAAGAAGGTCTGAAAATAAAAGAATGAATAATTCAGTAAAAAGCAAGTTTTCAAGGAAATCTCCTTATTACTTAACTCTTGGAGATCACCTTGGTGCAAGCATGGTCTCTGATAAACTCACAGGAGAGGCAAATTATGTTGTTTGGCCCAACTCAATGAAGCTATCCCTAGTGTCAAGGAAGAAAACAACATTTATTAATGGTAAAATTAAAAAACCATTAGATGAGACAGGAGATGATTTTGAAGATTGGGAGATGGTAAATGACTTGGTTTTGCCATGGATAATCAATGGAGTCAGTCCACAGATAGCATCTACACTCATCCATACAGATACTGCCTATGAAGCTTGGCTTGAACTACAAAAGAGATACAGGCAAAAAAAAATGCACCCAAAACAAGCCAATTAAGGTATGAAATCAATACTTTAAGTCAATCAAAATGATAGCATCTCAGTTTATTTTGATAAATTTAAGTCCCTTTGGGATCAATATAGAGAGATAAAAAAAAACCTGAGTATAAGTTTTACACAATGTGTGCACCCATCTACACAAAGAAAATAGAAAATTAAAAGATAGGACCCATCAATTTTTTTTAGGTTTAAATGAGGATTTTATGACTTCAAGAAGTCAAATTTTGGCATATTCTGAGCTGCGCTCTATGAATAAAGTATTCTCTTTAGTCATACAAGAAGAGAAACAAAAGGCAAACTTTAGAGAAAAAATAGAATCAAAGAAAAATGATAAGAAAAGAAAAGAAAAAGAATCAAAGAAAAGAGTAGAAGTGGAAAGAAACTAGATACTAAGCTTTACTAGAAGTGGAAAAACCCCAGCATGGTGTTGACTTTCTGAATTTAGATATCCCTTTTATGATATCACCCACCCTTATGTCTTCTTATTTTATCGTTGTGATACCCATAATCTTCCATAGATGAGCATAATACTTAATCAATAACTAATTTTAAAGACTTACAGTTAAAACTCTACAAATTCAAAGACTTCCATGCAACAAAGAGTTTTAATTAATTGGGCTAATTAATTAGAGAATCGTTACTCGTTAGCTCAAAAATCTTTTTTTTTTAAGGCGATTTAGATTAAAAATAAAATAAAAAGATTACAAACTACAATAAAAAAGAAGAAAGACAATTAAATAAACAACTAAAAGTACGATAAGATGTGTAGAATAAATATAGCTTGTTAATTCTCGGCTTGTAGGTCAGTAACCAATAGCAAGGCTTCCTCTCACCTTCTGATAGATGTATCTTCCAAACTTAACCTAGCCTGTGCGCTTTTTTAAATAGGCGGTAGTCATAGATGATAACCAAGTCTCGTATGAAATCCCTTGCAACGACTTTAACCGGCCGAGAGAGCCCCTCCTTGTGTCGTAGGTTCCTCTCCCTCCAAAGATGCCATATAAATATTGCAAATGCATTCCAATGTAGTCTCCAGCATGGTGCTGACTTCCTGAATTTGGATATCCCTTCCATGATATCACCCACCCTTATATCTCCTTGCTTTATCTCTGTGATACCCATAATCTTCCATAGAGCATAATCTGTCAAACTTGTAAATTCGTTCCAAAGAGTCCAGTTGAAGTCGCAATTGAAGAATAGATGGGTTGTCGTTTCCTCGACTGCATCACAAATGACACACTTTGCTGGTACCACTATCCTCCAATTTTTCAATTTATTGAATGTTCTTAGCTTACCCTATCTCAATCTCCATAAGCAAAAGGCCATCTTTGAGGTACAACATGTCCACACTCATACGACCAAAGGATCAGAGATGGCTGTCGGTGATAATTTTGCTCTTATAAGGCTCGATTTTATACTACCGCTGACTGAGCAATCCAGCCCTACAGAATAGCATAATTTGATATCCTCTTTGGCTCTCAGAATGCTAGACCAGATCGGGGAATCTTTGGGGTGGATTTGGATTTCCGTCAACTCTCTCCCTTTGGAATAGCGTGTCCGCATCCAAACCGCCCATGGAGAACTCCCATTCCAGATTCTATATGCCCATTTGACCCTAGCAACTCTTGCGAGTAGCACCAGATCCGCCAAGCCTAGACCCCCGTCCTCCTTAGCCATAACCATTCTGCTTCATGTCATACCTTTAGAATAGCCCCATATAAACCGATAAATGATTTGTTGTGCTTTTTTTTATAACCGTCATGAGAATTTTGAGACATTGGAACCAATACTGTAGCTTTCACAATAAAACCTAATTTGCAAGTTGAACTTTTCCTTCATATGACAGTGCTCTGTTTTTCTACTTTTGGAGATAAGAATTTAATTGATCAATTAGCGGGGCACAGTCCGCTCCTTTGACATCCTTCCCAACTAGAGGCACACCTAGATATTTAATCGGTAAAAGATTTTTCTAGAATACCATCAACTGCAGTAGCTCAAAAAATCTTGATCCATTAAGAAGATTAGTTGAAGAGCTTAGTTGAAATTAGTTATTAAATAATTAGTTTGGATCGTGGTCCAATTTTTAATCTGAAAATTACATTTCTAATGCCGCCATCACTATTCTATCGAAATCCGACCTTGACGACCAGTGCTCAGGCTTCACAGGCTCCGATGATTTTCACCAAATCCAAACCGCATTGAGCACTTCCTCTGATTTCGCTTAAAAGCATTAAATCAGACAGCTAAGCCTCAATTTCAGGAGTTTAACTCCACTGCTCTTTGTTCTGGATATCTGTAATTTAATTCACAGATCTGGAACACCTGATTTACTCAGGTGAATCCGTTTTATTACGACCGTATCAGACCTTCGCTGGATAGGCCGCCGGTCTTGTCGTGAGTTGCCGGAATTTATGAAATGAGAGAATTGGGGAGCCGAAATGAGATGAAAAAAAACAAACGAATATCATTATTGCCGTATTTTTCTATACAATACAGTTATCCAGTCATCATGCAGATGATATATTCATAGGAACTAAGTGTTGTTGGTTGAAGAGTTGAAGTGATTTTGGAACATAATAAGGTATCTCCAAACCAAACAAGATCCCAGCATGTCTGTCAACACTATCTTTGAGAAAGAACCTTTCTTTCATCTTAAGAAAAGCCTGACACGTCAGTAAACTATCGGACCCTGCCTGATGACACTTTCCGACGCTCCGTTCTACCTGCAACGTCATCGCCACCCGTTCCAGACCACCGTGGAGACTATCACAGTATCTCATCATGTGTTTCATATCAAAAACTCTACCTCCGAATAGGTACCTTACGAGACCCAAGAAATCCATCATGTTCCTCGGCAATTTAGCGCCGGTCAGTACCTTGATAAGGTATCCGAAATCATATGCGCTGTGGAAAGTGAGCCAACTCACCCATCCATTGCAGATCAACCCCGATGATATCATCAGTGTGGCGAACCTCCTTGAATCAATCCCACGTTCCCGATTCCGGTCGAAATCGATGCCGTTGGACTTCAACAGTGCGATGGAGTCGGCGGAGTGGACGTGGAGTAGTGGGTCGAAGTCCTTGAAGTTGAACTCCCATATGAAGCGACGTGAACCCTTTGTGTGGAGGTCCGGGAGGTTTCCGTCGGAGTCGGAGAGAGTGAGACCAAGTTGGATGAGGTTGAGATCGTCGACGTTGGCCTTGATCAAGTGGTACCGATCTTGTGGACGGAGGTGGTGGTGATTGACAGTTGGTTGGTAGATCACACCTGGGAACTCCGTGTCCATGGCTACATATGGATATCGATTGATAGCTTTGCGTATGAGTCTGAACTCAGCATCCAAATTACTGGCCCATACTGATCTGATATGTATTGGCGCCGGCTCCGGTGACATGGTGGTATTTGTCTCCTCCTCCTCCTCTCTCTTTCTTGCAATTCTTGGTTTGTGGGCTGTATTTCCATTTTCCGGTGGTTATATAATATAGCGATGGGATTTTGGGAAGAACGGAGGAGTGGGAGTGACGATCGAGTCAGTGAGAATAATAGAGGTTGGTCAAAAAAATACTCCTTGAACTTCTAAACAAGTCAACTCAAAAACAGTAATGAAAAATAAAAAACATGCTTTTATTTTTCCCTCGTGGCCCATGTTACTTGTCACTTGTTTGGCGGCTTCGTCACACACATGGTTTTTATTTTTAGACGGTAATTTTCAGGTGGGCGTCTATGTACCAAAATAGGTCCGTCCACGACGAAAATAAATGTACAACAAAAGATATTAATTCATGTACAACGAAAAATAAATGTACAACAAAAGACATTAATTCATGTACAACGAAAAATAAATGTACAACAAAAGACATTAATTCATGTACGCCGAAAAATAAATGTACAACAAAAGACATTAATTCATATACGACGAAAAATAAATATACAACAAAAGATACTAACTCATATGCGACGAAATATCGATCTAATGATCAAGATTTTTTGACGTATTGAAATTCGATGCATAAGAAACCTGTCTTATTTTTAGACATTTAAACTTTGAATTTTATTATTTTAAAAAATATGAAATCAAAATAATGTAAGTAAACTCTAAAATAAAGTTGGAAAGTAAATATTCATCTATCAAAATTTAGGATTTGAAAGGTTGTAACATTTTTATTCCATCTTTAAGGTTTTTTTACCCTTAAACTTAAAAAAAGGCTACCGACATCAAATTACCTCCCTGGCTCCGTTCTTGTACCGGTCAATTGAAGTAGAACTAGTTAGACGGACTTATTATCTCATATGATTCTAACCGTATTATAAAAAAAATATTGGTAGTTATTAAGGGTGTAAATGGCAAGAATTTCAACAATTATGAACGATCCAGCCACCTGTGCTAAAAATGAACCTGTCGAGACCGGTATGACAAGAAAATCTTTTACAATTTTGAATAAAATAGAATATTTTGGTTGATTTACTTTCCACCAATTCTAAATATCAAAGCCTTTTTTATTTTAAAGCGTAGTCATCATCGTAGTAATACTCAAATTCGGTATTCTCTACCGTAGAGATTACTTCTGTTTCAAACTATCAATGAAATTTTTGCAAAATACTCTTTATTTGTGGTGTTGGGATTGTGTCTCCTTGCAAAATATCTGACATGAAAATTTAATTCTTGGATATAGAAGCTACGACTTGCATAACTTACTAGGTAACTAGAATAACTTACGTGGTACGCGAATTAGTGTTGTGTGTGCGAATTACCGTTGGATTACAAATAATGGGTGAGGACTGTTTCGATGTATAATGACACATGTACCTACGACCCACCTGAATTTAACTCTATTAATATATTATCTATATAATTTTCAGATTTGGGTTTGACTAATCTAAACCCCTGGTCGTACAAATTAACAAAAACCGAACAGACAAGAAAGATAAATCGAAACTTCCAAGTTCCAACGATTAGTTAGAGTCATCAAGTTTAAAAGAACATGTTCAAGGTCAACATTGAAACATCTAACACGTTTCAGAGAACGAAAATCAACACGTGTGTTATTTATTCATCTTTCTTTTCGAAGTAGGTTACTTTTAACATTAAGGAAACAACTTCATACAGTTATATCCGATTAAAACTAACTAGTTTAGTAATCTAGTTAGCTGTGACATACTTCCTTCATCCGTATCATGGATGAGCATCAACAATGCTTCCAAATGAGCAACGCCTACCGTTCTGTCGCATTCATGTTCTTGCGCTTGAATTTTTCGTTGTTGAAGCCAATTTCAGTCATTCCGATTACTTGGCACAGAACATCTTGCTTTGATTCCCTCCCTCTTGGCCTTCATCCGCCTCAGATTCCTCTGCTTCCAGATGTGGAAGAGAGTGATGCCGTAGATGTTCCATTGGAGTCCCCAAGCGGGTATTCCTCTTGATACTTTGTTCAATTCGATTGCGGCCTCCTCGAAGTTCATTGCAGTATCTAATTTAACCAGAGCTCCGGCCGCGTCCAGTGATTCATTCAGGACCTATCTTGTAAAATCACAGCACACAAATAGGTGATTTATGGTTTCTTGGCTGTTCCCCATAGTTCGCATTCTCCGGAGATGTTCATACCTCGTCCAATTAATCTGTCCTTAGTTGGTAGGTTCCTCCATCTCATTCTACAGAGATTGAGGGCCACCTTCCCAACTTTATTGGCCCAGATTTCTTTGGCCAATTCGTCCAGTGGGGTCACTGGAGCGAGTCTGGCACACTTCGCAATGTGCTCCCTTTGCTGCATCGTTGCTTTCTAGCTAGCGGAGTCTTCCAGCTAGCTGAAGGAACGCGCACGTGCATATCTTTTAATTTAACAATGGCCGACGCCCGACTTACACATCCACACGTGCCAATAACAACAGATTAATACGATATTAATTAACTATTTACAGTTCTCTTGTCGGATCCGAATCTTTAATTGGTTAATCCGATTTGTTTCGCCAATTGGGAACTTAGAAGCACGTTCGGATCGGACACTGCAAAATTCTCAACAGACTTGAGGGCAAGGAAAAAGTCACGCGGAGAAAAAAACATCGACTGTAGAAGAGAAGGGAGAGCAGCGGCAAATCGCCAGACTCGATCAACTGCTATTCTAGGGTTTCGTAGTTGTTCCTTCTTGATTGTTTCAGGTACCAATTGCAGTCTCCTCTTGTTTTCTCTATCATTTTGGATATGTTCGTTGTTAGTCAGATCGTCATATGAAAATCCTATATCATCATCATCTGGATTGCTTCTCTCTTTTTCTTTCGATTGATATTTTTTCACAATGTTACTATTATTATATGTTTTCCTTTGCTTTCATGTGGACTATCATAATGTTTGAATCAATTTAAATCAACGATTTCAATTACTCATGCTTTTATTGTATTAGTCAGTAGATGGTATTTCGGCACAGTCATTTGTCTGTTGTTGTTTTTCATTTTATGGCTCTTTATTGCTGTCTATTTTCTCATATTTAAATAAAAGTTATATTACAGCCATTTTTCACTAGTGTCCCACTGCCCCCGGTATCCACTGTACTACTGTAGAGTACATACAAGAAAGAACCATCAAAGTGTCTTCTTTTTAATTGAAACACTAAATCTCAATAACTGACAAATGCTTCATTTTAAATTTTCAATCTGAGTAAATATGGGTTTTATTTTCAGATGTCTTTGTTTTTGGGGAATTTATCAGCCACTATACAAAGAGAGGATATTGAACGTGAATTTGGAAGATTTGGAATGTGCTATATAAATATGAAAAATGGTTATGGATTTGCTGTCTATGAAGTTTACGAAGATGCAGAGAGAGCACTTAGAATCCTATGCGGTAAAAATATATGCGGGCAGCAAATATCTCTATCCTGGTCAAACAGACAGCCCAAGTATTTTCGACAATTCTCAAGAGGCAACAAATATGATGAACACTATCCTGGAAGGAATAACAGAGGAGGATTTGTTAATGCAAGATACAGGAACACTTACAATCAAAAACATTTTGTCAGGCAGTCGGTTAATAACCGTGTACAAAATAGAAAAGTGAATCATTCAGCTGAAAATTTAGAGCATCCCAGAGAAGAATCTAAACAGAGTGTAACTGAAGCTGTTCCCAATGCGATTTTTTCTCACGAATCTCCGGATCGTTGGGATGGAGCTGTCGTAACCGATACACTAGGTGAAACTGGTGTCAAGAATGATGCCACGTTTGAACGCTACAAGCCACAAAATGATTTTGAAAATGAAAACATTCTAAAAAACTTTAGAGACTCTGATTCTAATGGATCTCCAATGCAGGTCAGTTTATTGGATAAAAGAGTGAGAGAACAATCCAACGATGCTCATGTTAGTCAAATAGAAACAACCGAACGAACACTACTTTGCAGCAATTGTGGACCATTTGGTCATATGATGGATAAGTGTCCTAGAGAAGCTACTAGGTTAGAGAGATTTGGAAGACTCGGTGACAACCGTAATGTTGATCATGCTGGTGGCAGTAGGGTTTCTGAGTCAGAGAATGTTAAAAAGTACGATAAAAGAGATGGTAAAGGAAATCACAAGTCGAAAGATAGGTTGGAACATCAGAGAAGAAAAAGAAGAAAGCATGGAGATGGGTCACTAAATAAACGAGATAGGAAAAGGAGACGACGTTCCTGCCCATCATCTTCTAATGAATGTAGTCCAAGATCACAGTCACGTGCCTCAAAGTCTTCGTCTAATATAAGTTCTCATCCAAGCTCAAAGCCTTTTCACTCTCATTCAAACTCTACCATGTCAAGATCTGCTTCAGTACAATCTAATCCAAAATCCAAAATTTCTTGTCTGAAATCAATCACAAGTGTTGATGATTCTCAGTCCATCTCTTCCGATGTTAAATTATCTCCTAAGAAGAATAGAGATGTCAGTCCCACTGTGTGCATATTCCCACATGATCATGAATTTAATGTTGCAAAGCCAAATACTGGGAAAAATCGTTCAGCAGATTTTGAGGTCACTGAGACTAATCGTGCATTGGAGGTTGAAATTACAGACACTTCTTTTAATACTGGACATATCACACATAAGGACCAAGGTGACGACGAGCACATGAAATGCTTTTCGTCAAAAAATATGGGTGTGGAGGAAGAAGATATTGTTTTTGCTACATTAAATCAGATTCCTTTGACTTCTACAAAGTTGCCTGAAAATATCAAAAAGAAATATGAACACAGGGAATCTTCTCTCTCAAATTCTAGGAGGCATCACGGTGATGGAAATGAAAATTACATGGATGAGGCTGCAAAAAAGTCACAACAAGAAACGCATATGGGTTTAAAACATTACGGGCTGACACTGCCTGGAGGACATGAACAAGATATTTCTGCAGGGACGTTCTTTGGTGCCTCTCGTCTGTGGCCGTGGGAAATTATCTATTACCGTCGATTGAAGAAGGGACCAATTTCAACTGAGAACTATGCTAGACGAGTTACACAAAATAAAGAGTTTGGTATTGTGGATAAATATATCAGAAGTAGCACTGGTTGGGGTGAACGTTATGGAAGCAGTAGTTAGTAAACAGTTAAACTTAAACACCACCTCTAGACTGCAGTGTCAGGTGCTTTGTTGAATATTATCTATTATCCTCGTTAGGGATATTACATGACATTTCCAGATGCTTTCTAAATACATTCATCCACCTTGGTTTGCTATTCGTGGTTGTCTTGTTGTCTCTTTATGAAGTGTACCCATTACATAGACCTATGCTATCTGTTTTAATCATGTAAGTAGTTTAGCACCATCTTTTGCACATTTCTCTCTATTTCTCCAGCAACGAGGAGGAAAATGTCCATCTCTATTTCTCTCTTGTTGTCTTGTTTTTCTTATTTTCCTCACTCTAGGGAGTAAGGAACTAAGGTGAGCTTTATCTGGTCATTTTATAAAGCTTATTTAACCAAAGCCTCAGGTATTTTGACATCTGTTAACATTCTGTTCAGCTTTTTTTATGATCTTGATGATTAGATATTGATATAATGATATGTAATACACATTCACCTTTTATGTATTCTACCTCCCACAGTCCCATCTATTTAATATTCATAGACTTTTATGTGTTTCCATTTTGTTAATAACCCATGACTTGGCTCCCGCTAATTAAATCTTATTATCCGGTGTTTCCCTTGCACTTGGTGTCGGGGTATTCATTATTTACTAAATTTGCTTTATCAAAATGTGTGACTTGTGTGAGTTGAAATTTGAGTGGATATGATTCATTGTAGTTTTTTGATATGATTATATGAAATCATATTTGATATTTGAAAACGCAGCAAACTGCCTAAACAAAATGTTTTTTGTTATGCTTTGCTGTGTTTTTCTTATTCTTGTGTTTTTTCTCTTTAGAATAAAATATGAATATCCATGTCATGACATCAAAATGTCAATATAAAAATTCCGGTTTCATTTGGAATTGGAACTCATGTAGACTGACATCTTGGTACAGTTTCCAACATTTATGAAATTGAGTTTTTCTTTCTGCAGTTTACTCATGATTTCACTCAATTGGTGGACAGCAGGACAGGTGTGATGCATGAAGATTAAAGAGCGTTTTTTTTTGGAAATTGATACTTGTGAAAAGGTAAAGTCAATGTAATGAGTTAGAACCTGAATACAAGATCTTTCTACCACTTGAAATGGTTACTCAGATCATAGCACATATCATGAGATAAATACTCATATAACTGGTATGTATGTATTCTATCGATTCTAAGTTTTTTTTATGAATTTAATGTCAATCTGAATTCTGAATTCTAAATCACTCATGTGTCATGATTTACCATGGTATAGTTTTCTGCAACCTGCTTTATTTCCACTGCTAACCATATTTGTTGAATTATGATTGTTGTTACCATGGCCCAGCTACTGGGCCAAGAACTGCACAGGTCCACAGGCTTGGGGGCCGTGAGCCTAAAGGCCCACGAGGTCCGACTCGTGAGATAGTATAAATACCACCTAGACTGTTGGGAGAGGGACTTTTGAACCATTGGAGACCTTCCACTTGTAATAGAGAGATAAGTTTTTCCTGAGCGACAGTGTGAGTGAGTGAGGGAAACTATTTCTTTTGCACACACACCATCAATGATATTGAACTAATATCATTGTAGGTGCAAGTGGTAAGAGATACACTTAAATTCCATCCTTACGCCTGTTCTTACTTTTATTGAATGCTTATTTAAGTTGCCTGTCAGATTTTCTGTTGAGCCATTGATGCCATATTTTGTTGCTAGTGTTTTATGCTTGGTGTTATGAATTTATCCCAAGTGTTTGCCATTTAACTTTCCGGTAGCTGTTTCTTGGCATCAATTCAAATACTAAGAAGAAAGATCCTTATGATGAACTAACATAGAAATCCTTATGATGGGACATGGGTCATATAATGATGGTGCTATTATCATCAAAATATTCATAATATTATGATGGTGCTCCTTGTAAATGCAATGAATATCGTGGGGTTCGATCTGAAGAGTGAAGTGAATCCATGAATATTTATACAATGGCATATGTACATTTCTGGTCGAACTCTTCCTTTATCCACTTCCACAAGAAAGTAATGTCTTATCTATTGAGGATCCCAGTATCCTACGCACATCAGGTTTTTTTTGTGGTGACACTTTTATTTTTGATTTGGCAATATCACAAGACCATAGTATCTCTCTCCAGTCTCCAACTATCGGCAAGAAATTATAAGGTACCTTCTAATCTATAAGAACTCATAAATTTTTTCATTTTTAGCTATTGAAATTCAGACTGAAATTTACATTTTTGTAACCATTTTGTAGAATTGATGGTTAAGAAAATAAGTATTTTTCTTAAATTATTTTAGCAAGCAGAATGCAGGATAGCAGATAAGGGAGGGAATAGTAAATTAGTAATGACGTTTTATTCATGGGAGAAGAGTGGGAAATATTACGTATTTATCATCTGACGCAAGCCACATCCTCTCTTAAAATGATTCTCAACTGTCTCAATTACTCATGCATTCAAGTGTTTTTATTGTTTTTATAGATTTGCATCCAAATAGTCTTTATTATCAATGCTTCTAACTACCCAACTCCCACCTTTTCTATTAATTATCTTCATCTATTATAAAATTTCATCAGCATAATGAGTTTATAATTTTCATAACTTTTCATGTTTTCTTTTAAAATTTTCTATAAAAATCGAACCTTCTAACCTCGTATAAGGCAAGAAGGTTTTTCCACACTTGACATGATTTTTCTTTAAATAAGCCAATATTTTTAGTTCGTCTATGATTAGTTGACTATTCCATGTTCCAAACTATCATCGATGATATCGTGAAAATAAAATAAAAAGTATCTACTGGCATGTCTGCATCTATAGTATAACTGTAGTGTGTAGTTCCATCATCAATTTTGCATTATATGCGTAAATTATGATAGTTGAGCTGTACAAATTAATATCTGCTGAACACTTGAACATGTATAAACAAACCATTTAGGGACTGACAGATTATAATTAAGAATCAAGCATAATGAAGCTGTTATCTTTTTATGGCTTTAGATGTTGAAGTTATCGTTTTTTTAATTTTGACATTATATCGACTATCGTTATAGACAATCTTGTCCAAAATGACACGAGATTCCTTCCTAGGAAGATCTTAAAATTCCTCTATGAATCTCGAGTTCCAACGAGGTTGAGATTTTTTTTTTGAAGAAAAACAAGAATATGACGACCATCTGTCGTCTCTTGGACCCATTGTATTTGTTTGATTATGTTGTTTGAAGTGGGAATATTATTTTGTTCTTTTTGATATAGGATGATGGATTTGAGTGTTTTGCAATGTTGAAACTGTTTAACTAATTGCTGTAGAGATGGGGAAAATAAATCTGAGAGGAAATGAAAAAGATTGAAGAATAAGCATAATCATAATCATAATATGGTCTTTGATAATGTAAAACATGATATGGGAAAATCAGAGCATGCTGGGGTTTGCCCATCTTCATTTTTGTTCCTCCAAAGATGAGAAAAACTAAGCATGCTGGATTTCCCTTGTACACTTTTTGCTCAGAAGAAGGAAGCATAAGAAGAAGAAATAACATGAAAGGAGACACGAAAAGGAAACGTAGAAATCTCAGTACTACCATCAGACTATTAGCATAATAAGTTGGAAGAAGAAGCTAGTGTTGTTCTTTCACGTACTGTTCTTCTTGCTGTTGTTTGGGTCATTGAAGTCGAGGAGAACGGTGCTCTTGCACTTTGGACATTTGGGATCATCTTCGGACAACATGACATACATTAGGCACCGTGGACAGCCTACAAGTAACATTGAAGTGGTCTCTGGGCTGCTGGGATGCCTCCCCTGTTCTGTCTCCGACGAGACACAGGAACTTGGTGGGGAAGTTGAAGTGGAGGATGAGGTTGATGATCGGTTTGGAGAATTCATCACTATGGATCGGTTCCCTTGGGACTGTGATATATTAAGCTTAAGGTGCAACTTTTTGTTTTTGCCGTTGTTTAGGCTCATCGCCTCTGTTCCCCTGTGTTACAAAAAAAAAAATATATATATTATGAAACAGAGGAAACTTAAAAAAGTAGGGCTTTAAGTTGATGAAAGTAGGTGTTACCTCCGGTATTGGAAAGCAGTTTGAGGGTTGAGAAGAATGAGTGGTTTGAGATTTCACACCGTCATGCCATGAGTAGTGAGTTTTGTGTGAGGTGAGCAGCAGTGTGAATGTGATTCATTATATAAGAGGAGAATTGAAGACGGGGGAGGGAGAGATTATATTAAATTCAGTTTTGTGTTTCCTCTTCCTTGTCTGAGTTGTCTGGTTTTTAAATTCTTTCTCCGCCCCTGTTGTTATCGCTGTTGTTATATCATTATTAATGTTTGGCTGTTCGAAGAGGTGGATTGAATGGAATTGAAGAATGGTCTTTTGCAGCGTTGGGTCACTTGTTTGTGGGGGATGAGAGCAGGAAGAGGATGATTAATGAGATTTGTAGTAAATATCACAATCACAGATTGCAGACTCCTCAGAATAACAAAGGTCTTTTTTCTTTTCATTCATTGCCTCATCCATACATAAATCGTCGGTGACAAATCCAATGATAAATCAAAATCCTTTACTATATATATATATTTTTTTTTTTTTTATCATTCCATCCTCGTATTTTTTTACGAATCATGTCTATTATTATTACCCTTTACACATAACTATGGTTAAGATGCAAAATTCTCACATGATCTTAGTAAAAAAAATAAAAAAACATGAATATTATATATAGATATTATATTATATTTTGTCAGAAAATTGAAGTATCGTTCACAAAAGTTCTTAACTAAGCAAGTAAATGACATTGAATGGGGCCTGTTTTGCTAAGTAATTATTAAATGTCTTAAAGACAACTTTAAGTAAAATGTCCTTTACTTCCAATTTATTGAAAGCTTGGATCCAATTTTAATGTGTTATGCATATGTCGATGCTCGATATCGACATGTAAATAAATATGTACCGACTAAATCATCGATCTTCAACTCTCTCTATTTTTATATTTTTATTTTATTTAGGGTCTTTGTATTAATTCATTCCACGTTACGTTAATAAATAAAGCAGACGAGCAATACTAGCAATGCTATTTTAAATATTTCTTTGTATTCAAGAATTCAATTAATGTAAGCTGTGCAGATTTAATTTGATATTGTTGTTAGATATTGAAGAATGGAGAAGATTAGTTAGTTGTGCATCAACTGACTTCACAATGCTGGATTCCACTCACTCCATTCTCTATGAAGAATGGAGAAGGTTAGGGAGAGAAGGTGCGTATTCAAGAATTTTTTTTTTTGCTATTTTAAAAATAAATTTTTGACATGTCCTATTACTTTTATTTATAAAATCGATTATAAAAACTTATAAAAATAAATATTAAATAAATTAAAATAAAAACTGTAAGCAATGACCTGTAATAGAATTAGGAACCTACAGACGAGAGATGATTGAATGAATTATCTGCTTCTTGTGGAGAGTGGAGTCTAGTCGTCTGGAGAATGGAGATGGATGTTAGAACGGCGGAAATGGCCTGAAAATTCGATTTCGAAGTCGTCCCTCAACTCCTCAATCGGTGTAATTTGGGTGATTTAGATGTTAATTTTTATTTGAATGATATATGAAAAAATATTTTATAATTATATAATGTAAAATTTATAAGTTAACCCTCTTAAAATATTAATATAGTGTAAAAACTATATTTAACCCCCTATATAATTAAAAATCACATCATATAGGTCCTTATTAAATTCACAAATTTTAGGGGCAATTGCCCTCTGTATATGCCTTTGCAGGCAGGGCATGTTTATAAGATCGAGAAATGATTTGGAATCAATCGTGTTTGATATTGAACACATAATGAACAAAATAGAAAATATGAATAAGATAGAAAATATATCTTTTTTCTAATCTCGGTATTAATCATGTATTCTTTCTGAATGTATGTGATCTTTGTCAACAAACGTTATTTTTAATGTATGAGATCCCGGTATCAATCGTATATTCTTTCTAAATATAATCCTCAAAATCTATATATTATTATGTATAATTAACCGTAATATTAAATAGTTTTACACACGAATGGTTGGGTACTCTTTACATTCCAATTAACTATAGATGTTTAATTATCCATTGTAGATTAACTTATAAATTCCGTGTTTCCGCTTCTCATTACCACTTCACATAAGAGATTTCATTCAATCACATACATACATATATACAGCATAATTTCAATCAAAAGAACTACTCATTCGATTTCAACATGGTATCAGAGCAATGATCTAATCTGCTCTACATGTTCTTTGTGAACATCCACATATCTTCTTTTTTTCAAAATAAATAAATAAAACAAGGAAGAAACTGTAACCGTGAAGTTCGCGAGGATGTCAACCGGAGCTGGAATGGGGTAAATGTACGAGAAATCTCCTGAGACAGGAGCCGGAGGTTGGAGAGGAATTTATTTCCCGAAGGAACCAGAAGAGAAGATAGATTTGATTGTTGGTAATTCGATACCAATTATATTATGCTCGCTCAATTTAAAGGCACTTACAATACTCAAATTAACTACCACGACTAATTTAAAACAGACTACAGATACCCACTACTAATCGTAACTGAATTCAGCCTGTTGGGTAGAACGTTGCACCCGTCGGGGTCTAACTGGGTCGAGGTCGATGGCCACTTCAGCAACAGGTTCCTCGGACTCGACAGCCGGCGTCGTGTTCAATTCCAAGTCTTCGTCCAGTTGGTGGCCAGCGGCCGCGAGGTCCAATGCAACTGTTACAGAAACACAAAGAACAGTTCTCATGAGAAAATTGCCTCTTGTTTTTTATACCTTAATCTCTATGCGACTGGATCCCCTTGTTTTGGTTTCGATGACCGCAATAGACCAGCCAGCTTTGGATATATCGATTTACTACTCATAGCAATAATTAAATTTTAGAGAGAGTAATGAATGATTGAATGAGTATGAAAACAAGAGGATGTGATATTTTAATTTGATATAAATATTGAAGAATTTTCAATTCTATGAGCTATGAACTATGGCTGCTGCCTGTTGGTGCCTAGTTTAGAATATAAATAACACCAAATTCATCTCACACAAAAAAAATAATTTTCAGCTTCAGTTTTAAATTCCTCATCATCACTTTATAATCATGGAAGGATGTTCTTCTGAAAAAGAAAAAATTCATCTACTATATTGGTTGGTATTTATTTTATATGGAGACATATTAGAAAGAATGGAATAAGAGAGTCCAAAACCAGACTCTTTTGTCCACCACATTCAAGATGAATTGGGTGGGATGTGCCGTGACATCGGCTCTTCAGCTACGTTTGTTCACTGTGGCGTCGCACAAGAGAATGATGTTAAAAATGTTGTCAACAAGATCATGGAAAACTAGACATCACGTTCAATAATATGCGGGAATAGCCCGTCGATCACAGGTGTCAGCAACTCTATGTTTGAGATGATCATGTCTATCAATGTTACCAGAGTGCTCCTTGGGACCAAATATGCAACTCGTGTTATGACTCCAGTCCGTCGAGGCACCATCATCAACACTTGCAGTGTAGCTTCTAAAATCGCCGGAATGACATCATATGGCTAGTACATTTAGTATTGGGGATAACAAAGAATGCAGCAATGAACTACATTTCACCATCAGTATAGTAACAGATCTATCAAAAGCTGGATTTAAAACAGATAATAATGATGAATTGGGAGAAAGTTTTGCATCCAAAGCAGTGCTCAAAGCTGAAGATGGTTGGTGGTGAGATAGTGGTTTGACACAGACCAATTCATTGGTCTCATCGAATTCTTCCCTTTAATATCGCAGTTTTTCATTTTGTATTTGCTTTCTTGTAGCAGTGGTGTTGGTTGCCGTTGTAGTTACTTTGTCTATCCCTTCTTGTGTCACCGGTAATCGTCTTGCAATCACGTAATCCTGCTTTCTAAAATCATGCCGACCATTTGCAATATCCACAAACACAACCTTTCCATTCAATTCCTGCATCATTTAAAGAGCAAGAACAACAACATAAACTCCTGCCATCCTACAACAAAGCTGATGATTAACAGTCAATAGATTGCTTACTTTTCCATTCAATCCTTCAATAGCACTTCGGGCTTCTTCTTCAGATGCATAGGTTACAAACCCAAAACCCTTTGATCTGTCTGAATCCCTCTCTGTAACTATTCTGGCTAAAGATAGAATGAACATATATGAATGATCAAGAATGAAGAATTGGAATACCAAATATGATGCGTGTGTTCATTACCTTCAACAACTTGACCGAATTGTTTAAAAGAATCGGCCAGAGTCTTTTCAGAAGTAAGATATGACAACCCTGAATTTTATTTTCCACATAACTAACAATCAGACATCAATTCCTAACTAAAAAAAAAACCATGACATTCGATTAAAAAAAAAAAAAACCAAAACAGTAAACAAAATCCTAACCTAAGCTATCGAATCACTGAACGTAAATCGACAGACAATTCAAAACAAATTTTTTTTATATATATAAAAGAATCGGAAAGAACCACAGTGACTACTCAGTGAGGAAAGGAATGAGAAGTACCTCCTACGAAGACCTTGGAGACTAGACCCCTGACGGAGAGGAAAATGCAAGGTAGAACGTCGTGTCTATATCTCTGACGGAGGAAGAGATCATTCCTAAATGCTGCCGATGCCATTCGGAACAAGATATCGACAGCTTTGCCGACGCGCCCCCATAGAAGAAAGGTGAAGGGGAAACGGGTTAACGGTCAGATACGATATAGGAAGAAACCCGTTATAAAAAAAAAAAAACAATGTATGGGTATTTTGGTCTTTTCGTTTATGCTCCTAAGTCCTAACTCCTAAAGTCTAAAGACAATATAAATACGAATTTGAGGTTAGAAATGCAAAATGACATTGATTTACACGTCATCATCACAGGAAGGAGGCATCTTCAGTGTTTCCTTGGAGTGCATTCGAGATGCCCATGCAAATTGAACAAGTTGCCTAGCACCAACTTTATCAGTTTCGGCCAACCCGTCGGCCACAGCTTGCAAAATCTCTTTCTTCAAAACCACTTTCCGATGAATACAGTCGTTACAGAACCTGCGCGCTTGACCAAACCTACCAGCCTCGCACAGCTTGGGTATCAATGCTCCGAATGTGGCTCTGTTTGGCTGACACTCTCTTTTCTGCATTTCTTCAAACACCTTGTTTGCATCTTCTAAAGTTCCAGCTTTGCAATGGCCAGTAATAAGACAAGTGTAACTAAATGTATCTGGTTTCAGTCCGTTGTTCCTCATCACTTTGATGAGCTCTTCTGCCTCCGAAATCCTGTTAACGAAGCAAAGAGCTCTCAACTTCGCATTGTAGCATTTCACATCAGGGCTGCAATTTTTCACCATCATTCTCTCCCAGATCTTCTCGGCGTCTTCTGTTCTGCCATGCCTGTAATACCCACTCATGATAGTACAGTAAGTTACTACATTAGGCTCGACTTCTTTCGTCTCCATGATACCCAACTGCTCCACTGCAGCTTCTATGTCGCCCATCGAACACATAGCGTGGATGGCCACGGTATAGGAGTACACATCCGGAACGATCTCTTCACATTCTTTGGTCAGTGGAATGGAGTTGAGAGCATCGACGGTTCTTTGGTACTCGCGTGCTTCGTTGAAAGCGTGGAGGAGGGCGTTCAAGGATAGAACGGAACGTGGGCAGTTGAGAGATGGGAGTTGGTAGAAAGTGGATTCAGCTTCATCGGCCATCTTAGCTTTTCCGTAGAGGGAGATGATTCTCTGTGCGAACCACTCGTTAGTTATCCCAGGAGTGAGTTTCTGTGCCTCGAGGATCTTGAAGATTGCATCTTTACGGCCGGCAGCGATCAAGCGATTGATTATGGTTAGGTAGATATCACCCTTACATCGGAAGTGAGCCGATATGGAGGAAATTTCGTTGAAGCGAGTGACGAGAACATCTTTGTTTTGCTCTTTGACGAGGGATTTGACCAGAGGGGAGATATTCAATGGCGTTTCAGAAGACTCCGTTATGAGGGCGGTGGTCGAGAGGAAACGAGGGAAAACGCGGCGACAGGAGGATCGGAAAAGAAGAGAGACGCCCATGTTTTGGCCTTTTCCAAAATCTCCCAAAAACTGAAAAATAAAGCAAAATTCGAATACCCGATATTTATACAAGAAAATGGAAGAAGAAATGGGTAAATTGCTAATAGATTCCACCAGAAATTGAAAATTATAACAAACTATATTACTATCAGAATATCAGGTCTATCAAGACTCACGAGATTATTGATTATATTCACACATTTCAAAAAGCATATAACATTCTTCTCTTCTTCCTGCTCCAATGTTACAGCCTTACCGGAAATTGGAAAGAGGAAAAGAACTTAAACCAGCAAAATTCAACTATTATTTATATTTAAAAAATTGGATCATTAGATGAATAGATTTAATGGATCCGTGTGCTGTGTTTGTATGTAAAGAAAGGAGGAACATCTCCAACATACTCTAGGTTTGCAAACTCCATCCTCGTTCTGCGATAGCTTGGCGAACCTGAAAAGCGGCCTCTGCAGTATCGTTAAGTGGTGGATAACTCCAACTATCGGATATCTGAAATTACATTTAAAATGATTAGCAGATGTATGCAGTCTGCAATATAGAGAAAATCAACTGTTTGCACTTACATCCTCTTTTCCAGTGAAAGGCCGAACCACACCACGCTCACATAACGATTTGTGGAAAGCAGAAAATTTCCACTTACAACGGTCTGATCCAATCACGTAAACAGGTTTCCTGCAGCAAATACAATGTGTTCAATGCATCTTATCCCTGTCTTAAGCCATAAAATATTTATATCTACCTTACCCAGTGCTACAGGCTTCACTCAATGTATTGATGGAGTCTGCAGTGATAACAAAGGCATCAGCCCATGCTAGATGACCTAAGTGTGGATTTTTGCCTGAATATACAGTGATGATAATCAGTAGGACTGTAGTTTATACTTCACAACAAATACCTTCAATAAAAAAAATTAATACTACAGATGGTTTATTCAGCAGAAAATCAATATCAATAAAAAAAAATTGAAAATACCTTCACCACTCCAAATATAAACTTTGGGATTATGGGAAAATTCTTTCAAGATAATATTTGATACCTGGAATAAAATATAGCAAAACATTTTTCAAAGAATTTTGTGATTCCAATGATTATTGTATCAGATAGTAGTAGTACTCAAATTAATGATTGAAGTCACCAGCAACAGACCAATAATAACTTGTTTTTTTACCTTTTGAGGGGTTCTGGTGGAAAAAGTAACTCTAACACTCCCACAGGTTGAAAGAACATTCTCCAGTGAATGGGTCAATTGTTTTGCAAGGTCTACACCATAGCGACAGTGACCTGCAAAATAAATACCAGAAGAAAACTGAGGATGAAATAATGTTTCCAAGAAACTAATAGGCAAAATAATTCACTAGCACAACATAACATGAAGACAAAATATCCCTGTTTTATAGGAACAGTTGCAAATAATATTTGCGAAGAATTATAACTAACATATAAAGCAGAACAAATCAATGAAAATGAATTACTTGTTGGTCCTCCTATGTTAACTACGAGCAAGGGTTTCGGGAGAAGCGATAATTCATCATGCCAGATAATAGCAGCATTTCGAAGAGATGTAGAATCAACTTGATGTAAGGCTCCAGTTGTGAGAAACTGAAAGTCAATTAAACATATTAAAAATTAAAAAGAATAAGATGGATAAAAAGAAAATATTAATATTAATAATTCTAAGATGAAGGGTTCATTATGTCGAACGAGATTTCTTTAATAATTGCAGCATGTATTGAACCTTCAAAATCATACCACATTATTACTGGGTGGTTCTTTTGGGGTAATCCATCGTCGTAAAACTCGGGGAATTTCCTCCTTCCCACTAGGTGTCAAAGAATAGTAATCATGACGAGGAGTCACTACTAAGTCAAATCGTTCTAATTGTGACCTTGGGTGTTGTATCTGGAGAAATAATATGATAGTTTGATAAGTAGCAATGCAGTATAGTAGATTTTAAAAAATAAGACAGATGAATTACATAACCAATCGTGATGTTCTACTTCTACCGAGAAATGGTGACATTAATGAAAATCACAAACCTGAACAACGAAAACATTTTCAGGTGCCAGATGCTTTATAGAACTCGCCACTGAAATGGTATCACGACCAGACGCGACAACTAACAATGGGCCTTCCCTGGAAAAAAAAAGATTATCTTTTCTTTATTTTTCTTTTTTGATGAAAAAAAAATCTATCTAGAATGAAAGGCAGTGCCCCAAATTACAATAGAGGAAGCATAAAAATAAAGAGGAAATGAGCAAATCCCATTGACACTCTTGACTCTGCACTTTGCCCCAAGAGATTGGTCTCCTAACCAAGCATATTAGTTTCCGCCAATTGTGAGGAACAATATTTCTTAAAGTGTTCGTCGCTAAAAGAAAGACTTATGTTTCTATGATCTCTTGAAAGAGAATTTCTAACGGTCTTAGGGTTCCTCTCTGATCAGATGTGCCAAGCAAGACTTCCTAAGGCATTCCATTGAAGGCCTCACGGAGGAAAGTGGTGAGTAAGTTTATGGCAAGCTTCTGTAATGTCTCTAATCCTAATGCCAGAGTGGATTAGTGTAGGAGACGGCATATTTGAGATTTTCCAGGTGACATTCTTGAGAAATTCAGTGTTTTTAATGGGACAACCCTAAAATATTTGCAATTGAAAAAAAGATAGTTCGTGGTGTCATCCCCTTTCCCACAGACAGAGGAGACATAAGGGGCAAATGGGGGTTCCCCAAGCATTAAGCATAGATAGTGTGGTAAAATGTTTGGATTTCACCCTCCAGAGAAAATCTGAGAACTTTGTGGACATTTTTGACCAATTATCTTTTCTTTATATATGCTATGAACTTATGAAGCGTGTGCTATAACCGAAATAAAAGTTAATGCAAAAAATAAGAAAATGGCATCAATATTACCAAAAGACCATACAATCATTATTTGAAATAGCTGAAAATGAATCAAAGCCTCAAAGGTCAAAGGAAAACTACTTTTACTAGAAGAAGAAAAATCCTAGGATGTTTCACCTATACCAAAAAGATCTATCTCTTTGTAAAAATATGAAAAGAAACTAGAAATTTTACAGTTGCTTAACACAACAACTGCAATGACCATTAAAATAAAATAAATACATACCTTTCAAAAGTATCGCACGCCATTTTTGCAATTTGTTTAGGGTCAGGCTCCAAAATAGAAGATAGGCCGATATTTCCACTACCTTTTGAAGGAAAGGGTGCTATTGTCTTCCCTCCAACTTGCAATGGAAAGAGCGTATCCGCAATAAATCTTTTGATAATATAATCAAGATTCCTGTGGAAAGAGAGCGGAAGCCAACGCAGCCATTGATTTACTCCTCCTCTCGGCCTGGTAACACGCTGCATATGTCATCCAAATGGTGTAACTATGTAAGAACATTATAAGCAGCGGAAGAGTTTTTTGATAAAATCATCATGCCAATCTACATAAATATGATTTTTCAATAAGTAGTTAATCGACGATGTTGCAACTTGCCACTAGCCAATTAGTAAGTGTCTTGGAATACTTGTTATTGTTGGAAGAACGACCATCGTGTGAATTTTTGGTATTAGAGAGAAAAGAATCCAGAATAGAGAATTCGGGATAATCGCTTTAGATTGGTGTTTGAGAAATATATCTTCCCGTACCAGGAGATGAATAAAATCTTTAAAAAGAATTGTGGGCTGTAAATGAAGAGACGAAGTAAAGGGTCGAAAACCAGTCGGACACAAAGTCTATCTCGGCATGACCATTTATCTCGGGATATAAAGAAATCCGACGATGAATTGATGGAAAATTCAGTCATCAATTCATCGTCGGATTTCTTTATATTCCTCAATTGATCCTTGATACTTTGGGCATGACTGGTTTTATTCAACGAAAGATGAATCTCGAGTGTCTTCCAGCTATCCAGAGCAGTTTCATGGTGTATGATTAAAGAGAACATTGGGAATAACTAAATTGGATAAGTAGAGACTAATTATTGCAAGTATATAAGATTACTTTAACATATATGTGTATGTAATATTCATGGTAGAGTAAAGTAATTGCAAAATGCTAAGAAACTGGCATGGTAGCATGCTTAACAGATTAACGAGTGGTATTTCGTTGGTTATAGCTATGCGAAATATTAAGAAGCCTAAAAGTGAACCCATTACCAAAAGAGAATGAACAAAGAAGGAGAGAGTGAAGTTTACATATAACGATTGATTGCCATGTAACCCAAGAGCACGAACCAATCCAAAGCATTGGTTCTCCGCTCCAGGAAATCCATTCCCAATGACAACAGCACGTTTGATGATATTATAATCTCCTGCTTCGAAGATATCAGGTACTCCAAAACTGCTCGGCGGTTCAGGGAGCCTGATGGGTCTCATGACGGTGGGTGATTGAAAATTGGAGGAGCCAATTCTAGGAGCATGAAATAGAGTCTGACGGAGACATGAATCAAACCAAAAAATAACCCCAAAACATTCGCTTTTCGCTTTGCAAGGATCAACAACTCCCAACCTGTCCAAGCAAACAAATAGGAAGAAAATTATATTTCAATAAACAAAACAAAAATCGTTTTGGGGAAATTGGCGAACCAGGGCGAATGAAGTTCGATTTAGCAGTGATTTCCGATCGATGAGAGGATGAAAGTGTGGGGGCAGGAGCGGGACTGTGATTCCACAAGTGCGTGGCGTGCTGCAGTTGTCTGCTTGAGAAGAGGGACACCCGATGGACAATGAAAGGTTAAACGGGTTTAATGATTTACGGGTTTTGAGGATTTTATATTCGGATCGGATTAAGAAATTTTTAATTAAAAGAGTTAGAGACTTAGATTCTGAATTAAACAAAAATATCTGGATTAAACAGTAAAATAACTTGAAATGTCAATATCTGGATTATTCTACCGTCTACCATTTCTTATTATTAACCGTAGCAATAACATAAATGATATTGGTTTAGGATTTACTTTTAAAAAAACGACGATTACATAAATGTAAGTTGACACGACACGATACGATTATTAATTAACTAAAAAATATTTTAAGTTATATATAAAATATTATATTTATAAAAATGTACACATAAAATAATAAGGGTAAAATAATAAAATATATTTTGAAATAATAATAATTATTAATAAAATAATAATTTCGTGTTATTATCAATCACACGAATTTTATGTCGTGTCAATTTTTTTGGACATGAATCATGTTTGTATCGATAAAAAAATTAGTCGTGTTCGTGTCGTGTCATATCGTGTTATTAGAATTATCAAGTTTACCTATTACCACACGATAGTTTGTACCGACAACTAGTGTCATTAGAAACTTTCGCCGAACCTGTTAGGAAAGCATGACCTCGGTTAATTCTTATTTCACTTGTTGTCTCCCTCTTATTGCTTGTTACTTGGTGAATACAGACTTTACGATGAACTTAGAATGTTTTCGACTTCTCCTATTGAGAGCACGATAGTTTCTACCTCCTCCTATCCCTTGTCCTTCATAATTAAAAAAACAACAACCAACAATAATCCAGAAAAAGAGACAAAGTATAAAAATAAGAAAAACGACTTCCATTACTTAAACATCGTATCATTTTTCGAATTCTCTTCATTTTGCGAAAGTTAGTGTCTCCCTCTTACTCTTATACGGTAACGTCGTGTAAAACATTTTGAGACTCTGTTTGATGATCAGATTCATCTGCATTTTCACATTCCTCTTAACTCTGTAATTTTTTTCGTTCCACAACATCCATGACATAATTGTCAGAAAGGATCAGTATAGTCTCCAACAAGACGAGTTAGTCGAGATGATCAACCTTCATTCTTTCTGTGAAACATTTCATATTCGTGATGTCCTCCACCTTTAGCAAGTCTCTGAGAGTACCAAATTCTTTTTTCATGATTATTTCATGAAACTACTACATTCACAAAACACACACACTGATTTACATTTCGTCATTGTCGTCACATAAAATACACATTTACATAAGACACTTGGCCACCTCTATGCCAAATGCGCATGTTCAGGAGATTTCTTTTGGGAAAAATCTGCTACTTTAACTTAAGTAATAATGATACGTTTCGTATCAGGGGAAGGGAGATCAAAGCTTCTCGGATCTTTTACAATTGAAAAGAAATATAATACTCAAAATTTGATTTCCTTTATTCCATAATAACGTGGCTTTATATAGCCTTACAAATACTAATAAATTTGGAAACAAATCATAAATTGATAAATCAACATGCATGGAAAGAAATAATAAACATGGATGGAAATAAAGAAATAAATAATTTAATGTTAAATACAATATTAAATGCAATGTAGAGGATCGAGCGTATCAATCCCCTCTCCCTCGGAAGACAGTCCGTCCTCGGATCTGCCTAAGAACTCCACGATGTTTACTCCGACCGCGTTCAAACTCCACCTTCTGATCAGGGTGTTTACTACACTCTGCATCAGCCACTGGTTGTTTGCCTTTGACATGCAAAAGGAGTTCTTGGAGAGATGCTTGGAGCTTTGCCGTCTCTTCGCGGGAAGCAGCGATCTCAACCGCCTGGAGTTGGAATGATTCGTCGACGCTCTTCTTAAAGTCGTCAATGTTGTTCATACCAGCACGAGAGCTACCTCGTCCTACCATAGCGAGAGAACGATGATTCCCTTTGATACGCTTCGTACCAGGGGAAGGAAGACTAGAGCTTCTCGGATCTCTCTCATTGAAAGCACCAATTGATACGCTTCGTATCAGGGGAAGGGAGACCAGAGCTTCTCGGATATTTTACAATTGAAAAAAATTATAATACTCAAGATTGATTTCATTTATTCAATAATAACGTGGTTTTATATAGCCTTACAAATACTAATAAATCTGGAAACAAATCATAAATTGATAAATCAACATGTATGGAAATAAATAATAAACGTGAATGAAAATAAAGAAATAAATAATTTAATGTTAAATACAATATTAAATGCAATGTAGAAGATCAAGCGTATCAAATAACAACTTTAAGACCTAAACGAAAACGATGAGACCCCATTGTCCAAGACCCACTACGCGAAAACGATAAAACATAATTCGTTTTAGGAAGTATCGAGTCAGTCCTCAAAGGTTGCTGAATGTCTAAACGATTGTAAAATCACTTGACTGAATCAATGCAGAGGATGTAAGATGGATCGCATGTGACCACACATTTTTTTTGTTGAAATTTATATATTTGCATATAGTTTTAATTCAAAAAAAAAACTTTCAACTCGACAAATATAACATTTACACTGCATGACTACCTGAATATAATAATATAGATTAAATTACATTACAAACCTTTAAAGTACTTTTGTTAGGTTAAAACTTAAGACTTAAGTTAAATATCATAAGATTAGAAAGTTACAATAAATCTAAAAACATCAATCATCATCCACTGTCATATCTTATGTTTGGTATAAGATCAGATATAAGTACAACAAAAAGACAAATTTACCTAGAAAGAAAGAGAGCTCTATCATTGACCGCTTAACTCATTTCATACACCGATCAAACCGGTTGCAATGTCAATTGTCAATACCAACTGGCAACTGGCGCGGCGGAGAGAGAGAGAACAGCAGGTTCTAGATTTCTATCATCATCGATCGATCAATCTATAAAACCTGTTTGTCTCCACACAGCATTACGCACACGTCGGAGATCTCTTCCTTTCAACGTTCTTCCAACACCTTCCAGAACCGAGAACGTCGTCATCGGCGACTCATTGGCGAGATCTACGATTTCGTGTGGCGGAAGCATATTCCCATCGTCTTTAGCTTCTTCTATCCAATTTTTCCTTGGACACATAATGATATTCACCGGCGCGGATTGCTGGAAAGTTCTCTTACCCTTTTGTTCTCGTCCCCGCCAGCCCCGGTCCCCATCCCAGATGTCAAACGGCTTCGGTCTTGGTCTCGGAATCGACATCTTCAACGATTCGGAAGAGAATGATGAGGGAGATGGCAAAGACGATTTCCGTTGAAGGAGGAGTGTTGGTCTCTGAACCGTCGCCGTTGTTTTCCTTTTCATCTCATAATCGTCGTCTGGGAGTACGGCGAGAATTCCATGGTTTTTTTCTAAAGGGACACAATGCAGAGTTTCTGAATGAGAACGTGTCAAGAGTGGCGGCGATTTGGTCGGTGGTGGAGATTGATGGATGATGCTGGTCGAGGCTAAATCGGTTTCGATCCAGAACATTTCACCTTCGTCCAATTCCGCCAAGTCTCCCCCTTCCATCTCCCCTGATCCAGTTTCTGACATGGTCAGGAATCTTTCCGAAATCTGTGGTTTTCTTGATTGCCGGAACGCTTCCATCTCCCCGGAGAAAATCTCAATAAAAATCGGTTTTTTGAGGATTACGGATTTCGTAAAACGGCGTGATATTTATAGTCACGTAACGTAATCCACGATTATGTGTCGGTGTCGCCACGTCGATTTGTCGTTTTATATAATTTCATCCAAATGTAATTATTGGGTTTTCTTTTTTTCACCTTTGTCGCCCCGTTAAATCTGTATATTTATACGAAATTTGATTATCATCTATGACTACCGCCTATTTAAAAAAACGTACAGGTTAAGTTTGAAAGATACAGTTATAAGAAGGTGGGAGGAAGTCTCGTTATTGGTTACTGAATTACAAGTCAAGGATTATCAAGTTATACTTATTTCACATATCTTATCGTATTTTTAGTTGTTTATTTAATTGTCTTTCTTTTTTATTGTAGTTTGTAATCTTTTTATTTTATTTTTAAATCGTCTTTTAAAAAAATTATTAGATTTTTTTTAAACCTTTTCTTAAATGTGAAGAAATAAAATTTAGGAGTGATTAATGATTTGGGAAATTGAAGGGGTGGGCACGTAAATACATGAGGATTCGAAAAGTCTTGAAGTGGAAAAGGCGGCACTCAAGAGTCTGAAGTAATGTACAAGTAAGTGTTAGACAAAAACTCCACATCAGACGTTAATCACTCCATCTAACTCCGGTGATGTTTGGTCGTGGTTGCTTCAATCTTATATACAACTTTACAAGTAAAGGAGTGACAATAATAAACACGATTCGTAAAAAAAACACGACACGTTCATAATAGTGTCGGTTTAGTGTCGAAAGTTTTGACACGATTAATAATAGTGTCGATTTAGTGTCGAAAGTTTCGACATGATTAATAATAGTGTTATTTAGTGTTTGTATATAAAAATACGACACAATACGATTATATATCAAGAAAATATAATATTATTAATTAACTATTCGTTTATTAATAATAGTAAAATAATATTTTAACATAGAACCTATTAAGGTTGTAAATGGACCGAGCCTGAAACGGCTGAGCTGGACCTGAACCCGTGAACTTGACCCGGGTCTGGGCCGGGTCCGAGTCCAAATAAATTAAATTTTTTTTACCTAAAAACTATAAATAATTACAAATTTCTTCATTTGAAAGTGCATCATTTTGATTTGGAGGGAGATCATCATTGGGGAGAATACTTCCTAGCATTTTATGGGTGTTGAAATGGTGAAACCCTAACCCTAATATTGGTGAAAGAATGAATAAATATTAAGTAGTAAATAAAAAAATAACCATGGTGAAATAGTGAAACAACATACAATAAAATATTTATATTTAAACCCTTAATTTATTTAAATATTATTATTTTTTTGTAACGTTTAAATTAGCCGGGTCTGGTTATTCTGTACCCGGCCCGTTGATAATCTTAGAACCTATTAAGTTCTATATAAAATATTTTAACCATAAAACAATAATGGTAAAATTAGGGGTGAGAACTAGGAATGAGCGAGCGAGGAAATTATACTGAAAGTGAATATTATTATTTTTTCAAAATATTATTATTTTATTATTATTATCGTATAAAAAAAATTATAAAAACCATAAAAAAACCAAAGTCAAACAGAGACATTCGTGAATCGTGATATACTGAAATCGTCCATCCTTTTATTAAATAATATTTAATAAAAAAGATCATAAAAAATTAAAAATAAAGTACAGTAGAATAAGCGGTGGAACAAAAATGTCTTTTGTCTTACTTTAATTATTTCATTTAAACAAGCGGTGAAAGTGGGGAACAAGCGGCTAATACAGTAATACCTTAGTTTTTTTTTTTAAATCAGACATGCGACAACTTATTTTAGGACAGCGGTGAAACAAGAATCACAAGATGTCGGGGCTCGGTTGGAACAAGGTTACAAGAATAAGAATGAGATTATTTATTTATTTTGAAACGGTAACGAAATTAATTTGATTGGATTTAACTTTATAAGTTTTTAATTAAGAATTTAAGATATAGATTTAATTTTACAATTTTAAATATAAATTTATCTATTTAATATATTGTATAAGGTTATTTATATAAAGTATACAATATAATTTTTTTATAAGATTTATATGCAATTTTCTCCGGATACAGGGATTATCCGGGGTGGGAGGGATTTCGGCCAAGGACGGGGAATCTCACCTCTAGTGAGAACGGGGCGGGGCGACCGTTCTCACTAGGTAAAATAATAACTATATAATAGGGATAAAATATACTTATAGATAATTATTAATAAAATAACAGTGTCGTGTCGATACAAATTTGATGTCGTGTTCGTATTAATGAAAAAATTAATCGTATCAATCGTATTTGTATTACATGTATGAGACCTAAAAACAACACACAATATAAAGGTAAACCAATTAAACAAAGTATTAATCAAATATTCACCATTAAAGTGATCGGAGGTAAATGAAATATAAAGGTAACCCAATTAAATATTCACCATTAAATTTGATGTCGTGTTCAGCATTCGAGTCTCAATGTAAATATTTGAGGGAATGAGATTTTTTTTAAAACATTTGATTTGATGGTAAATGAAAAATTAATTAAGAGTTTGATGCCATATTTATCACCTATTAATTAATTCTAATCCATTATTAATCAACACCAATCAAACGTAGCTACTTTCATCCAATACGTTGCCATTTTTCATGTCCCATGCTTTGAGCTTTATAATCTTCACCGTCTCCAGCCCATGGTTGAAAGCATAAAGACCAACTTTCGATTTTGTCGATAGAACTATCGGGTAAACTCTAGATGTGATACAAGTCCGCCCATTCTCGCCAAAACTCTCCACCACAGAATGATCAATCTGAAATCAAAAAATTCATTTCCTATCAGTCCGGACTCGACAGACTTGCGAGTCAAAAATTCAGACTACGGAATGTAAGAGCAATCTTCCAAAGACTCATAGATAAAGTTTTTCAAAAAACATGTAGAGAAAAATGTTTTAACATATGGAGATAACATTTTAGTCAAATCAAAAAAAGGTGAAAGATCATCCAGATGTCTTAAAAGAGACACTGAAAACTTTGAAAAAAATACGAAATGCGGTTAAACCTATCTAAGTGCAGTTTCAAAGTCCAAAACAAAATTTTTAGAACCCTAACCCTAAAGCTCAGGCTCGATAAACTTATCGAGTTGAACTCGGACATTTCAAACTTGACTAGATAAACTCTAAGCTCGGTATTTTAATAATTAAATAAAATATAAATATTAAAAGTTATAGATATTAATGGATAAAGATTACAACTATTGAATCAATTATAAGAAAACTTAAATAAATATCTAAATTTAAATATAAATATAGATATTTTTCTTAAAATTTTCAGATTTTAATTTTTTTTTTTCAATTGCAGGTTAAATTTCAAGTTCGAGTCTAAGTTGAACCCGAGCTCGCGAGCTTGCCAATTTTGCTAACAAGTCGAACCCGAGCTCGCGTGCCTCTAACTCGAACCCGAGCTTGCCAATTTTACTAACGAGTCGAACCCGAGCTCGGCCAAACCAGGCTCGACGAGCTCGAGTCCGTGACTCCTTCCTTGTCTGGGTCCAACTATTTTCGGACTAGACCTGAATCATTCACACCCCTTGTAACCAACCCTACCTATGAATTTTTTATACAATAAGAAACTCACCAAGCATCTGAGAGATATTTTTCCATTCTTTTGTATTTGCGAATCTACGAAGCCTCCGAATGCCGGTTTGTATACTTCCGGCCGTAAAGAAGACCTTCATGTTAATGCTTCAAATTCAGAACTCAGAACCGATCGTATATGATGATTTGATCCAGTTAGATGAGTACCTGGTTGCGTCGGAGCACATGAGCGTGACATATCGACTCCGATATTTGAACACCCTGAAGAAAACAGCAGTGTACTCGGTGAGATTGTTAGAAGCCAGCACCAGCAGTCCAAAAGGGCCAACATTTCCGGGCACATCGGCTCTCTTCTGGGTACAAAGTTTCTCAGGATCGCTGAGCCAGGAATGATCAAATGGCTCAGCTCTCTCCAAACCAGACACCTTGAAAACAACCTCCACATCCGCCTGGGATGCTTTGACTCCCTTCACCTCAAGACGGCTCCCCTGCTTCAACTTTAGGCCTTTCATTTTTGTTCGTTTACCTCTCAGAGATTCAATCTCCTCCACCGGCCATTGCACCACCTGTCTTCCGTTCTTAGCAAGCCACAGCCTTCTCGGAATTGTCTGGGAATTCAAAGTCGATGAGGTAAGTTGTTATTAGCAGAACGGAGTTGATGAATTAGTAATAAGTGATTCACCTGAATACCAGCCCATCCCTTGGCGATGTCGTCGGTTTGGCTGTCGGACTCATTTGACCAACCACACAAGATCCTTCTTTTCTTTCCACCGTCGTAGAAGGTCTTGGAAGCATAGAAGTTGCCATAGTCATACCTTAATCCAGTTTTCTGATCAACAGATGTCCTGTCTGGAACATACCTGTCTTTATGCTCGTAGTATTTTCCAACGGTATAATACTCGTACCTCGTCATATCCAAACTCACCTTGAACACATGCTTAACACCGGCGCCGTTGACAGATGTATCCAGCCCTCTTCTTCCCTTGAGCAAGACGGGAAAGAAATCCGGGCACTCCCACATTCCGATATTGTGGACAGAATGCAACGGATGTGAAGCTCTCTTCCACTTAACAAAATCTTTGCTCTTGTACAATATTGCCTTACCCAAAAGATGAATTTTGCTCCCAACAACAGTCCTCCATTGACCATCAGATCCCATCCAGGCGGTGGTCGGATCTCGAAACGAGCTTGCATTGATCCCATCGATCGGCGCCATTACCGGATTGTAATCCGGTTTGTACCATTTGGTGAGATAAGGGTCGGAGAGGTTAGTAGGGAAGGCGACATTCTGAACCTGTCTGTTGTGAGGATCAATCCCCGTGTAGAGAATTGCAGGCTTGTTCCCCGGAAGAATTGTGGAAGAACCCGACCAACAACCATTGATATCAAATGATTTGGTTGGGTAGATCGCCGGTTCTATGATCTTCCAGTTGACTAGATCTATAGACAAGGCATGTGCCCATATGATATTGCCCCAAACCGCACCTTTTGGATTGTATTGGTAGAAAAGATGGTAGATTCCATTGTAGAACATGGGTCCTGCATGCCGATTCAATATTGTAATTAACACACTGATACCCAGAATTGAATAACAGGATTCATTAGATATACTGTAAAAAAAACAAAAAACACGTACCGTTTGGATCTATATATTGATAAATGATAAGATTGCAGTTTCATATATCGCCAGATTTGATTCCATGGAAAGAAGAAACAAAACATTAAAACCGAGTTGAGTTTGGGAAAGATCGAGAGAGAGAGAGAGCAAATCGAACATACCATTGATCCAGTTCTTTGGTGGCCGGAAATGATAAGAAGGTCTGTACTGGTTATTCGTTATGGAAAGTGGAGACTCCATCTTTGATCGTTCTGGTTCTTTGAAAACCTGGTGAGAAGCATCCACCGTGGCTTGTTTCCAGCTGAAGAAGAACACCGCCGCCACCGGAAGAATGATGACAGTAAAGAGAGCATTGAATTTGGATGTTGCCATCGTGGAATTTGGAAGAGGGTTGGATGTTCTGAAATCATGTAGTATTTATAGTCAATGAAATCTATCTAATGCCAAAAATATTCGTTCCAAAATGGCTGGCTGGCTGGCTGCCAATAACAAAAAGGCAAAACCGCAAAAGCAATGGAGAATTTCAGAGACGTCTCTTCAATCTTGATTCATTTTAATATCATATCTTGTAGGTGTATAAATGCAATTTCGGGCGAGATTGCTTTCAAATGTTATTTTATTTACTTCCTTGATGAACTTAACTGAAGTCTTTGGAAGACTCTAAATGTCCCTATTCCATTGTACGAGGTTACTTAATTAAGAATATCCGACATTAATCTTAACTTTAAATCTCTAATCGTAAATAAGTATATCCATAGAGCCTAATAAATCTTAAATATTTTAGGGTTTATTTGTAAAAAATGACCTTCAATAATAAAACACAATAGGATAAGACATGTTGACACATGATCAATTCAATTTTTTTTGAAAACGATAGATTAAAATAAAGATTACAAAACTACAATAATAAAAAAAAGCAATTAAATAAGCAATAAAAAGTACGATAGGATGTTTAGAATAGTTATAGCTTGCTAATCCTCGGCTTGTAGATCAGTAACCAATAGCGAAACTTTTTCTCATCTTCTGATAATTGTATCTTCCAAACTTAACTTGTACGACTTTTTATATAGGCGGTGGTTATAAATGATAGTCAAATCTCATATGAAATCCCTTACAATGACCCTAACCGTCCGAGAGAGCCCCTGATCAATTGAACACTGGTCAATTGAAGTATATTAACCAATTAATGTTTTCTTAATTTTTCAAACTCTTTTGTTAGTTGTTTTCAACTTAAGCACAAACACAAGTCAAAATAAAGACAATTCTAATATAAACAAACATTCAACAAGTCATGAGTCTAAGAATATATACCAAATTTCAAAAACTCTATGATTTTTATTGACTTTCTTTTGGTTGGTTAGAATTTAGGTTATGGTTAATTGGTTAAACATCAATTTAGTATCGCATGTTCACACGAATCACGTTAAAAGACCAATCACATGAGAAAAAAACATTATTTACATCTAATTGATTTAACTGTCATTTTCATTGAAGCTACTGTAATTAACACTTTCACTGTAGTGATTTTAGGAGCATAAGTGTCATAATAGTCACAACTTTCTATTTGGTTATATCCTTAGATTATTAATCTAGCTTTGTGTCTTTCTATTAGAGAATAATATTAGTTAGTTATATAAATAATAACTGTTAGAAATAATAGTATAAATACATGATAAATGAAATACAAAATAGATAAGTTTGGTTATCATTCTCACCATCTTATATGGTATCAGATTTTCAGGTTTAGAATCGAGTATGACATTTTCCGCTGCAGATTCGGGCGCAAATACTCCATCAACAAGGATACTGATGAAGCCAATGAAATGCATCCAACTTGATAAGAGTAATTACTACTCATGGGAAGCACAATTTTCGGCCATGCTTAGGGGGTTTCAACTTTTTGATTACGTTCTTGGGAAAGTTGAGCTTCGTCGTCATCATCGATCCAGCAAGATCAGTTGATCTTGAGCTGGATTTTGACCGGGATCTCGACAACTATTCTTCCACAAGTGGCATCTAGGAAAACATCGGCAGAGGTTTGGGACGCACTACGCAAGTTATACTCATCGGGAACACAAGCAAGCTGGCAACTTCATATCCGCCTTCAACTCCAATCAATTAGAAAGGGAGGATTAAACATAGAAGAGTACCTGTCAAAGATTGCGATTCTGAAAGATGCTTTGGCGTCAACTGGGGAAGGACTTAAAGAATCTGAAATCATCCTAATCACATTAGGAGGCTTGGGAGATGAATTTGAGTCATTTGTAACAGCAATCACCACACCATTCGATCCGAACTTGACATTCTCAGGGGTATGCGAGCTACTGATGGACTACAACCTCCGCCTAGAGAAGTCACGGGCAAACGTCGCTGCTATCGCCGGAAACGCCACCGCGACCGCCGGAAACGTTGCTGCCATCGCCGCCTCGTCGCAAGAACAAAAACGCCGCTACCAAAACGCGTCCAGCGGTGGGCAAAGATCGAACAGGGCTGACTTCCGCTGCCAGATCTGCTCGAAGAAGGGCTACGTCGCGCCGGACTGCTACAACAGACTAAACCTAAATCGATTTCCGCCGGCACACGGGAGGGCATTAACGTCTTCTGGCACGACGGGAAATTTTTACAATAATGGGAGGGCATTAACATCTTCTGGCACAACTGGAATATTTTACAATACACCATCAAATGTTACAACTATTGGAAAGTTTACAAACACACCCTCTGCTAATTTTATTTCTGCAGAAGGTCCAACAACAATGTGGTACCCCGATTCAGGGCCAAAATCACATGTAACAGCCGCATCTGAAAATATCCAATACCCCAGAGCGTATAACGGTAAAAATTTTACGGCAGATGGGAGTCAATTATCAATTTCTTATTCTGGTCAAAGCAGGGCTATTACAGACTCTAATAACTTTATTCTTAACGATTTACTGCTAGTCCCTACGGCTACTAGAAATTTATTGTCAGTAAATAGATTCTGTATTGATAACAATGTCTCCGTTGAATTTGATTCACAGAAGGTACGAGTAAAGGACTCGGCTACTGAGAGGGTGTTGCTGGAAGGAGCGGCTAATAGGGGGTTATACGAGTTACCGATTGTCATCAAACCAGCCCCAAATTCTGTGAATGTTTGCGAAAATAATCTACCGGCGCATTATCTATGGCATTGTCGTCTGGGCCATTTGAATTCTGCGTATATGAATGTATTGGAAAAACAAGGTTTAATAAAATCTAGTGTTAAAGCATATAAACTGTGTAATTCTTGTCAGCTTGGCAAATCACATTTTCTTCCTCATCCATCTCGAAAAAATGTATACAAGCCACTTGAACTGATATTTTCAGATATTTGGGGACCGGCCCCCACAATCTCGGTAGAAGGATACTCGTATTATATCAATTTTGTAGACTCCTGCACAAACTTTAATTGGGTATATCCAGTGGTACGGAAATCCGATCTTTATCAAGTATTTGAAAATTTTCGAACTTGGGCGGAAAGACATTGTGAAAACAAAATCTTAGCCGTACAAACAGATAATGCATTGGAATACAGAAAGTTAGGAAAAGGATTAGAAGAATTGGGCATATCACATCGTATGTCGGCTCCTTTCACACCAACAAATGGGTCGAGTAGAGAGAAGACACAGGCACATAGTTGATACAACGGTTACAATGCTACGCCACGCAAATCTACCAAACCAATTCTGGGACTATGGGGTATTAACAGCCTGCTATCTGTACAACAGGAATCCGACACCTCTATTGGCCGGGAAATCTCCAATGGAAGCACTTTTCAACAAAACTCCGGAGTATTCAAAACTCCGCGTATTTGGAAGCAGGTGTTACCCGTGTCTTAGACCCTATCGAAAGAACAAACTGGAGGCCAAATCTACCGAATGCATATTCGTCGGATATTCTATGAATCAAGACTGTTACCTATGTTTCGAAACAACCAATCAGAGAATTTATGCCTCTCGCGACGTCAAGTTTGATGAAGAACAATTTTCTTTAAATAAAGAACTGTTTGGGGAAAGAAATGACATTAACACTCAACCCAAACAAACAGAATTGGGGATATTACCGATTATGGGCCCGATTAATCCCATTCCAGCTTCAACGACTACGGTACCTGACTCAACCGAATCAAGCAATCCAATAAGTCCGATTTATTCAACCGAGTCAAGCCATCCAAGTGAAGCAACAGAATCAATTCCGTCAATCGAGGTTTGGTCAAACGAGACAGAGTTAGCAAACCAGATCCCGTCAATAGAAGAACCTAATGATCTAGCAAGTACCGAATCGGTAGGCAACGAGATCCCAGCACGAACAACAACAATGGTTACCAGAAGCTCGGTTGGGATCATTAAACCCAACCCAAAGTTTGCCTTGACCACAACAGCATCGGAGATCCCAACTCCAAAATCGGCAAAATCAGCCATACTTATTCTTCAATGGAAGGAGGCTATGACCAAAGAATTCAACACACTTCAAGAAAATGGTACCTGGACTCTGGTTTCACGTCGACCAGAAGATAACATAATCAACACCAAATGGGTGTTCAAGGTTAAATCAAAAGCAGACGGCACGGTAGAGCGCTTCAAGGCACGTCTCGTTGCAAATGGGCTACGACAGATTCACGGCACGGACTATTTTGATACGTTCAGCCCGGTGGTTCGTCCATTATCGATTCGACTAGTGTTACTCTTGGCTGTATCCAAAGGGTGGAACCTTCATCAAGTCGATGTATCAAAAGCCTTTTTATTTTACATCTGATTGATTTGATGTACTTTCACTTTTGATATTGCTTACAACTGATAGTCGTATATCATTCATCGTATTTTCATCATCATATATCTATTGACTATTTTACATCCTCATTTCTTCCATAATTAACATTTTCTCATTTATTTTCCCCATCAACATCCCCGTCTTCCGCAAAAGGTAGGTTATTTTGTATTAAGAAGCATCAATATGTCATCTCAGATTCTCAGTGTATATTTTTACTACTGACACAAGGGCTCTTATCGTATAAGTTTGTTTCAGAAACGTCGCATAAGTTTATTTGAGGAACGTTGTATATGTTTGTATGAGTTTCCAAAAATTAAAAAAGAAAAAACGATTGACATAATTTAAATGGAATAAATAAAAAAGTTATGGATGATTCAATAAGAAATAAAATTTCTTTTATTGATAAGACATGACGGTGTCTGACATTACAAAAAAGAGACAAAAAGATATAATGTCAGCAAGTTTTTTTTTTTTTAAATGTCAGAGATGTTATCAGTAAATAAGGATTTAGAAATTCAGAACCGTTCCCGGCGGTCTCCATTTTTCGTTGCTTTTGCGTCTGTTGCCCCTGCCGGCGGTTCTCGGGAGGAAAACACCAGTCCCGTTGCTTTTCTTCCCATAACCATTCAAATGAGCTCTGTGATGACTGTGATCAGAACTTCCCATCATCATCATAGGAGGGATTTGCTGCCAAGCTAAAACCCTAGGAACAACTCCATAAGCCCCCTGTGCTCACAAGTCAGAATACTCACTCACTCACTCCATGAATCTGAAGAAGAAGAAGAAGAAAACAACATACCTGGAATACGGGAGGAACTACTGGAGGGATTGCCTGAGGGATGACAGGAGTAGACACCGGAGTAGGAAGAGGTTGGAGTTTCGGAGGGGTAGTTGTTATAGCACTACGGGTGAGAGTGTTCAGAGTGGCATGATGGCGGTTAGGATGAAGTAACCCAAAAGCAAAGAGTTTGTTGGCTAAATCTTCCATGCAGTTCTGCTCTTCTTTGGTGTAGCTCCTGCCGGTGCCGACGTCGACATCGGAAGACCTCAAACCGTCCATTACTTCAAACATTCAAAGAAAAAACGGAGAAACAGAGAAAAATAGGGTTTACGCTTTATAGGGAGATGGGGGTTGTGCATGGGACACGTACATGCACGTCACTGGTCCATTAGAACCTCGTTTTCCGGTGTCTGTGAGTAGTGCTCTTGGTGGGCTGTTACCGGATCTGTTTTACTGCGTGCTGGATGGAACAGGATCCGGTAACTGCTTCGTTTTTTATTTGGTATGTCACGGTGTGGGCGGACGGCCCATCTGGTCCGTACATGTAATAATCGATTTTTTATTTACGTATTTTTGCGACTTCAGTTGACTCTTTGGAATGAATTTACACGATTGACAGATTGTGCTCTATGGAAGATTATGGTATCGCAGTGATAAAGCAAGGTGACATAAGGATAGGTGATATCATAGAAGGGATATTCAAATTCAGGAAGTCAGCACCATACTGAGTCTACATTGAATGCACTTGCAATATATATATGACATCTTTGGAGGAAGAGGAATCTACGACATAAGGAAGGGCTCTCTCGGCCAATTACAAAGTTTGAATTGTAGCGTCAGCACTTGAGGAGATGGAGGGATAGTGTGCTATCTCGTCTACATAGCGTCAAGTGTATTTTTAATTTTTTTATATATATTCAGTATATTATAAAGTAATAGTGAATATCATACTTAACTAAAGAGTAGTGATCAAGTGTAATCATAATTTTAGAATTCAAAATTAGGTTTAAAAAAAAAGGTATAAAAAAATTCAAAAATCATCTAGGGTTTGCAAAAAAAATAAGAAAAGAAGATAGAAGGAGATGAGAAAATCATGAATGGGAAAATGGGGAAAAATGTGGAGAAATGTGGAAAAATGGGGTGAAATGGGGAGAAGATAAGAGAAATGGGGAGATATAGATATATCGCGGGAAGATATCGCCAGCTACCTACGCTATGGGCGATATCTCGCGCAAGACTCAAACATGGGTCAGTTAAGGTCATTGCAACAGATTTTATACGAGATTTGACTATCATCTATGACCACCGTCTATATAAAAAATCGCACTGACTAAGTTTGGAGGATACAACTATCAGAAGATGAGAGGAAGTTTCGCTATTGGTTATTGACCTAAAAATCGAGAATTAACAAGATATATTTATTTCACACATCCTATTGTACTTTTAGTTGTTATTTAATTATTCTATTATTTTAATTTTGTAATCTCTTTATTTTATTTTTAATTTAAATCGTCTTTTAAAAAAATTTATAAGTGTTTTTATATGTATTATTTTTGTCAAATTATATATACCAAGACATCAATATCACATCCGTCACCACATCACATCGGTTAAATTAAAAAAATAATTACAATTACATTTTCAATTAATGTGTCAAATCATACATACCAAGAAATCAATATCATATCGATCACCACATAACATCAGTCAAATTCAAAAAATAATCATAATTACTTTTTTCAAATGTTTGGTTTAATTTGATTAAAGTTAAAGATTTTTTTTTCGAATCTTTGGTTTAATTTGATTAAAGTTAGGGTTTTTTTTCGATTTTTTTTTAAAATGAGGGTTATTCGAATTTAATTTATAAAACCAGTGTGTATCTATACCTTTAGAAGATGAACGGTCGTCTAGGGATACACCACCTGCAATAAGAATAAATGTAAGTTTATTATATATATTTAGCGTATTTACGAACTACGTCGTTTAATCCAAAGATACATTATTTACGAACTATATTTAGTGAATTAAATGTCGAACGGTCAACGGCAAGTTTATAAATGGCGTGTAGATATCTATTCATAGCCTTCCTCACGGAATGTCTTACCAACGCTCGCGGTGGTGCGAGCAGCTATATTGGCGTGCCGAAAGCTTTCAGATCCATGAAGTGCGTTCTACGTCAAGTCTTACGGAAGGAATCGACGATTGCACAATCAGAAACGGCGATTTGCTTCATGTAATATGCTTTAAAATGGATGGAACTGATATCTTTGGAGTGAACCCGAGGTCTCCTTTTATATGACATCTAGAGGCGTAATCCGCGGCGGCAATCGCGTCCGGTCATAATGGCGCGAGTTGGACACGAGTAACGGTCCGGAATCGACGATTTGGAGGTGAATCGACGAGTTCAAAGAGGCAAGATCGGCAGTTTGTCAGATCCTGATGATTTTGGTCTCAAATCGGGGATTTGCCACTCAAATCGATGATTTGACAGACCAAATCGACGATCTGGAGAGTTGAATCGGGTCATCGACGAAGACTTTAGTTTCGAACTCGTGAACGAAACCCTAATCCCTGTTGACGGGTGTACAGTCATGTGTCGGTTTGCTTCGTTCCTGTAATTTTTTGACTATGAATGGAATGTATTAGGATATCTAAAATGTGTTTTGTTTTTGTTTTCAACAACTACATTAGTAGTGTATTTATGTCTCTTTTGTTTCCAACGAATTCGGAAGTTGATCATTGAAAAGGAATAGATCACACAGACTGTTGGCTTTGCGTGAATCCCTTTGAAACACAAAGTCACCTATTCTACAGATGCGGGTACGCTGCAGATATATGGAGAAGAATAAGAACACAACTATCAGAAATCAGCTCAGAAACATACATAACGCTGGAACAGGTCATGAGGAGGGCAGAAAAAAGAACAAAAGGCTCAAAATGTTGGGCACTCACCTGGGGAGTAATTTCAGGAACAACATGGGCTATATAGAAGGAACGAAACAAAAGAAAGCACGAGAAAAAATATACAATAACAGGAGAAATTGCCAGAAGGATTATTCTCTGATACTACACTTGGTGCAAGAATTTCAAAATACAAAAAAATTGGCACAAGAAGAGAGGAAGAGTTGGACAACATATGACTTCAATAAAGGTATGTATTCTCTTTAACAAAACAGGAACGCAAAGGACTACGCAAATAAGAAAGGAAAACGACGAGACATGAGGGATATCAAAAATAAGGGATGGGTTGCAAAAATTAGGGAAGATATTAGTGCCACTAAAAATACGAGAAGGACCACCACAGTGGAGCTTGAGTGAGCATTGAGTGCCACCAAAAGTTGAGTGAGCTTGGAGTGCCATCAAAAATTGAGTGAGCTTGGAGTGCCACCAAAAATGAGTGAGTTTGGAGAGCCACCTAAAATAAGTGAGCTTGGAGTGCGACCAAAAGTAAGTGAGCTTGGAGTGGCACCAAAAATATGTTGGAAAGAATGACAGACGGATCAGAGATTAGTTTCAGCAAGAAGAGTTCATTAACCATGACTCCATGGAATAAATTTTGGAGTGAGACGAGGGACATAAAAATAAGGTTCAAGTAATTTGAAAGGAATGCGAAAGGAAATTGAATGGTAAAGAATAGTAGGTAGACTCTAGAGTTAAACACTGTACAAAGTCTAGAGTTTAAAGACAGTTTGCATGTAATCTTATCTTCTTTTTTTTGTTTAAAATCAATAAATTGTCAAAAAAAAAAAAAAAAAAAAAACTACATTAGTAAGGTTGAAAAGCAAATCCTAAAAAATATACAAATTTAACTTTGAAGTGTTAACTAACCTCGAAAATACTTTAATTGCAAACAAGGACTTTAATTTCTCTTGCTCTCTAAAATCTTCGAGATCTCATTGATGATGACGTCGGCGACAACCTCCGGTGAGAATCTCCTCATCATGTCCTCTCTGGCTTTCATCCCCTTCCTCTTCCGCTCCATAGGATCACTCACAACACGCCTCAACAGAATTCTCAAATCTTCCACAGACGGCTCCGCCCACATATGACCCTTGAAAGCTCCTTCCTCCACCTCGACCATTCGCTCCACCGGCAATGGATATCCGTTCTCCTCCGTCAGATATTCAGTGGGACCAGACCAGTTGGTCGCTATCACGGGTAAAGACATAGACATCGCTTCGACAATCGGACGACCCCACCCCTCTCCTCTCGTCGGAAGAACGAACGCGTCGGCTGATTTATAGAGTCCGGGGAGGTCGGTTTCAGGGATATGAGTGTCAATGATTTCAATTGCTGGATACCTACGAACATTATCCTCGAGATTCCCTAGATCCGAATCTTTGGAATCGCCGGCTACCAACTGTTGGATCTGGGCAGTGAAGTCTCTGTCGGAATGATACGGATTGGTGAGTAGATACAGAACTACGTTGTCTTCGTCGGAGAACTCTCTGAGATAAGCTTTGAGTAACAGATCCCATCCTTTCCTCTTCTCCCATTTGAAGATGCTGAGGAACACGAACTTCCCTTTGCAGGAATCCGGTGAGGGGTCACCGAATACAGGATTTTCGCAGGGGAGTGGAAGTGGCATGTGTTTATCGGGATTGAACAACTCGACGTCGACTGGTTGGATGATCTTCACAAGCTTAGATGGATCCACACCGCTCTTTACGAACGTTGAGATGTGAAAGTCAGTCGGAACCCAAACGGAATCCATCCAATTGCAACGCCGAACGTGTTCGGAGTTAAGTCTGTCGGTTTCGAACATGGTCCTTCCAATCACGTAGAGTGGTGCTGGATCTTTATAACCAGTGGGTGGGCATGGATTTGTCTCGAAGAGAGGAGGCCACCAAGCACCTGGTTCGCTGTGGCAGATGACGATCGTCTCGCTCATCTTGCACTCCGTTGAATGAAGGTTGAAAGCTAGATTCTTGGTCTCCGAAGATAACCCATTCCAGAAATCGAAATTCTGCATGTCACCGTGGTGTTCGATCTTCATTCGGAAGCTTTTCTCATCGTGGAGAGATGTTATGTAAGACCAGGCTTCAGAACTGTAGCCACCGCCGGAGAGGAATGGAGCCATCCATAGAACACATGGTGTGCGAGTTTGGGATTTTTCAGTTGGAGTGAAGATGATTGAAAAGAGGAATGAAATAGAAATTAGAGCAAACACAAACATTGCGGCAAATATTCGACAGAATAAGACAGTGAATGGTTTTTTCTGAACGGCCCGAGAAGAGATGTTTGAAGTTTCCGGTGAACCCCTCCCTCTTCTCCGCATCGTCGCCTTCGATTCAGTTTGGTTTGACAAAAAGAGAATTTTAGAAAAACAGGTCTAAGGCATGGAAATTTAAAAAATAATATAAAATTATCAACATCTTCGGCCTATTAGCTCAGTTGGTTAGAGCGTCGTGCTAATAACGCGAAGGTCACAGGTTCGAAACCTGTATAGGCCATGTATTTTTGTAAATCTCAATTTTTTTTTAACTTGTAATGAATTTGTTTGTAATATCTCAAGAATTCAACATAATTAGATACATCTTAAGTCTTAACTCTTCCCTAAAAATATATTAAAAATAATGATCGATTCAAATTATCAAGTATTAATCTAATTTGCATTGTTAATAATAATCTTGAAGACACTCTTATTTAAGATCAATCTTAGTAAGTCCATTAATCAGGTTTGAATCGTTTCCTGAACATCCCCAAGCTTTTCCTGAGATTCACTTGTCTCTAAAAAAAAGATCACCTCTGGTAGAATGAGACATGTAAGGTGTTATAGACTTTCGGACATTTACTAAACTGATGTTGTCAATGACTGCATAGAGTTATCACTTTATCAGAATGATCTGAAAGATCACACTCTGATGCCCATGATCAGAATTAGTATGGTTTTATTTTGGTTCCATGAAGTTGTTAATCATATTAATGACGATCGAATGTCCAAATCAACATCTTTTAAAGAGCAAAGTGAGCTTAGTTAATTACAAGAAAGATTAATCTTTATCGAAAATAAACTGAAATACTTAAGTCGCATTTTACAGCATATGGGCAAGTTAAAAATCTGTTCAGAGGAATGATAGGTCGATTTTCCTAGTCCACATGAACGACCTCGATCCTTCCCGTGGCAAGACTCGATGCCAAAACATCAACCTCAACTTTAACCACATCCATCCGGTTGCCTATATCAGCAATGTACCTGCTAGCACAGTAAATTCCAACAGCGATGGTTGCCATCCCATAGACATTTGTTGTAAGCAAACGGATTGGGGTTGAGAACACAGTTGCTGCAGGCCCACCGATGATCGAGACCGCCTGGCCACTTTGTCCAATCAAGCCCTGTTCTACTACCAGAAGACCAGTTTTGCAGTAGATTGCAAAATCCTCACAGTTGCTCTTGAATACATTGTAACACCTGAAGCCGTGACCCAGGAGTTGGGTGGCTCGGTGGACAACCGTGTCGTCATCATCGGATTTTGCCAATGTGCATGTTCCACCTCGTACTTTGGCAATGAAGAGGGCTGGGCTGACATCGTATTCAAATCGATATAGAATGCCACCACCTAGAAAACAATTCAGACAGGACGAGACCACTCCATGGGATTCTGGTAATTTGGTTGAGCAATCTGGACATAATTCTCGAGAATTCTTCATGCTTACTCTGATTAGGTGATCAAGAACAGTTCCTGTACCGACTTCTTGTCCCTGTCCTCGAGTAAAATGAATGACCGTATTGTCACCCACATATATCCCTGTTACAGACAAAAATGGCAAAAAAATAGGCAAATGTTTGTTTTTTCATAGACCACCTTATCAGTGCATCATTAGGACAGTAGCACTATTTGTAACAAATTAATTACATGATCAGTCTAATTATGCTATTGCTAAGAGTGATATACAAGGTGTCTTATGATAGAAGAAACCAATTATTTGCCTTTTCAACAAGTTTTTTTTTATGGTTTCCAATTTTACATTTGATTAGAATAAGTCGATTGATGGCAGCAATGGATGTCTTTGCGGTTTAATTATCTAAAAATAATACTTGAATGATGATTACTGATGATGTGAAATTTGGATCAAATATAGATCTGAAATCACCAATATCATTGTGAAATCAAGCAAGGGGGGGCATGAGGGCATCGATGCAATAAATTAGAAATGAAATTCAGAGGGGAAGTAGAAGAACCGTGATGGGCGTATACGTAAACCCTCCATGAGTAGATGTGATCACCCGGTTTCAAGCTCTCTTTTGGGATCCTGCAATTCGTTAGAAATTTCCAAAAAAGGAAGATTAAAATACAAAATGCGATCGATCTAACAGAATCAAAGATAAAGAAGGAGAATCAAAACCTGTTTGAGAAAAGCCCCATGAAAGAGCACTCAGATTTTTCAAAAAAGGAGTTCCAGATCCCTAATTCCAATCCCCCAAAATTTGGGTAAAAAAAAAACACGGTTTTTTTGATGAGTTGTAAAAGAAAATATATTGTCTTATAAATTTAATTTAAGTCTTATATTGGCTTCGAAATTTTTTCGGTTATTAGATTCTAATTCGTCAACAATTATTCATCAACAATTATAAATATATTGTCTTATATTGTTGCATTATTCATCAACAATTAAATTATATACTACAAGTTGTACGTCGTATGTTACATTATCTTCAAGTTGTATTCGTTACCCGTATTACGTTGTATGTTTTTGACACACCTGAAGTGCGTCATATTTAATTATTAACTAATATGCTAATTCCATAGAGTATTACTCTTCACATTTTCCCTCAAATCCAAAATTCTTTAATGATTATTAGAACAAATCTTTATCAATTTCAGAACCAAAATTCTCTAAATTTCCACAACATTCCAACCCTAAACATCCAACGTATCGTTGAGTACACAGGTTTCAACCCTAAACATCCAAAATTCTGCCGTCGTGCCGACTCAGCCAGATTCAACCTTTTCAGCCGCATTGAGCACTCGATTGAATAATCAAACAATATTCATATTGGACTGAGCCTCAATATCAAGGATTTATTTCCGCAGCTATAGCCTTGGACACCCAAAATCCTTCATCTTGAATCCAAGGCACTTCTGATCGTCATGGTCGAACTGTTTCTGAAGTTAACATCGGGATGCCATCAGGTGAAATATATAAAGTCGCACGACTCCATTAATTATACCGATGGTGTGTGAGCACACAGGTGAATGCTGACACACACAACTCCTTAGAAGACATTCCTCTAAACCGTCAACCCTCTCCCCTGTTGGATCAGGGGAAGTATTTATAGTGTTAGCCCAGGAGGTCCACAAACTTCTTGGGCTTTCCCGGGTCCAATCCATTCGTGCGGCTGAGTCTGGGAACGGGCGGTTCCCAGACTCATCCGTGGACCGAACCGACAAATACCAAATTCCAGTTGAGGGTTTTCTAATATATCATCAAATAAATATGAAAAAAAATAAAGATCAATCTCAAATTAAACCCCTAAAATTTGTAAATTAACAATGCATATGTATGTAGTTTCCATGTAGCTAAATACCAAGTATTTAAAAACTGATGTATATCTTTGAACAATCTTTTGTAGATCGAGGGTTAACAACATAAGTAACTAATTCTTGTTTTTTCTTGAATGTAACCAATTTACCTGACAGTGTTAAAAAAAAGTATTATCTAAACCATATGATATTCTTAATTATCTATGTAAGTAGATAGATTATGGTGTCAAATGATTAATATACATGTATAAATATATGTAGGACTTCCAACTTCCAACTTACAACTTCCAAAACACCAAAAGTCTACATTCTACAACCTTATTATATACAATATAATGATTGATGATGATTACTTGTCTTCTCTGTTGTTTGTCTGTTTTTACTGACCAAGTAGTTGATTACTTAAAAGAGTTTCGTACTCACTGTTGTTGTACTCACGTGCATCGTGCGTGACGTTGCCCAAACCCTGCAGCCGTCTTCCCATAGGAATGTTACTGTGGTTGCTGTCATTGGTGGAAGACAGGTACGTTGCCGGAGGTGGTCCTGAAAGCGACAGTCCATCGCAATGTTGGAGTCCCAGGGTTAAAGTTACTCCATTCCCGGAGAAGTGTTGCTGCTGCTGCTGATGATGATGATGTGGTTGTTGGGCTGGTGTGAATTGGCTATGTCCGTCGTTTCCGAACCTTGCGAAATCTCCGATCGAATACGGACCGCCACTCTCACCGAACCGCATGAAAAGGGCGTCGTGGCTGTTGCTGTTGGTGCTTGTCGTCGTGGTGTCTAATGGCTTCAGCTCCATCTCCAGCGTCGACATCGGATCTATTAATAAAGACGACGAATCTCGAATACGAGGTTTCTTGTGAATCTTTTCCTCCTTGTTTTCTTCCCCTCCATCTTCCTCCTCGGCGTAAACCACAGTGCTCGTCGGAATTACGTCTGCTTCCGCTTCTCCGCCGCACTTTCTGTCGGCTTCTTTAGCCTTGGTCTCTTCCAAGTACATCTCCTCCACCATTGGTTTCCATAGACGAACTCGCGCGTTTATGAACCAATTCGATACCTGTGTAGATTTTTAGCTTCATTATGTAAAAAAGAAAAGTTTTTCCCCCCATCTTCTTCAATTCTTCCGATTGCCGGAAGTGTTTTACCTGGTTTCTGGTGAGCCCTGTTTGCTTGGCGAGAATGTGCTTGTCGGAATCCTTGGGATATCTATGGATCAGAAGAAAAACACCCAATATCAAAAATTTGCATTAATGGATGAAACTATCTTACTAACTAACTAACTATTGAATATTGATCAATCGGAGATTACTGACGGATGGAGGAAGTGTTCGAAGAGCCATGCTCGGAGAACGGAGACGGATCGCTCTGGTAATCCACGTTGAGGTCTCCATGCGTTATGCTGCATGGTACCCAATTGCTGCAACGCTCTTTGCTGTCTCAAGTGATGATCGACGAATCGGAGTCGTGTCAACCCTTCGCCGGATTTCGAGCCGATTTGACAGTCCTCTTCTCCCAAGTTCTTGCTCGTTGCACGGATTTGTCCGGATAACGCATCTCGCAGGCATCGGAACTGTTTTGATATGGTCTTTAACGCAAGAGCTGTGTAGGTCTTCGCCGTTCCTACTCCGGCGATCACTTCGAAAGAGGAGATCACTACTTGCATCTGATTGTAGTATTGCCGGTACCTCTTTTCTGCCTGAAATTAAAAGATGAAGAAATCGTAAACGAAAATCAATCAATCAATCAATCACCTCATCGAACATGTTGATGAGCTTGGCTTTCTTCGTCTGAAGCTCCTGTCTTTCCGTCATGGACAGTTCAACAGCGGCGCGTTTCCCGCTGGTCTCTCCGGCGTTACTTTCTTCGCATTCTAACATCTCTTTTGTTGATTTAGCGGCGGTGTTCTGCGATTCTTTCTTAACAACCCCTTTTCCGACACTAACAACATCATCCAACAACTGCTGCGCCGCCTTCAAGTACTTAGACCCCAACAGAACTCTTTGCATCCCCGAAATTCCATTAGCCGGCTCTACTTCCGATTCCGATCCGGAGAATCTCAGGTGGTGCTGCTGATTGATCCCATAGTTAATCTGTTTCTGCTCCGGCAACAAGCTGAGCGACAGACCTTTCTGACGGATACCCAAATGAGAAGTAAGACCAACGGAATTATTAGTCATCGGAGAAGGATTCCACAAGTTATACGACGCCATATCCTGAACAGACACCACCGACTGGTTCTGATGTAGTGGTATTCCCATCAGATGTTGGTGGTGTCCTAGCGCCCCGGAATTGAAGAACATCATATTACTCGTCGTCGGAGAGTCCCCAACACCAGCATCGTCCGGTGGTGGGTAGCCAACGCAGCCCGGATTCATCAAACAGAGTGTTTGTAGCTCATCAGACTGGATCTCTGCCCCTCCATGGTAATACGTAGCCATCGATCTCTCTTTTCCTGGCTTGACTTGGCTGATAGCCTAAATACCAGCTTCGCTTGCACCAACAACCAGCAAATCGTACCTAAAATAAAATAAAAAATAAAACACAGTAGCCCCTATTCATGTTGTTTGAGTAAAAAATATGAAATGAAAATAATGTAGGTAAACTTTAAGATTGAACGCAAATGTTCATTTACCAAAATCTAGGGTTTGGAAAGAAGTAACATGTTTTTTTAGGGTTAGGGTTGGAAAGAAGTTCGTAGATATATGTCACTTTCTATCATCTAAGCAGTCATGTTTTTTTTTAATTATCTACATAGATGCAATAATTGGGTTTCTTCCTTTTAGGGTTTTCGATCTTCCGAATGGAAAATTACGGAATTAAACATCCAACCAACTTCCACCCACATCTATCATCTAACTCAATAAGTCAAAAATCATGGAAGCCAACTCTATCCTTTTGAATTAAATAGAGTCGCGGCAAATTCATTCCTTCTTGGTTTCTTGGGGAATGATGCGATCACAACATAGTTATAAACTTATAATCCGACGTCGACATGGATGAACATGTGTGTTGGACTTGATCCCACAACAAGCACTTAATCAGGGGTATTTCGGTGGACGAGGCCATTCGGTCTTCCCATATCGGCCAGACTAGCTAGCACAAGACCCTGACGAACCCACCTTGTTGGTGAGCGTGATTATTTTCAAGGACTTCCACTTCACTAGAAACCTATATAAAAGCACATCTGGAAGGGAAGAAATAACATGATATCCCTGACCAAGACGCCGTCAGGGAAACGCCGACAAGGAGACAAGGAGAAGGCGTTGTCGTACGAGCTAGAAGTAGGGTTGAACGACAATGCAGGAGTACGTTCCGGTCACCAGGCACACCTAGACTCTGGTTCATGCTGTCAATAGTATCGTACAACTACCGTCGGCATAATGGATTCCCAATGTCTCATTGTGCCCAATATTAACCTTTCCCCTAAATGCAGGGTTGATTGAGCATAACATCCCGGCCTGATTGTCCTCTTTCAGCACAGTTGTGATGAGCTATCTCAGGAAACCCAGCAGAAGATCAATAGCCCTCACAGAGCCTCTTTAACTGTCGATTGGATCGGTTTTACCGACAGTGGGAAGCACATCGAGCCCTCAGAAGAAATTGGTTAACTGTATAAATTCATCCCAGAGATACCTGATAGTTGACTTCATTGAAGGACACCCCATATGAAGAGCAAGACAATCAGAGTTAAGGAAGCTACTAATCGAGAGGAACAAAAAAGCTTTAGAGGTCTGCTTGGGTTTAGATGATTTCAAGATGACTCAGATCGCGACCACGATCGACTGCACCTCTAGGCTATGGAACGGATAGGGCATTTGAGCCACATGGATGAAATCCAAGTATATTCAACAGAGGTCTCTTACACAAATCGATCGGAAGTATAACGACTCTCTGCTGACACATGATTGTACACCAGTCACTCCTGTCAACAGAGATTAGGGTTTTGTTCGCTTTATGTTGGACCCCCGGAAGTCTTCCACGAAAGTGGAACTAAAAGTCTTCGTCGAGACCCAAGTCAACTCTCCAAATCGTTGATTGGGGCGGCAAATCAACGAGTTGAGAAGAAGATCGCCAAATCGAGTCTGGCAGACTGTCGATCTTCCCCTTTGAACTCGTCGATTTCACCCCCAACTCGCCCCGATTTAACCCCAAATCGTCGATTTCGAAGCGTTACTCCCGTCCAGTCTGAACCACAATGGTCGTAACGACTGCCATTATATATGGTCGGGCGCGATCTCCGCTGCAGATTACGCCCCCAAAGATCCTATAAAAGGGGACCTCAGGCTCAATTCAAAGGCATCAATTCCATTATTTCTAAAACGTGAATCACGGAGAAATCGTCGATTTCCTCTTGAAAGACTTGACATAGAACGCGTGTCGTGGATCTCAGAACCTTCGACACGAGAAAGTAGCCGCTCGCACCACCGCGAGCGCTGATAGGATATTCCGTTCCTCATCACCCTCCCTCTAGCGAGCAATTCTCAACCAACGGGAGGAGACGAGCAGATGCGCAAACTTCGGTGCGAACTACAGTTTCCTATATATGTGCATCAACTACACATGTGCCATCTCACTCGATCAAGAATGTAAGAGATACATTCGATGTGCATCGACCGGTTGACGAGGAAGCGGACGGGATTTGGGCTTTTGAATTTGTTGACATGCATGGAGATCAATTACGACCAAACAGAGGATAGGCTACAACTTTGTGACCCGTAATAATCATAATTTCAAAAAAAAAAAAAAATCATCTAACCATTCTAACACAACAAATAAAAGCTAGAAATGGGTCGGATAAGACCGGCCAAAGACCATAGTTAGTTCGGCGCACCAAACCTGGCCTACATATAAAATCAAACCTGCCTAATCGCTCGATTATAAAATCTTTTTTTCCCCTTTCATTTTAAGAAATAGACTGAAAGTTTGGAGATTTGATGCTTACAGCAGCAGAAATTCTAAAATGATGATTGATGAGGTTTTATTTAATTTGGACGAATATGTAATAACTAATAAGTTATAACCACAAATAAAATATGTTTTAATTTTCTGATCCGACCAAATCGTTTTCAACAGGTAATTAAAAAATTATTAATATTATCATGTCAAGTTTGAAAATTACTTAATTACATACCCAAGTTATTTTCAGCCCTACGATAGTGATCGTCCTCCGCCGACAACACATGTATTCATACATACGTGTAGCAATTGACTCTTCTAACTTCCAAAAGAGGAATGATTAATTAAAAAACTTGTGTCTATGATTATTAATAATGAGTACGTCGAATTTCAATGTGTCAAAAAATCTTAATTGTTAGATCGATATTTTGTCACACATGAATTTGTGTCTTTTGTTATATATTTTTTTCGTCGTATATGTGTTAATATCTTGTGCAATAAATTATTTTAGTTACTGGATTAAAAATTAATAGACAAGATACGAATTTTGAAGATAAAATTATAGACAGTTATGATGATCTAGACATTCTTGGGTTCACGATAGAAATAACTCACCTGGTTTTTTTTTTAAATTAATAATGAGACTAGTTCAAACTTTATCTATTGAAAATCCAAAATCACCGACGTCGCATGGAAACAAAGATTATAGAAAAGTCAAAAGCGCCAACCATGATATATGGAGTGTAGTTTGTTAATGCTGATACCATGAGTCCATCACTATTGAGTATTGAATAGTGACTTATCAATAAATGATACCATGGCTATCAGTCAAATACATGCTAAATCATGGGGTCTCGACTTTGAAAATGCTAAATGTTTTATTTTCATGGGAGTATCGACATATATCTACTCATGTCTCGATCAAGCAAAACTTAATTATACCATAGTAATTAGAGGTGTAAATGGGTCGAGTCTAGACTAGCTGCCTGACTTGGTTCGGCTCTGGACCGAGTCCAAGTCCTACGATTTGGGTTCTCGGGAAACTTCTACTAAATGATCCCCAATGTCAAGAGAAACGACTTCATTGTCTGGTTCAAAATCATCTGTTACATATGTGTTAGTACTGAGGTCTGTCCAAGCGGACCTCGGACCAAACAGGTCAAAAGCCTCTCTTACCCGAGCAACAGACCTGGACCGGCGGAGGCCCATATATAGACAAGTCCAACAGGGGAGGGGGTTGATAATCAATAGAATGAATACTAGAGAGTAGTTGTATGTGTGAGCTCCCTGATACGAGTCCACACATCATCAATATGGTATATCTTCACCTGATCCTTCTATCATGTGTGTTTGTCTTTGTGGGCATTCATTAGAACGATGGTTGGGTTCGCAACACCTGTAGCAGATGGGTCTAGGGGTCTGGGTGCGTATGGATCGGATCGATGCGAGTTTGGTCTATCACCCAAAACCCCTTTCCCTCCTCGTCTTTGGGTGTTGAAGATGCATAATCCTTGTTGGAATGAGTAGTTAGTAGTCGCTCAATTTGTTCCGTCCTATTCATCGAATCTGCCAATGAGAATGTCGGAATAACCGCAACATGATCTTGTATGTTTGTTCGCAGGTCTCCAATGAATCTGGCGATGATTTAATCGTTCGACTCATTAAGTGATGATACCTTCGACCCACTAATTGTGACCCAAAGATAACAATAGTAACTTAACCCATATTCTAACCAAAGTCGATCCAATTTGAGTAATTGATTTGGGTCAAAGTTTGAAATATAAATTGAGTTACAAACATTAATATATCTCACGGTTGTAGTTGCGCCACGTAGCCAAGAGTGGGACTCATCACTCATACATGTGCGCAAACACTAATAATTGTCTTCAAATTATTTATATATTTTTTTCTGCACTCAGTTTCTGTGCTGAGCTGTCGAATAAGGATAGGGATAGAAGACTTTAAAAAGAGTGGGTCCTACCAAACACAAGTGTTGAGTTGAGAAACCAAAGATTTCTTCACAAAGGGACCACCAGATTCGGTGGAAGGACAAAAGGACAAAAGATTCAATTAATTTCCCTAATTCCATACTTCATCATTATTCACGGATATTTACTTACTTAATCATCCATCTTCATCAAAATCTCCAAAAATAACTTTAGAGTTGATGTTGTGTGTGCTTAATGCTCACACACTCAAACACACCTCCTCCTCACTACCAAATGTAAGGTGTCAAACGAGCCGAGTCGAGTTTTTGTTTATAGAGCTGGAATCGGGCTCGGCTCGTTAAGGTATCATCTGGGCTCGAGCTCGGCAGACTTTTCAGGCTCGGGCTCGGCTCGTTGCTTAACAAACGTTTTACCATTTGTGCTACACCGCTATTCTCTCTAAATATAATATTTTTTTATTTTTTTATACTTCTTACTGAGCTCACCGAGTTTAAAGAGCTTGAGCTTCATGCTCGGGCTCGGTTCGTTGGACTCACGAGCCCGAGCTTAAACGAGCTTTATTTGACACTATAACCAAGTGTTATCACTTTTTTCTTTCTAATTTCCAACCCCCCCTCCCTAGAGGCCTAGGGATGGTATTTATACTGTGGTCGATCCTTATTTACTCCATGGGGTTATCTCGGCCTAGAGGCCTTTGGTCCCGCCTGGTCCGCGGTCCATGGCCCGTCACCCGGGTCGTGGCGTGTGGTCCATGGTCCGTGGCACCAACAAGAGTTTAAAAAGCAAACTCTTAGTTCAAGATCGAAAAAGAAAGTACGGAAGATTGGTTATTGGTTAATCAAGATTCGAATATTGCATGTGTGTTTTAATTACAGTTTCATTTAGTTTGTTGAATTGAACCACATCTCGAAGGCATGTTTTAATACATAAAGTGATTTGTTTAGTTTGCAGACTGGGTTGTTGCTAACCTGATTTCTAATCATAATGTTCTGTGACTCCCGCGGAAGTTTCATGTAGACTTCTTCATTTTGTACATCTATCTGATGTAAATGTCAATCATAAATGATGACCGGCCAGTGCTATAATTAGCGTCCTTAAGGTTGTCATCCTTGACACAGAAACAAAGGTATCTGTACATGTAGTCAATTCTTTCTATCTGTGTATCCCTTAATAACAAACATGACTATGTGTTTATCAAAGGAGCTATCTGCGTTGAATTTTGTTTTGTACACTCATTTGCATCCTATAGCAGTATTATAGCTCTCTTCTTATGTGGAAGTTCTACAATACACATCGAGTTAATTTTCATGCCATTTATCCATTTGAGGGTGGAATATTATTTACACCAACAATAAAATCTCAATTGAACTCCAAAATCAAGATTCATGTTCCTTTTGATAGTGATTTGCAAAAAAAAAAAAGATAAATGAAGAGTGAGTAGTGACCATACATATATATACTAATCAATTTAATATCATTTAATTTGACTTTAATTAGAAGATGTGTTGGCTCATGTCTGCATGAATGTTTCATCCATCATTAATTTTCATGATTTTCTTAATTAATCATGCATGCTTTAACAATAATTTTGGCATATTTTGATTAGATTAGTATGTGATAAATGATAATGAAAGTGTGATTAGATTTCTCAAATCAATAAGAAAAAGTGTGATTAGATATTTAGATTGACAACTAAAAACATATATTCCAAAAAATAAATGACATGATAAATTGACAATAAATCAATAGAGTAATTTTCAGGGAAATCCTTCTTTGTAAGCCTAAAAAAGTATGTTCAATCCTAACCGTTCATCTTTAAATGGAAGAGCCTGAAGCTAAAAAAAAACAGAATAGACGGTTGTGAGAGGATTTGATAATTTTTTTCAAAATGTGAGACTAAGATCACACGGACTCTTTTTTGTCTCATTATAGAATTGTCTGCTTGGACTTTCTTCTAAATCAATAATAACATTCACATATATAATCACATCACATCCATTTATTTACTCCAAAATGCCAAACCCATTAAGCATATCTAATTAAGCCCAATATATTAATGATATTTTAAGGCCCAACTGTATAAAAGTACGACCCAACTGAATTAGGTCATTTTAAAGCCCACTTGCATCATATTGGATCGTTTTCGTCTACTATCTCATATTGATTTTGACTTTTACAAGTTATAAGTACAATAGAGTGTCATAAAAAATAAGATATCTTATGAGATATTAATTTAAATAAATTACGTTTAGGTCTTATGCATGTATATTTACAATTCCGTCTGTCGCGACTCGCGAGGTCCTCACAATGTGAGATTGAAGTCTGTAGTCGGTGGAGGATGAACCGGTCTGCGATCCGCGTCCTCTCACGTAAGAATCGTCGAAGGAGCGAACAGAACAGTTGTTTTCTAATCCACAAATGATTCGTGAAGATTTAGCTTATTCATCAATGTCAAAAAATGTGGGTTTGAAGGTGATACTTTGGTTATGTACCTTTGATTCGATTTAGAAATCTTTGATTATGATAATTTTTATCATTAATGTCCAAAATTTGTTTTCAACTTTTTGGTTTTATTTACTTTCTCATCGTTTCTAAACCACACAGATGCTATCGTGCTAACAGTTTTGAAGATTAAGAATGATAAATGACATTTTTGTATCTTAACTAACTTGAGTATCAAATTATACAACTGCTCTAGATTTTTGTCATATGATGTAAAAATCATAACTTTGGTAATTGGTATCGTGTAGAACTGTAAATTATACTTTGTATTTTAGCGCATGTAGATTTGACTTTTATGGATTGAAGAATAAATTAAAGTGTGTTTTCTTCTTTACATGGAGAGTTGGAAACAATGGTGGCGTATTGGCTTAGATTAGAAACTCGTATATAAAAATATAAACAATAGGATTCCCAGAAAGGAAGATGCCTTTGCTCGTCAAGAAGAACACTGTTTTTCCCATGGTGGTTCGCTTCTTATCACTCCTTTGCTTTTCAACTCTCTTTTTCTTCTTTTTCGGTGGAACTGGAAGTGCCCAAAACAGTACCGTTACTCCCACAGATCCATATGAGGGTACGCATCTTCTTGCAAATCTGGGTCTCTGATGGGTTTCTTTCGGTCTTGATTTTTTTTTTCTTTCTAAAAATTCAGTGGAAGCGTTGAATACCATATTCAGAAAATGGGGGATCTCGTCTGTTATGTCCCGGAGCCTAAGATGGAACATAACTGATGGTAACCCGTGTACCGGAGCTGCAGTGGATTCTGCTGAAGATGTCAAGATTAATCCAGTAGATCATGGTTTCAACCCTTCTGTTGTCTGTCAATGTTTTGAAAATATATGCCATATAACCAAATTGTAATTCCCATTATTCCCATTATTTCTTTTTTCATCCAACATTACATACGTTTTCTTCTTCTACTCATCCATTTGTGTTCTAAACAGGACTGTAAGCCAGCTAAATGTCACAGGAACCCTTCCAGATGAGCTTCAGAATCTAACCAGACTTGCTTACTTGTGTGTTGTTCTATTCTTTTTCTTCTATTCAAATCAAATCTTAATATCTTCATCAACTGATTCATCTTGCAGGGAACTTGGTGACAATTATTTAACAGGTCCGCTACCGCCATTTATAGGGAGGTTTACATCTTTGAGTCATATGTAAGATTTACGTCAAATAATGGATTCAATTTTATATATTATGATTAATATCTATTATTGCTGTTTAATTTTGGGTTTCTCATGTTATTGAAGAAACATTAATAAAAATGCACTATCAGGCTCTCTGCCCAAAGAACTTGGAAATCTTACCAATCTTGTTTCTCTGTAAGATAACTGTCAACCTGTTCATCTAAGCCATTTACTATGGAATAATATTATTTGATCATGTGTTTAATTAACCTTTTCATGTATTTTTAGGGGTATGGGGATGAACAACTTCAGTGGCTCGCTTCCACCAGAGATCGGAAACATGACTAGCTTAAAAGAAATGTAAGTGTTTTACTGATTTTTTTTTTCAAATACACATAAATTGGTATTCATCTTACATATTTCTTTGACATGTACAGTTATTTTAGTTCCACTGGAGTCAGCGGACCGCTTCCCGAAGAATTAGCGAAGCTTAGCTTGAATACATTGTAAGTTTAATAGTAATTTTATCCTTTGTTTAAGAAATTAATTCAGTTTACTTTTTTTGTATCCTCACAAGATTCGCAAACGACAATAATATTGGTGGAAAAATTCCAGAGTTTATTGGGAATAATTTAACAGGACTCACAGCTTTGTAAGATTGAAATTTAGCAATCTTGGTAAATCCCCCCCCCAAAAAAATCTGAATTACATTTATGGTAAAAAAAATTTACAGGCGGTTTCAAGGCAATAATTTCCAAGGCCCGATTCCATTAAATTTAGTAAATCTGATCAATTTAAGGGAACTGTGAGTTTACTTGTTACGAAAATATTAAAATGTCTTAGAATCTCTAGAGGTATATTGCAATTCATAATTGGAATAATCAATCAATATTGCAGGAGATTGGGTGATCTGTTAAATGAATCCTCGTCTTTGGATTTTATGAGGAATATGAAATCTCTCGGTACATTGTAAGAATGATCTCAACATTTCTCTATCTGCTTTTATTCTGTTTTTTAATTCCTTGAAACATAATATTGTTTGAATCATTGAATGGCAATAGGATTCTAAGAAACTCCAGGATATCTGGAAGCATTCCATCCAACATTAATGAGTTTGCTAATTTGAAATTTTTGTAAGTTTCTTATATTTTTTTCTTTTTCATCGATCATTTCAGTAAAAAAATCATTCATATCTGTCTTTGGAATTTCTTAGGGATTTGAGTTTCAATAATATATCAGGAACGTTGCCGTCATCTATTTTCAATATTCCTGAACTTGAATTTATGTGAGAAAATTTCACTTCCATAGATATTTATTTTGTGTATGATTTTAAAACTGACCGAATATAAATTTATTTTTACTTTACGGCTTCTAAATTCATATACAGATATCTTGGTAACAATAACATAGTTGGTGAAATACCAAATGGGAAAAGCAATAGCCTCGTGAACATGTACTCTTTTTTAAGAAATTAATTTTAAGATTTTGATTTTGTTTTCATTTTATAATTACCAAATTTCTACTGTTCTACTTGCAGTGATTTGTCGTATAATGAATTATCAGGAAGCATTCCTGATTGGAAGGATCAAAGAAATTTAAAATTGTAAATGAACATTCCTTACTGAAAGAAATTCTCTTTTTTTCTTTTTCAAATTTGTATAAAAGTTTTACCTCCTTCCTCCGCAGGAACTTGGTAGGCAACGACTTCACTGCCAAAGAATCACAAACGTATTTTCATAATTACAGATTCACAACAACATTATTATATTAATTTTATTTCAAACTTTAAATGACAAACCAAACATTTCTGAATCTTCAATTTCCAGTGTTCTCCCAAGTGGATTAGAATGCTTACAGAAAAATTATCCTTGCTTTCGCAACAGTCCAAGATGTAAGCCGATTTTGTACTTTGTTTCAATTATCGCATTACCATGTACAAATTACAATCACTATGTTTTATAATGTCTTTTTCAGATTACTCCTTTGCAATAAATTGTGGAGGTGAGAAATACGTCTCAAAAGATGGGACAGAGTATGAAGCCGACAATCAAGATGCCATCTCTACTGCATCATTTTATGTGAGCGACACTAAAAGATGGGCAGTCAGTAATACCGGAAAATTTGTTGATTCTGTGAATGCCATGTACATAGAAAAGACTGAGAATAACATCACAGACACTCTAGATCCAATTTTATATCAGAGAAGTAGACTGTCATCATCGTCATTGAGATACTTTGGTCTTGGACTTGAAAATGGTAACTACACGGTTAATTTGAAGTTTGCAGAACTTGTTTTTCCTGACGACAACTCTATTTTCAAGAAAACCGCAAGGCGAATTTTTGATATTTACATCCAGGTAAGCAATTCTTTAAATAATTAATTTCATTTGTACTGTATTGGTGTATAGCAGAATAAGGAAATCAAGAAGTTTTGAGTATAGAGCCGTGGCTTATGCCACTGAACTCATTGCTATTAATATGCATAATACAAAATAGAAAGTAATAAAACTTTACAGATCCACTACTTCTAACAGACTAAAGCTAATTAAGCGAATAATGTATCCACTAATATGCTGGAATTCAGTAATTATAAATAATCAACTGTGCAGGAGGAACTCACGTTTAAAGATTTCAATATAAAAAAAGATGCAGGTGGAATTCCTTTCAAAGCAGTTGACAAGACCTTGAATGCCATTGTAACTGATAACATTCTTCAAATTCATTTCTTCTGGGAGGGAAAGGGTACTTGTTGTCTTCCTGCTCATCGAAATTACGGACCGTTAATATCGGCTATTAGTGTCAAACCAAGTATGCTGGAATCCTCAGATTTTTTAAATCTTCATTTCTTTTATTGATGTGCATATATATTGTTAATTAACCAAGTATGCTGGAATCCTCAGACTTTTTAAATCTTCATTTCTTTTATTGATATGCATATATATTGTTAATTAACCAAGTATGCTGGAATCCTCAGACTTTTTAAATCTTTATTTCTTTTATTGATATGCATATATATTGTTAATTAATCTAATATATTGTTAACTTTTCAGATTTCAAACCAACTGTTAGCAATCAACCGCCGAGTGATAATGATTCAAACACCCTAGTAAAAGTTGTTGCTATCGTTGTTCCATTGGTAATTGCTCTAGTGGGATTGGGAGTTTTATTCGGTATTTGTCGACGCATTCAAAATAAGAAAAAAGAGAGATTGTTAGGCGGAGTAGATAATGGTAATTCCAAATTTTTGAAATTTAATTTAGATGAACTCAATCAAGGTTTCTTCGATAATTTATTTCCCATCAAAAAATTCAGATTTGGAGGGAATATCTACAGTCACATATAGTTTTGTGCAATTGAAGAATGCAACTAACAATTTCAAACTAGACAGTAAAGTTGGCGAGGGTGGATTTGGTGTTGTTTATAAGGTACTCTTGTTGAATTAATTTTTTTCTTCTATCGACGAATGTATTAGTTAAAATTGATAGGGGTGGTTTTCATTTTTCAGGGGGAAATGAATGATGGAAGTTCAGTGGCTATTAAAAAGTTGGTTGGCGAAACACCACAAGGAAAGCAACAATTTGTTGCAGAGGTGGCTACAATATCTGGAGTTAAGCACCGAAATCTTGTGACATTGCATGGTTGTTGTTACGAAGGAAACAAAAGATTACTCGTCTATGAATATATGAAAAATGGAAGTCTAGATAAAGCACTATATGGTAAGAAGAAAAATAGATGTAAGAGAGATTAAATCTGAATGAATCACGATATCAAAGCTGCTCGATCTGCTTGACCAATATCTATTTATATCGCAGGAAAGAGTGGTCAGCTAAAGCTTGACTGGAATACACGGTTTGCGATATGCTTGGGAACAGCAAGAGGTCTAGCCTATCTTCATGAAGAATCTAGACTTCGTATAATTCATAGAGACGTCAAATCCAGCAACATCCTACTCGATAAAGATCTGACTCCCAAAATATCAGATTTTGGGCTTGCTAAGTTGTACGATGAGAAGATGACACACATAAGTACAAGGGTTGCCGGCACACGTGGATATTTAGCACCTGAGTACGCCATGAGAGGGCATCTAACAGAAAAGGTTGATGTTTTCAGTTTCGGAGTAGTTGTTTTTGAGATTCTTAGTGGAAGATCATGCAGTGATGAAAGTTATGGCATGGAGAAGAAGTTTGTTCTGGATTGGGCGTGGAGTCTACATGAGAAGGATAATGATCTGGATATTTTGGATCCCAAGTTAGAGTTTGAAGATGTGAACCGAGATGAAGCTATGAGAATGATGAATGTAGCATTCATCTGCACACAAGTGAACCCCACATTGCGTCCATCTATGTCACGTGTCATTGCAATACTCATCGGCGACATGAAAATTGATACACTCCCAGAGAGACCGTCATACATGAGAGATTGGCAATTCGATGATTTGAGCACAGTCCCTAGTACTGCTTCCATTACAACATTTGGCTCGCAAATAACTAGTAATCAAACACCTCCCACAACTTCATTAGCAGCGGACTCCCCTTCTCTTTCGACATGGCCTCTCGAACAAAAATTGAGGTAGGTAATGTCAAGTACAAATCTTTCTCACCATTCCTCATATCTCTGTATATATATGTATCTTTGTATGTTTTTGTCATATAAACTACTGTTGTCTGTTGGTAAAACTGCTTGTGTATATAATTTTCTGAAAATCGATAGTTTGATGAATATATATTTCTCAATTCCTATTTAATTTGATCATTAATTCTTTGGAGTATTTTTTCTGCTTCTACCTTTCCTCTATATATATATCTGAGCTCATATGCTATCTGATCAGTTGACATTAAAATACAACTTGTTAATCTTGATGATTCATGTTTAAATCTAAATAATTTGGTTCCAAGCTCAAGCTCTGGTTAAGTCATTTCAGAAATGATTTTCTTGCCTAGCTTCTGGTCCGTGGACCGAACCGTCCGTTTCCGGGCCCAGCCGCCTGAAAGGACTGGACTTGGGAAAGCTTAGGAAGCCTGTGGGCCTCCTGAGCTAACACTATAAGTATCTCTCCTGGTCCAACAGGGGAGGGGGTTGACAGTTGAGAGAACGAATTCTAGGAGTTGCATGTGTGAGCACCCCTTGTGAGCTCACACACCATCACTTTTCTTGGAATCTTGATCTTCTCGGTGATATGGTTTTTTAGACAGTTTTCTGACGTGGTCTTGATCAACTTGATGTTGTTGAACCGGCACCACTCTTTGATTATATAAACAAAAGGCAAATTGATGTTGAAGTTGAAAAAAAGATAAGTGGATAAAATAGTTTTGGTGACTTTTATTTAATTATGACTCTTTTCTATTATCTATGTAGTCTAATTGTATAATAACTTGATATGCTGTCTTAGAAGGTTGATCTCTCATACTTTCATCATTGATATGTCTTCAAAAGGTGACAACAGTTTCTTATAACACTCTGGATCAAATTAGAAACTGATGTTTTTAATAACATACTATTTCAGAATGTCTACTAATGTGTTGTCTGTATCTTTTATTTCTTTTCATCAATATATGTCACGACAAACACTCAATAATATTCCATAGTAGTAGCCTCCAAGGGTGTGGAATTCTCACTTTTGAATTTGTCAATTAATGTTAATCGAATTAGGCACTAAAAATTGCCCATTGAAAAATATAAAACTAAATTCTTCATTAATTAGCAGAGCTATTTAATTTAATTTTGGATAATAATTTTTTAACAACAATCTTAAATAATCTTCCTTGACCTATATATTTAGGTTAAAATTGAAAATAAATGAATGATTAGGATCGAGATTTTCATACGCTAGCTAGCTTTTCTGATGTAGCCCATTACAATGATCTACAACTCTACAAGGTCATTGGCTCGAGCCATGGCTCAGATCTTTTAATTGGACTGACCAACTCCCAATGTGGAACTTCCACTCTTATACATTGGGATTATAAATAAGAGTGGACTCAAAGAGGGAGATAAACAATATTTTTCCAAAGGTGAATTACATTACTTTTTTTCTCTCCTACTTTTCTCTAAGCATCTTGCGATTCTTTCTCATTTTCTTCACCGGATTAGGTGGATTTCCTATCTGATTTCCTTATTCTACTAGTGGATTCTAGTTGAACTATTGGTGGACTTCAATAGATCTCTTCTTGCTGAGTCTGAAGTGATGGATTTCATATTTTTTACTGTTCACGACATTTTGAGGTAAATTACAGTTCCATTGATTAATTGCTCCATTAAGTGGTATCAGATTCAGGGAGATCGGTGGTTAGTGAGCAATGACTGATGGGAAACGCAATTAATGAAAAGGGAAGAGATCGACAAACTAGTAAAAACAGTGACCGATCTAACCTTATTTGTGAGAGGTTTCAACAGAATTGAGCAGAGAAAGACTATGCCGAGCAATCCCATATTCAACTATCCAGAAGCGCGTCCAAGGGAGAGATGCATGGGAGGAAGACCGCCGACTGAAGGAAGCTCATCGTCGGAAGCTGATACTGACCTGTTGCCGCCGTCGCTATAGTACCACCATCGAGGAACAGATATGGATCAGATGGGTCAAAGATACAGAGGCAGAAATGCACTAGATGAATATGAAAGACAGGGAAATAATCGCTATGAAAGAGAAGAGAAGGGATACAAATTGAAGATGGATCTACCATCATTCAATGGTCAAATTCATGTAGAAGGTTTCATTGATTGGATTTCTGAGGTGGAGCGATTCTTTGACTATATGAACATTAAAGAGTTAAAGAAAGTAAAATTGGTAGCTTTGAGATTAAAAGGGCCGGGGTGCATCAACGTGGTGGGATCAAACCACCTTAAAGAGAGCGCTAGATTTCAGAAAAAATCAGTTAAGACTTGGACCGGAGTAAAATAAAACAATTACTTAGGGAAAGGTTCTTACCTGCTGATTACCATGAGTATATCCTATATACTAAGTGCCAACAGTGTAAACAAAGGCAAAGGTCAGTAGAGGACTATATATACTGAGGAACTCCATAGATTGGCAGCAAGAAACAACACTTCTGAAATAGAAGATCAATTAATGACAAGGTTTATTGGTGGACTAAAATCCAGCATTCAAGAGAAAGTGATTCTGCAGTCCCCCAAATTCGCTAATGAAGGCAATAAACATGACAGAATACTTAGAAAAGCAATAACAAAAATACAGTTATTTTTCTCCAGGAGCCAATTCAAGTAAAAATTATCATCCTCTAGATAAATGTATATTACCAACTCTGCACTGATGAGGAACCACTGAATTTTAAAACAAGAGACAAACAGAGGAAAGAATTTATTTATCCAGATCGATCCAAATATAGCACGTATTAATTAAGTGCTGACCGACTCCCAATGTAGAATTTCCACTCTTATACATTGGGAGTATAAATAGGAGTGGACTCAAAAAGGGAGATAAACAATATTTTTCCAAAGGTCGGTGAATCACATTACTTTTTCCTCTAAGCATCGATCTTGCGATTTTTTCTCATTTTCTTCATCGGATTAGGTGGATTTCCTATCTGATTACTTTATTCTACCAGTGGCCGGATTCTAGTAGAACTAATGGTGGATTCCAATAGATCTCTTTTTACTGAGTCGGAAAACGTTGGATTTCATTCTTTTTTACTGTTCACGACATTTTGAGCTGTAAATTACAGTTCCATTGATTAATTGCTCCATTATTTTCAAATAGTGATCGTGTTTTCGACCATATGAAATGAACCCTAATTTTTCACTAATCCTAAAAAAATTGAAAACCCTAGCTAAATTTTTAGATAATAGTAGTGAATAAAATAAAATTAAATAGGATAGGAAGAGAGGAATTTTGGATGAATGCATGTTGAATTCTTCCACGTCTTGGAATGCAATCGTAGGATCTCTTTGGCTATTTTTTTAGTCTTGGTCTCACAATTCATTTGTAGTACCAAGCACAGCTTGTCGATAACTCCGAGCTGAGCAATCTCCTTCAACAATTCCGGTGCCGGCGAATACTTCACCAACGACTGCAAAATCTTCACACATTTCTCACTCGTTAAATTGGAAACCCTAAGTATCTTCTTCGACAAGATTGCGATTCCGCATCCATGTCTTATAATCTCCTCCCTTCCCTCCGCACATCGGCAAAGCTTGTCCAAAACAATCACGATCATTTCGCAGATTTTCGTTTCCCCAGTGTCGAGAAGAAGGTCGACCAGTACCCCAACTGCACCGGCCTTCGTTGCCTTGATGCTGTTCCTTCCCCAAGGACAAAGTTCCCAGAGAACCCTTAACGCCGCCTTCGTCACCGTCGTCGACATTCCGTCGCGTAGAACTCTGACGATCTCGATATACAGCTTGTCTTCCACCGCCGGCATGTACAACGGGCTGATCGACATGAAGATCGACTTCAACAAGAATATCGCGTAAACACGACATTGATAACTCGAGGATTGTTCCAAAACCTTGACGAGAAGATGGATGAGATTTGGGTTGCCGATGTAGAGATTATGGAAACTCTCTTGGGATAATTGGAGGGAGTTGAGAATATTGAGTGCTTCATCACATGCAGAAACAGATTCTTCCTCCTCCTCATCATCATACCCTCTTCCGATGCTCCGATCAATGATGGAAACGAGCACAGTGGGTACTCCGACATTCTCTGCACAAAGCTTGCTTCTGTCGCTGTAAGTGACCATCTCACGAAGCTTGCGTAGAGAAGAGACCAGAGTTCGTGGGTTTTTGGTGGAATCAAGGATCTTAATGATGGCTTGCGTACTGTAAACAGGCTCCCTTGGCGTAGGGAACCTTTCGACGCCTCTAGATGTGTTGGCGGCGCACCATGATTGGATATGACGGCGGAGCATGTGGTTGGGTGTAGGCTCGATGTCTTCAATTCCAATGGGTTGTTTTGTGAGAGGACAAGTTCGGTTGTTGTTTGAGAACAGCCATCTTTCGATGGCGTCTCGTTCGTAGGTGATCCCACTGGATAGAATCACGGGATCTCGCATGATTTGGAGGGAGATTGGACACGTGAAATAACTTGGAACATCTACTTCTTCCATGTCGTCTTTGATTATAAGATCGATTTGATTTGCAGGAGGAATGTTTAATTGGAGATTCTGAGAGATTTTGGGGAAGACGACTGGTTTTTATAGAAAGGATGAAAAGCTTGAAACTCAAAGTCAAAAATGGCAGAGTTTGGTCAAAGATGACCGATGAGAATTGAGATTAAAATCAACACATGTTTAATTTATTTTTACAGCATAATCATTTGGGTGTTTGACCAAAATTAAAATATCAAAAGTCAAAATTTTCTTCAGTCAAATGAAATTTAAATCAAAGCTGGTCATAAATTCGTTACGTTGCAGCTAAAATTGAATATTCTTCCAATTAAAAAATTGCAAAGAAATTTCAAACGCAATTTTTCGTAGTTGTAATTATTTGTTAACTGTTATTAGATGCGTCTCAGGTGCGTCGTAATATTTAATTTAAATCGTGTCTATTAATATTTAATTCAATAACTAAAATAATATATTTCACAAGACATTAACACATGTACGACGTAAAATCGATCTAATGAACAAGATTAATTTGACGTATCACAAGACATCAAAACACCTGAATTTTTAATTGCATTTTCAACAACTATTAATAACTAACAACGATATTTAAATATTTTAACATCCATTCTTCATTAGTTATTATTATCTTCAAAATTAGTCGGGTGAATCATTTAAAATTAATTTGGCCAAACCCCAGTTATTTCGTATTAAATAGATTATTTCGATCAGCCATTATGATATCAGCACTAAATGGATTGGTGATGCCAATGTTTTATAATGATATCTTAAAAATATGGAAAATAGATGCCAATTGGCCACAGTTTGAGACTTGTTCATTTAACAAAAGAAATCATGCTTGATTTCTGACTTGTTCATTTCATTTAATGTCCACAGTTTCTGACTTTCATTTCATTTAATGCTTGATTTTCTAGAGAATTATCCAACTACCTATTGGATTATAACTAACCCGGCCTTCTAGAACATTCTAGAAGGGAATCAAATTAGTTAACAATATCCCTGATGTGATTCTATTAGTTGTTAGTAGTTAGAGGTATAATATTGTAATTACCAACCCACTTATTATTCCTTTTAATTGTATATAAATAGTGTTAGAGAAGAGGCATGATCATCAATCGATCATAGCCAAAACCACTCTCATTGTGTTTATACTCTTCACCATCTTCATGGCCTCTCTCTCATCTTCTTCCAAAGTTTAGTCAATCCAACAATCCCAAATGGTATCAGAGCATGCCAAGGGCATCTTCGATCGTCTGCCGCTCTGGATTTCTTCAAATCCATGCCATCATTTGGATCAATCCAATCTTTCCTCCAAGTGATACTCACAACCACAAATTACATTGTGTGGAAAATGCACTTCACTCCACTCCTCAATTGCTTCAACCTCCAAAGCTTCATCAGCGACGACGCTCCTCCTGCGGAAACCACCGAAGACCACCTATTGTGGTGGAGGAAGGACCATCTCCTCTTGAGTTGGATCATCTCTTCACTGTCAGGGAAAATTCTGTCATTGGTGATTTCAGTAAAATCTGCAAGTGAGATTTGGAAGGCACGCGCCACTGCCTATGGGAGTTCTTCCGAATCCAGAATCATACAACTGCAGATGCAGTTCCAAACACTAAAAAAGGAGGACAGCACACCCATCGATCGCAACCTTCCTCCGGCAGGCCAAGTTACTCTCCGACGAACTCGCAGTGACCGGCTCGATCTGCAATTCCAAGGCGCATCTTCAGTGCGACAATCTTCACCAATCTCTCTGGTGACTATGACGAGATTGTCACCGCTTTGTCTGTGAAGAAGAATCTAGTAACATTCGACGAACTAGTGGAAGTTCTTGGCAGTCACGAAATTAAATTGAAGATGAGAGTTCCCGCCGTCGTCATTGCTAATCATACCGAGGCGACTCCTCAATTTGACGCCGACGGAAATCGAAACTTCGGCGGGGCGGAAATCGCGGATATGGCAGAACGATGTTCCGCGGTAGAGGAAGGTTTGGTGGACGACGTCTGCTCCAAACCAGACGCGACCCTTGCTCAGTGTGTGGAATTCATGGGCATAGCCCATATAAATGTCACCATAGGGTCCAGGCCCAACCCAATCCAAGTGTAAATCCAAATAAAATTAATTTTCCAAGGGATCTCATGGTAAATGTCACTACTGCATGTGAGGCTCGTTATGTTCCTGAGCCTAGATATGCACCTACTGAAGGGTATAATGATATGAGTGAGCCAATTGAATATGCATGGTACCCAGATTCAGACGCCACTCATCATTTTGCGCCAAATGACGGTGGCCACAGGTTGAGACTTGTTCATTTCATTAAATAAATAATCATTTAATGAAAGAAAATGGCAATGCTTGATTTTCTAGAGAGTTATCAAACTACCATCATATATATGATATGATGAGGTGGTATCTCGATCAACTAGTCTTAGACTCGATTGTTAGCTTGGAGGAGGACGATCGTGGATTCAAGAGGAGTCAACAACCAGCACAACTGGTGTACGTCGATTTGATTGTCTGCAAAAATATTAGAATCCGGCCAACGTAGTTGAAAGATTATGAGTTGGACTAGGTTGATTGTTAATGAGCTTAATTTAAATAAGTTGGTTATGCTTAGGGCTTGTGTCAAACTATTATAATTCAATCAAAATTTCTAAGAAAGTTGCATGTGGCTTCCTCAAGGACGGATTCTGACCAAGTTTTCATAATTCCGACATAATGGATCAACTTACCAATCGATCCCCTCTTGCTGCATCATTTGGTGCTTTTGCAGATCCTTGAACTCACGGCGAGAAATCATTATTCCAGCAAAGGAATTAAAAAAATTGAAGTCATCCAACATTGCCGCATCAAGCACTCCATCAGATTGGCTTAACAAAAGTAATCTATGAGAGCTAAGACTTGATTTCAGGGATTTATACCCGCTGCGCGAGCCTTGGAAATGCCTGATCAACTGATCTTGGATCTAAGGCAAGACGGACCATCAAGTCTATTTGTACCTAGATTGTTATTGATAAATTATCATATCCATTTTCTTAAAACGATATTCATTGTAGGATATTTATGATGGCTGAAGGATTGGTTACTCGTATTTTTGCTATAGAGTTAGGCTTAGGCTATTTTCGCCCCTTTGAAAAATCAATGGGCTCGACCTAGTTGACAGCAATCGAGTTTTTCTCCGATGAGCGGAATTGAAACCGAAGTCTTCAATCGTTAAATCTTCTTTCAATAGTTGAACAAGTTTCGATTTGTTACAACATTCTTGGATTCAATTTTCTAGTCAACAATACTGGTTGAAAAGGTAACTTTACCAAGGTAATTATCTTCCATCGACATATTTTCCTTCTGAAGATTACGAAAATCTCGACGTATATACATAATGCAAGTTGTAGACGAGGAAACATAAAGGCGTTTGAAAGAAGACCATACTTCGGTAGAGAAGGTTAAGAATTGTCACATGTAGAAGCATCTCAATAGATATTAATTAAAGTCGAGCAACCAACCCAATATGAGTTGGTCTTGACGCTCAAAGGTGTGGGATCGAGACTCTTTTAAAATGACAGATTGTTTGGTAAATAAACCACAAAAGAGAAAATCTTAGGCCAATAACTGTAAGGAACCTCAGACTGTGTGAAGATGCATTTCCCTGTTTCAACTATATATATATAGACATGTAGCGCTTCCTCGATCTCTAAGCACATGAGAACATTTGTTTAATTCCCTGTTGCCTTAATTAGTAACTAGTTTCTCCTGGATATTGAAATGGCGGATCCAGGATTTGAAACGACCCAATGCCAAATTGAATGCTAAATTGTAAATGAATCTTAAGATATATAAAAGTCAAACTCAAAATAAAGACCAAAATAATAAAATTTATAATCCACATGACCCCAGTCCATATATAACACTAAAATATTTGTTATGCCCTGAAAGTTTCTTTAAAAAAATTTAATAAGGATTTCCAATATTGGACCTCAGTCCATGGCCTGAGATGACACTTTACTGGATCCATCCCTGCCATCACCACAAAATTATCATAAGTGAATATAATGTTCAATTCAAATCTTTTGTCAATTGAAAGAAAGTTTTACTTTAACTCTGGACTAGAAGAACATCATGAATTAAAAAATGTCTACCTCCATTTTTAATACAAATTGTACCCTTAAGTATGTCTATATATATGCGTGATACTGATGAGAAACGAAATATCCTACTAGCGTTCGCGATGGTGCAAGCGGTCACCTTCTCGTGCCGGAGATTCTGGGTCGATCCACGACGCGCGCTCTACGTACGTCAAATCTTCAGGAGAGGAAATCAGCGATTTGGGTACAAATCAGCGATTGCTCCGTATTTCACGTTGTACGTAGAAAGGATGGAACTGATGTCATAAATGAGCTCCGGAGGTCTCTTTTTATATAGGGCCTCATCAGGAGGTGCCATTCACGGCGGAGATCGCGCCTGAGTCATAATGACAACCATTATATATGACGTACAGGCTGGACGCGAGTAACGCTCTGAAATCGACAAGTTGGGGTGAAATAGATGATTTTAGGGAGAAATCACCGGCCAGTCTGCCATACTCTAACGATCTTCTCCTCAAATCGGTGATTTGCCAGACTCAATATTTGACGATTAAAGGGTTGACCCAGGTCTCGATGAAAACTATTGGTTTCACTTCCGTGGAAGCCTTCTTGGGTCCGGCATAAAACGAACGAAACTCTAGTCTCGACCTGTTGACGGGAAGGACTGATGTACAATCCTATATGTCAGGAGATACTTAAAAACCTTTCACCACTACCTACCACAATTGTTGAATATCCAAATCACGTCTGCAAGTTGAAGAAAGCATTATATGAGCTTAAAGAATTGAATATCTCCAAGTGCATGGTATTTTAAACTAGCAAAAGCTCTTATATATATGGGATTCTGTGTTACAAGGGTTGTTCCGTTGTAGCCGATCTGCATAAGAATTCCCCCAATTGGGAGCCGGAGGTTTGAAGGAAAGCAATCTCCCGAGAGAGCCAGCGATGAGGAATTGGAAAGTTGAATTTGTTGCATACCTTTCTCAGGGTTATGCTATTTTATTTATAGCTAGTGATTCAATGTTAAACAACTTGTAACATATTACTAATTACATATGGAATTAATAGTATATAAAACTATCGTCCTTCTTCTTTGGTCTAATTCCAATGTGACTGTTACATTATGTAATAGCAAAGCAGATTCATCTTTATTCATTAAAACGAAGAAAGAAGTCACTATCTACATTCTAATTTATGTGGATGATCTTAATAATAAGCATCACTTAATTAAAATAATTCAACTGATCAGGTCAACGAATTCATCAATCTTTTATGTAAAAGATTTCATTTAATTGTAGTGATTTAGGTTTTCTCAGAATTATTAGGCTCAGAGTTATCTTCTCTCTAGATCGATAAGAACCACGTACGTACTTTCAGATTATAATATCTCACTCTAACCGGCCTGTTCTGATTTGTTATGTCTTTGGAGAAACTGCACAGTTCTTACAAAATCCGAAAACATGCAACTAGCTCATCTCCAAGCAGCAAAACGAATATTGAGATATGTTAAAGGAACACTGGACAATGGAATTCAATTTTTCAAGTGTACAAATTTAATTTCGTCTAGTTTTCGATCTTATAGAATCTAGAGAGCAGAAACTTAACATTGGTTAACCACTCTCCGGCCACTATACAATAATACAATTAGGGGTGTAAATGGGTCTGGGTGTGAGGCTAATTTTAGCCCTATCAAATGTTTTGGACCCGGAGATCGAGTCCAAGCCAGTACCCGGCCTATTTACACCTCTAAATACAATGCAATTGTGGAGTAATGGAGAGAAATAACACAAATAAAAAAAATAAGTCTACATATAAATTAGATAAACAAAATTACTAATTTGTCATTTTCTATTTTCCATAATATTAGGATCGAAAAATGAGTCCGGACTCGTTCTTATTGAATTAAAAAATCAAAGTATTGATTGTAATATCTATTAATATGAAGGGTTTATTAGTAAATGTAGTATGAACCCTATTTTAAGTTTTTAACAAGTTAATGTATTTTAACGTTTTTCAATACAAAAAAAAAATTATTTGATTTGATTAATTAGGGCTTAGGGTTGAGTAATACAGTTTAATAATTCGCATACAGTAACAGTGTACGTAACATGCATCATGATCGATGAGAAAAGAAATCAGTAAAATTAATTACTAACCAATTTACTGTAAGTCTGTAACATAGAAACATTCAGTGCAGAATCGCGCATATAGGTATATGTTTGGAATAAATAAGTTGATATTCCTGAAGAACAAAAAAAATGAATCTGAATCCATTCGTGCACATGCCGGTTCATATGGAATTATGGAAACACTCCATCTCGATCATCCAGTAGTCAAACAACTCAGTTTAATTACAGACAATTTTCTCGATCCAGCAGTCAATTCAATAGACAGTGGGCGCGCACTACTACAATTGTTTAATCAACCAGATTGAATTGTAACTTCAAACTGCATGCATGCCATGATTATTGCTGATTAATCGTAACTTGTCATCCACTCTGGAACAACAAGCTAGGTCTAGGGTGTTGATTCGTAGGTTCATTTCTTGGATCGTGAACCCATTCTTCCTTTTTTCAATTATCTCTATTTCTTGGATCGATCAAAAGTCAAATTCAATTCGTTTCTCCGGCCGCATCTACCTAATATCTGGCGAATTGACGCATGGATATATGTTTCTCTGGCATGGTGTTCAGATAGTAATTAGGGTTTCAGTATTGCGATTTGGAATGGAAAATATATAGATATATATCAGAAGTGGATTATTTGTGTATTATTGTAAAAATATATGGATGGAATCCGAATATTCATTCGATCGATCAACTGAATTATCGAGATTTCCATCTTTTACACTGAATTTACTTTCTTTAATCATACGTACATATAACATATACATATATATTTAGATAAATATAGAATAATATGGATCAAGATCGAGCTTCAAAACATAGAGAATCGAACATGTTCATGTTCCAGCTGTTGTTGATGACGAGATTTTGATCGAGGAGCAATGAAGAATCATCAGGAATCGGTGGTTGTACGAAGTCGAATTGGGATTGGGATGCTTGATTATGTAGATTATCATCGTGATCCCACAACGTCGTGCTCATACAACTAGGCCAGAATAATTCATGACTTTCCTCAGTTAGTAGGATTAACTGTGAAGACGATGAGCCACAGTTGGTGTTGAAATTGACCTCCGGCGGTGGTGGTAAAGCCGGAATGTCTACTTGAGATGGTGTCATAATAATAGGCGTTGGTTGTTGATATTCACCTCTGAACCCGATCTGGTGGTGATGATCTTGGTAATTTAGATTACCATTGGAGGAGGAGAATTTTGCGTATAGAACAGCGAGATCGATACCGGAACCATCTAATTGAACGTTATCTGTTGTTGACGATGGCGATGAAAGTAAACCGGTGCAATTCAATCCATTATTAATAATCCCCATCGGATCGTCAAGTAAAACGTCTGGTCTAACGGCGGGGTTAGTTTGAAAAGAGGAAGAAGAAGAAGAAGATGATGGTTGTTTCTGAGTCTGACCATCAATAACAGATGTATTAAGCAACGTCCTCGATATCTTACCTCTCCGATTCTTCCGACAACCACCACCGACGGGAACATTCCGCAGAGACCCACCTTTAGTCCAGTACCTTCTACAACCCTTACAGAAGTAACGGGGTTGGGTGAGACTGTAGTTGTTGTAGTAACAGAATTTGGTGTTGGAAGAATCACACCGGGGACAATTCGGTGCTTCCTCCAACACCAACTCCGGCTTCCATCTCTGATCGCCGGAATTCTTCTCTCCGTTGGACATCATGCTTCCCCTCTCTTACCGTACAACGTGTACCCGTTGGACATTAGGAATATATATATTTTCCACGTATGCCACGTGGCAAGTGTAAGAACGTGGAGGAAATCTCCATCATCGGTTTGTTCGCACCTGAGCATTGACGTCATATACACGTAGTGTTTTGAAAATTGTTGTCTACGTCGGGCGAATCGTGGACGGTGACGATGTGGTCAACGGTTGGATTTGATTGGTTGTAGACTGAAGACAAGACACGTTCCCGTAGTGGTATTTCCGTCATTAATTAAAGAATTTGCTGTGTGCTCCTCCCTGCATGCCTGCAAACTTGCATGTGATTAATCCGGTCAGGTGGATTACTACTTATTACTTTACTTAGTTATTAATCACGATTATGACACATAATTAACTTAAATATATTCATCAATCATCAACTCTATATATATTAACGCTACCAATTACCAGCTACCAATTACCAACTACCAACCATATATATTTAGTTAGTTTTAAACTCTTATTATTATTATAAAATAAATTTCATAGAAGCTCATCTCCAATGAGCCTAAAAACGTTCATAAATTTTTTTTAAAAATCAGATAAAATAGATGGTCGGTCAGAATTTCATCAGCGTTTTTGGACTTACTTAAAAAAATCTCACCTGAAAATTGTTCTATTATTATATGACTAATTCAATACCCAAAAATGGATATATTACTGTCTGTCGTCGTTTAATTTAACAATTTTTATACTGTCGTTCATTCTACCTATACATATATTGAACTATATCTTGTACGTTTGGTTAGATTGAAGGAGTCAGATTTATTTCACGCTTTGAACTTTGATACATCTGAAGTATATAGGTAGCATTTATTTTATTCAAATTCTTTCAACAATGAAGGATACTACTGCTTCCATGTTCGTCTTCATTAAGTAATCGAGTAGGTATGTAGAGTTTTTTAAAAACCCTTAGAAAATAGAAATATTGTTCTGACTTCGGAATTCAATATTTCAAAATTCAAATATTGAATTTAACTTCTTTTTTACAAAAAAAAATTGCATAAAAACATAGGGCGCACTACAGATATGTCAATACAACGACCAACGTAATACGGATAACGAGAACAATTCGAGAATAACGTACGATGAATAACGTACGATGAATAACGTATCGATGGATTATATCTAACGGTCAAAAAATATATTTATTACATAAATCTGTCCATGTATTCAAATTCAATCACCATGTCGCAACAAATTAAAATAGGTCTCTCTTCACCAAATTTTCTATCGAATATTCCAATCGGTATATATATTCTTAATATTATTCACCACACACAGGCCATAGCCCACCGGATTCTAGCCTCTTTTATTGCTTTATAAGTTATGATCGATTTAGGTAGCTCAAAACTCCAGTAACAGGCGTCAAAATTTCTTGGAATAAAATAAAATTACAATTTTTTAACTGATTCTTACAGCCAAAACTATGGCTGAGAACGGGTCAATTCCGTGTATCGATTGAAACGAGCCTGGGTGGGATTTAGCCCCAAAAAAATATTTTTCGGGTCGGTCTTAAAGCAAGGAAAACCATAAATTCTTTCTCTGCACGGTAATTATTAAAGTTGTTGATGATTCAAGATTTTGGTATTACGTAATTTTCATTTAATTTCACCACAATGTAACCGTTGATATACATTATATAATGAGTATATCATCCAAAGGTAGATTTTGTGCTTTCCATTATAAAAATAAATAATTATTATTTTTACCACAGTTGGTCGTTATATTTTCCGAGAGAGGTCTCAAGACAAGTCTGCCCCGTTCTCATCTCACCTCATTCTCACCTGGCCTTACTTACAACTAGAAGTAAGCGAATATAATCGGGGAGGAGACGGGGATCATGTTCTAATAAAAGAAATTATGTTAAATAAGATCATTTCTTATCAAAACACATCAATAGTAGTTGAATTCATAATTTAATTTTCAATAACTTCTATTATTTAATAGTGAGATGTGAGATATCATCATTTTTCCGATTTTTTTTTGTAAAATAGAACGCAAAGAGAAAATAACTTAAATTTAAATGTGAAATGTTTATCATCTTTAAATTAACATAATTGATTTTTTTAAAGATTAACCTAAGGATATTGATGAAGCACGAAATCTGCCACCAGTGGGCTCGCGGGGTTGCGAGAAGGGCCGGAGGCTTTGGAGTCCACGACGCACGCTCTACGTCAAACACCTGCAGAAGAGGAGGGGAATCGGCGACTCTCTCTGGAGTAGCCGATTCAGGCTCCTTGGTTGTTCTAGTGTGGAGTGTAGGTGGTCAAGATATATTGTGAATATGGAGGATACCCCTAGGACCCCTTTTATAGGGTCCTGGAGGCGTTTCCCCATTCATTAGAGTGGGGCCCACCCCATTATGGTACCCTATTGAAGGGTGCCATAATGACGTGGGCCCACTCAAGTAACGCCTGGGATTCGGCGACTCAGGTATGGGAGTCGCCGATTCAGAGGTGGAGTTGCCGACTCCCTTGAGGTCAAGTCATCGGTCTATCAGACCCGAGTGCCCTGTCTGGAGTCGGCGATACACCCCTGGAATCGGCGATTTGGTAGTTCCAGTCGGCGATTCTCAGGTGTTGCCTTGAGTTATTGACGTAGACACTTGTTCCGCACCGTGGAAGCCTTCCGGGGGTCCGGCATAAAGCGACGGAACCCTAATCCTTGTTGAAGAGCGTTGCTGGGAGTGACTGACGTAATCAGGCATGTCTCACCAGTACTCCCCCCTGAAGAGAGCACAAGAAACATGCGTGTATCGCCAGATATATTTATAATTTATCAACAGGGGATTAAAATCTCTGTAACCGGAAATGACTGAGGATTTTTTACGGGTATGGGGACAGGTAGGGTGTCAAACGAGCCGAGCTCGGTTCGTTAAGGAGTTATCTAGACTCGGGCTCGAGTTCTCCGAGTCTGGTTTGGCCGAGCTCGGATTCAGCTCGTTAATGATTTGCCAAGGCTCGGGCTCAGGCTCGAGCTCGAACTTAACCTGAAATTGCAGGTTAAAATAAATATTTTGGAAAAATGAGGTATTGAACACAACCTCTCCCATGCTAAACAAGTACTTTACCATCTAAGCTATATCATCATTCTCTCCAAATATAATATTTTATTATTATTATACTCCTCTTACCGAGCTTAACGAGCTTGAGCTTCAAACTCGGTTCGTTGGGCTCGAGCCCATCGAGCCGAGCTTTATTTGACACCCTAGGGACGGGGAAATTCCTTTTTTGAATATGAAAATCGTCCACGTACCCTTACTTGACTAGTCGGGGACGGAGTGGGGTGTTGGATGTTAAATATATCGTAATATATTACCTTAATATATTTACGTTATATTTACGTTATAGGTAATATACTTAATATATTACCTTATAGATATATTTAATATATTACCTTATAAATATTATTAGCATATTGTAATATGGGGCGGTTACTATTGTAAGTGTATATATAGTCATGAATATATAGCATAATAACCATCTTTCGGTTATTCCCCAAAACTATTATAATTCATCTTCTTCCATCCCTCATCATTGTTAGAACTAGCCAATCCATCTCTTCCATGTTCTCATCCTCCACTGCAAATGTTGTTCCAATCTGCAATATGGTATCAGATGCGTCGTCCGATCCTAGGGCCACTCCGCTTCCGTTGCTCACCGGCCCTCAGACGCCGCCGGAACCCCATCATTTGGTTCGATTCAGAGCTTCCTCCATATCAAGCTCACAGCGACAAACTATCTTATCTGAAAAATGCAATTTACTCCGCCAATAAATTGCTTTGCTCTTCAACAATTTATTGATCCGACATCGCCGGCTCCATCTCCTACGTCCCCAAATTTTCAGACATGGTGGCGCAAAGATCAGCTCCTAGTGAGTTGAATTGTGTCTTCTCTCTCGGAGGAAATTATCCCGTCAGTCTTGGGTCTCACCTCGGCCGCGTTGATCTGGAGCACGCTAGCCTCCTCATTTGGTCGCCCGTCAGAGTCACGGATCCTCCAGTTGCAAATGCAACTACAGAACACGCGACATGAGGCGGATGAAGACATTTCGCGATTTCTCCGCCGGGCGAAGCTGATCGCCGACGAGCTCTCCGCTGCGGGTGCACCGGTTCCACTCCGGGTCTTCAACGCCTCCGTCTTCAACAACCTCTCTGCCGACTACTCACAGGTTGTTAGTTGTTACCGCACTCGCCGTCCGCCAAATACCGGTGTCGTTCGATGAGCTACTGGAAATCATGACGAGTCATGAAATCCGGCTCAAACTTCGGCAGCCGGTAGTCATCGCCGCCAATCACACTCAGGCGACATCTAACACTTTTGACGCGTCCGTGAAGACGACGCGATCTGGGAGTTTCGGTGGACGATTTAGTGGCAATCACGGAAGAGGGAGGAGTGGAGGACGTGGTGGCCGACCAGCTCAACCTAGGAGGGACCCATGTCCAGTTTGTGGCCAATTTGGTCATAGTCCATATAAATGTCACTATCGGGTCCAGCCCAATAGCACAAATGAAGGCCACAATCAAAATGGGCAACACAACAATTTCTTTGCTCCACCTCACGTGACACGTTATTCAGCCACTCATCACACAGCTGTCACTGAGTCACACTACGAGCCTACTGAGTTGGAATCCGAAAATGCCACGTCAACATGGTATCCCGATACGGGGGCCACTCACCATTTCACCCCAAATATTCAATCAATAAGTGCACCACAACAATATCATGGGCCTGGATCAGTCCAGTTAGGTAATGGGACCAAATTATCTATAGCTCATGTGAGAAATGGTAAAATTGCATGTGGATCCTCATCTCTTTTTCTCAAGGATATTTTGCATGTTCCATCCTTAAATACAGCATTACTATCTGTTTATCAATGTTGTAGAGATAATAATTGTTATTTCATTTTTGATAAATCTTGTGTTTTTGTGAAGGACCAGGCTACACACAGGGTGCTAGCTCAAGGGGCTTATAATGGTCACCTTTACAAAATCGTACCCTCTCTTGCATCGCCTCCGTCAGCGTCTCTTCATTCCACCCAGGCTTCTATTGATCTCTGGCATCAAAGGCTGGGTCATCCTCATCAGACCATTGTTCGACATATTATTTCTTCTAATAAATTGCCATATATCATCATCTTTGAAATTTAATCATTGTAGCTCTTGTGTGCTTGGCAAAGCTAGTCGGATACACCTTCCATCTACATTTTCTAAGTGTCATTTCCCTTTGGAGATGATACATAGTGATGTTTGGGGGCCGGCTCCTATGTCATCAACGGAAGGTCATCGTTTCTTTGTTTTCTTTCTTGATGACTTTTCTAGATATATTTGGTTATTTTCTATGAAACATAAATCTGAGATTGCGATGATTTTTAAAAATTTCCACATTATGATTGAAAAACAAATTGGTCATAAAATTAAATCTTTCCAATCTGATTTTGGTGGAGAATTTCAGGCACTTTCTTCATATTTTGTGTCTCAGTGCATTCATCACAGAAAATCATGCCCTCACACCCATGAACAAAGTGGAACCGCAGAGCGGAAAATTCGGCATATTGTGGACACCGGATTAACACTTCTTGCTCATGGTAAAGTTCCCCTCCATTTCTGAAACTTTGCATTTTTGACGTCAGTTTTTACCATAAATCATATACCTTTTAAAACTCATGGTATTGCTCATATTCAAAAACTCTTTAATACTTGTCTTAAACTCACTTTTCTCAAGGTTTTTGGTTGTGAAGCATTCCCTTTGTTACGACCCTACAACAAAAATAAATTCTCATTCCTGTCCATTTCGTGCATCTTTCTTGGATATAGCCCATCTCACATGGGTTATATTTGTTTTAATATCAAAAATCACAAATACTATATATTTCGTCATTGTTCTTTTTTCGAAGACTCTTTTCCATTTGCTAACTTGCAGGGGTCTAATAATAATAAAATTCAGCAAAAAGCAAGTCCTTGGGGAATTCTTTCATCCTTTTCGGACCCGGTCAAGTTAAATCGGCCCAATCCGGAATGGTCAAATTTACCACAAATCACTTTTACTTCTAGTCCAGTCCGTTCCCCAAGTCAAAATTCAGTCAAGTCGACATCCCCATCTCCAAGCTCAAGTTCCATCATGAGTTCGACACGTGCTACCTCAACTTTAACGCCAACACCGGATCCACCTGTTGTGCATGAAGGTCGACCTCAACGGAATGTACCTCGGGTGAATTATCGACTACTTGCCGGATTGGAGGCCACAATATCGCAATTGATGAGTTTCATGAACCGTCTACAATTCGGCAAGCCTTCTCATCGCCGGAGTGGATTCGTGCTATGGAGGTGGAGATTTCGGCATTATTAAGAAACCGAACTTGGTCATTGGTTAATCCACCACCAAATGCAAACGTTGTCTCTTGCAAATGGGTGTTCAAGGTTAAAAGAGGTTCTGACGGTAAATTACAACGTCGGAAAGCTCGGTTAGTGGCTCGTGGCTTCTCGCAAGTAGAAGGTATTGATTTTGATGAGACATACAACCCGGTTGTCAAATTTCCAACTATTCGAATCATGCTTTCTCTTGCAATATCAAAAGGATGGCAAATTCATCAACTTGACGTCGATAACGCCTTTTTGAACGGTGATTTGAAAGAAAAAGTTTATATGGCTCAACCTCCCGGATTCATAAATAAACATCATCCGTCAATGATGTATCGACTTCACAAGTCCCTCTATATATGGCCTCCGACAGTCACCCCGGGCTTGGTATGATCGTTTAAGTCAATTCCTTATTTCAATTGGTTTCAACATTACATGTTCAGATGCATCACCTTTTTATCGGGTCACGAAGTCCGTCACAAATTTTCATGCTAATCTATGTCGATGATATCATCATCACGTCATCCTCAAAAATTTGAACATTAATAGCCACACTTGCTTTGGAATTCAGACTCAAGGATATGGGTGCATTGCAATATTTCTTGAGAATGGAGTTTACTCAAATTAAAAATACGAGTCATTACGTTCTTTCGCAACACCGGTATATTGATGATCTACTCTGGCGGACGATAACTTCCACAACAAGGTTGAATTCGACCGATGGTTGCCCACTTGAAGATGTTGCACTATATCGGTCAACCATTGGGGCCTTGTTATATCTTGTAAATACAAGACCCGACATTGCCTTTGTGGTTAATAAGCTTTGTCAATTTCTGCAACATCCGACTACAGTTCATTGGTCAGTTGCGAAACGAGTTTTAAAATATCTACGAGGCACATCTACACATGGGATTATGTTCTCTCCATCGACGTCATTTGTGTTAGATATGTATACAGACACAGATTGGGTCAGCTGCACCGATGATAGAAGGAGCACCGGTGGCTTTGCATTGTTCTTTGGGAATAATTTGGTGTCTTGGTCGTCCAAGAAGCAATCAACGGTTGCCCGATCATCTACCGAAGCTGAGTTCCGAATTTTGGCTGATGCCGCGGCAGAAGTCATATGGGTGCAAAACTTACTTCGAGAAATTGGGTTTAAAGAAGAATTATCATCTCAGATATGGACTGACAATCTGAGGGCCAAATACTTATCTCACAATCCGGTCTTTCACACACGTATGAAACATATGGCGGTAAACTTTAATTTCGTTAGAGAATTGGTGAGATCAAGTCTGATTCATGTGACACACATTTCAACAAGGGACCAGATTGCAGATGGGTTTACCAAACCACTTTCTTCATCAAGATTCATTGAAATCAAATCCAAGTTGGGTGTTTGTCCACTAACATCAACTTGAGGGGGAATGTTGGATGTTAAATATATCGTAATATATTTAATGTAATATATTATGATATAGGTAATATATTACGTTATAGGTAATATACTTAACATATTACCATATAGATATATTTAATATATTACCTTATAAATATTATTAGCATATTGTAATATGGAACGGTTACAATTGTAAGTGTATATATAGTCATGAATATATAGCATAATAACCATCTTTCAGTTATTTCCCAAAACTACTATAGTTCATCTTTTTCCATCCCTCATCATGGCTGGAACTAGCCAATCCATCTCTTCCATATTCTCATCCTCCACGCAAATGTTGTTCCAATCTTCAATATGGGGATCATGTTCCCCGTCCCGGTACTCAGTCATTGGGATGACTATTTGAAGGTGACTGTCCTTTTTGCGGAAAGAGGCAAGAGACCATTGATCATGTATTTTTCGGATTTGAATTCTTGCAAAGGATACTTAGTGAAGCTCTCAACGTAGCGGTTGGGCTGATTGGTGTACGATCGGATCGAAGTGTTGGGAAATCCACTGGGAAACTCTAGACGACGATCTGTCGATTCGATATTTGGAAGGAGAGGAATCTACCGGTCAAACATGGGAAGTTCCGAAGCAAAGAATCGATCATTAAGTGTTGCATTCACACCGCGGATGTTGTATTTAAAGAGACAAATTTCAGGAAGCGACAGAGGCATAACAGAGCGGTCACAACGTTGCTCCAGTGGGACGCCTTGCTCGCACTAGTCCACGACACAGATGATGGTTAATAAATTCTATTAACTCCTAGCATAGCTTAGTTAAGGTAAGTTAGTTTGTGTTTTAATCCTGTTGAACTTAATTAGTTGTAAACTCATGCTTTCATTTAATCTATGCCAAGTAACTTAACCAAAAAAAGATATCTTGAAATTGCATGGGTTAAAACAATAGTTGGTGAAGTCAACATATTAATGTAAAAATTTATAGATAATGTAAAAATACAAGCTTCCATTAATAAATCTTGATTAATGTAAAAAATTATTTAATGATAACGATTTTATTAATCTCTTTCATATTTAATTATTTATCAAAAATAATTGATTTATGAGTTTAAATATATTTATAGATAAAATAAACTCATATATAAATGAGGAGATTTATAAGATATCATAAAAGATATATCATGATATAATCATCCTAACTGTCCGTTTTGAAATTAAATGAGAAGATATGTTCTACGAAATTAATAAAAAAACTAAATAATTGATAACCGGTAGATGAAGAATGAACGGTGAGATTAAACTATTTCATTAGACATTTTATTGAAAGTATCTCACCAGAACCGTTTCTCATATATACATATATTGACTTAGTTAATTAGGGTTTAATATAATTTAGATTAATTAGAATGGTCTGTGCACATGCAATGTTAATGGTCGAATCACTGACCGGAAAGAAAGGCTTAAGATCAGAAAATTCCTGATTGGTTTGAATGAAAAATTCTATTTATGGAAAATATTTAAAACTTGAAAAAAGTATACTCATTGATAGTTTATGAAAAAACACAATAACATCTGACTGGTAACACTAATATTGCTATGTAAGGGTCTGTCTTTTACTCTGTAAAAACTGAAAATTCTGCAAAAGTCTACAACAACAACAATGCTAGTTCTTCCCATGTTGGGAAATCCACACTTGTTCCATCTTTTTCAAACCCAAGAAAGATGCCTCCTCTTCCATCTGAACCACTCTACTACAAGAGTGGTAAAACAAGTCAACACTAAGTACTACTGCTTTCACTATGTTGTTTTTTGGCATAGTAATGGCAAGTGTTATGTTCAACATGGTTATCCTCAAGATCACAAGCAAAACAATAAGGTTGCCCCCTCAACAGCAAAATCAACTCCAGTAGTGTCTGCAATCTCTCAGGCAAACAGGCCACAAGATTCCGTGAACTGTGTAACTACTGACAAATAAGCCTGGTCTGTATGGGACTATTTAATGAAGAAGACTGAGACACCAGACAACCCAATTTGCCCCTATAATTTTCCACTCTATTCTGAGAAATAATACCCAAAGTCGGCCACTACCAAAATACAAAGACTCAGGTACTGTAAATTCTATTTTTCATAATAATTATTCAAATTTTTATTAGATTATTGACTTAGATGCCTCTGAGTATCTGAAAATGCTTCCTTCTTTAAATCCTTTTATAAATATATATATGCAAACCATTTACCATCTTTGTACCCAATGAGAACAAACAATTGGTCTCTCACAAGGGTGATGTTTCAGTATCACTCAATATCACATTGAAAAGTGTTTATTTCATTCCATCTTTTCAAATTAACAGTTAGCAAGATAACACAAGATGACACTTATATATTGTTCAGTTTTCTAAATCTTGTGCATCTATCCATAACAAGATTCTGATGAAGGAAGTTGGTCAGAATAGAATGATGGAGAAGATGTATCTCTTACCACACATCAATGATCGATAATGAGTGTTTTGCAGGTGTCATAACAAGATCCATTTGACATAACAGATTTAGCCATGCACACATCGTGTGACAGACTTAAATATATTTTGAACTCTCTTTCTTTAAACTTTGTTGATTTAAATACTGATATACACTGTGATATATGTTATTATGCTAAACAACCTAGACCATCTTTTCCTTTTACTACATCTACGTCTAATCATGCTTTTGAATTGTTTCACATGGATATGTGAGGTAACTTTTACACTCAAACAATCTATGGAAAGAAATACTTTTTAACTATTGTTAATGATTTTACCATTTTCTTAATTACTCTAAAATCTGAATGTTTTTCAATGTTTAAAAATTTACATGCTCAATGTTAATCAGCTCAATGTCTCAGTTAAAGCTATTAAGACAGATAATGGTGGAAAGTGGTGGTGAGTGTTAAGTTTCTTCGACACTTAGTTGTCTCTAATGGCAGGTTTCAATTAGTTAGGGTATGGTCCTTAATGATCTTTTCCTTGCATTAGCAAGAATCACAGTCTCCCATGAGGAAAACTTAACCACAAAGAGATATGAAGTAGAACTCCTTGAAGTGAAGGCAATGTTGTGTTTAGAAGGTGGAGAAAATGGTGGGAGATGGTTGTTGAAATATTATACATGATAAATTATGATAAATTATACATGCTAAATATTAAATATGTTATACTAAATTAGTTGATATATTATCAATTAAAACGGGAAATGAATGGTTATTTTCTTATCATTTTTTTTTATAACGGAAGGTACCTCTCTACACTTATTTATTTAAGTGTGTATATGCTGTGTTACTACTAATTCTCAACACTTTTTTATTTTCTTATTATGTTGTTATTTATTTTAAGTGTGTATGTACGAATGGGTCATGTCCAAATTTCTTTGGCCCATTACTATTTTAATGTACAAATAATATAAATAGAAAATCTTGTAACCTAAAATAATTAATTTATTCAATACAAAGTTCAAGTTAAACATTCCACATCGTGATATCTAGGACAATTTCTCCCCCAACACGGATCTTCACATTTCTTCTCCATTATTCTGCTATCAACTCATGGTGGATCTTCTCATGGTATCAGAGCATAGCAAGGGTCTACGCTGGTAAGTGAAGTTGATTTTTACCTTACTGTTGTTGCGATTTGGGGATTTATACGTGCTGCGATATTTACGATTTGGGGATTTTCGATTCTTCTTTTATTTGCGAGTTGTTGTGCGGCTGTGATTTGCGATTCTTCATTTTGGGATCCTAGCTAAGCAGTACTGTGGTCTGTGTTTTTTTAATTTCATCTTATTCAAATGGAAAAGGATAAGATTACGACAGTGAATGTGTAACTAGGGAAGAAAATTATTACACATGGTACACAACAATACAAGTATATAGCATTAGTGGTTAGAGGAAAGCTTAGGTATGTTACTGGAGAGTTGATTAGGTCTTTAAAGGAAACTATTACAGAGTCTAAGAATTGAGAATAGAACAATGGTTTGGTTCTAAGTTTGATATATAATGTTGTTTCTGCGAATATTGGTACAACTCTAATGTTTAGTGATATCACATCATTAATTTGGAAGGATTTGAAGCAGAGATTCAAACAAACAAATGCGCCTCAACTTTTTCAGATGAAAGCAGACATTACACTTCTCAGTCAGGAACAAGATACAGTAGTGGTCTACTATACATGGGAAACTTAAGTCACTTTGGGACAGACTTGACTCTTGTGTGTTCAAACCCTACTGTAAATGTGGAAAATGTGTCTGTGGTGTGCTATCTGAGGTTGCCAAAATACAAGACAATGATAAGGTCATCCAATTTGTGTTAGGTCTGAATGAGAACTACATTAATGATGAAGCACGGAATCTGCTACCAGTGGGCTCGCGGGGTGGCGAGATGAGCCGGAGTTGTGGAGTCCACGACGCGCGCTCTACGTCAAACACCTGCAGAAGAGGAGGGGAATCGGCGACTCACGTGGGAGTAGTCGATTCGGGCTCCTTGGATGCTCTAGTGTGGAGTGTGTGTGGTCAAGGTGAGTTGAGAATGGAGGACACCCCTAGGACCCCTTTTATAGGGTCCTAGAGGCGTTTCCATTCAATAGAGTGGGGCCCACCTCATTATGGTGCCCTATTGAAGGGTGCCATAATGGCGAAGGTCCG
>LFYR01001072.1:143722-178533 GCA_001185155.1 Zostera marina | reverse complement strand
TAGTCCCACAGACGGCGCCAGCTGATGAAGCACGGAATCTGCTACCAGTAGGCTCGCGGGGTTGCGAGGAGGGCCGGAGGCTTTGGAGTCCACGACGCGCGCTCTACATCAATATACCTGCAGAAGAGGAGGGGAGTCGGCGACTCCCTTGGGAGTAGGCGATTCGGGCTCCTTGGATTGCTCTGGTTGGAGTGTGTGTGGTCAAGTTGTGTTGAGAGTGGAGGACACCCCTAGGACCCCTTTTATAGGGTTCTAGAGGCGTTTCCACTCAACAGAGTGGGGCCCACCTCATTATGGTGCCCTATTGAAGGGTGCCATAATGGGGTGGGCCCGCCCGTGTAACGTCTGGGAATCGGCGACTCAGGTATGGGAGTCGCCGATCCAGGAGTGGAATCGCCGATTCCGTGGAGGCCAAATCCTCGGTCTACCAGACCCGAGATCCCTGGCTGGAATCGGCGACTCACCCTTGGAGTCGGCGACTTGGTAGTCCCAGTCGGCGATTCCCAAGTGTTAACTTGGGCTCTTGACGTAGACACGTGCTCCGCACCGTGGAAGCCTTTCCGGGGGTCCGGCATATAGCGACGGAACCCTATTCCTTGTTTGAAAGGCGTTGCTGGGAGTGACTGACGTAATCAGGCATGTCTCACCAGAATCAAAGGAACCTATCTGTTATCTGTGTGACAAACCTGGATACATCAAACCTGAATGTCCTCTACCAAAGAAAGAAAAAGCATATCAAGCACAATGGACAGATTCCGACTCAGATCGAGAAGACTGCCTCATGGCTCATGAAAGAAACTCTGAGGTAAGTTTTGTAAATACTAGATTTGATTAATTAGAAGAAGAATATTTAGATTTAATGAAAAAATATAAAACTGAAAAAAAAATTGAGTAAGACATTAAAAATAGAATGTATGAATAAATCGCATATAGATCAATCTATTGAATTAGAAGAATCACAAAAAGAATGCATGCAATTGAAAGAAAGAAATCTAAAACTTGCAAGTAGATTAAATAAGGATGAAGAAAAAATTAAGATACTTAAGAGTCAAAACTTTGAATTGCTTAAACATTTAAAATTTGAAGAAAATCAACCTAAGGAAATTAATGATGATAAGGTTGAATTGCTAGAGCTAAAAATAGATAATTTTGAAGAAGCTATTAAAGTAAGAGAAAAAGAAACTGTCATGCTCAGAACAGAAATAGAATCTAAGGATAAAATCATACTTGAGCATGTAGAAACCATACAAAAATTATCTGAAAAATGTAATGATGTGCAATTACAAACCGAAAGAATAAATAAAAAGAATAATGTTCTTCAAAAATTCTTAAATAGTTCATCCAAGCTGAATGATATGCTACAAGCAGGATCAAGCTCGGGTCAAAAGAAATTTGTCTTAGGGTTTGAATCAGATGCACCTGTTAAAAAACCTTCACATGCATTAACTTATAATAACTATTTTGTGAGGGAATTTAACTACAAAAAACCTATTCATCTTAAGAAAAAGAAAAATCAATCTGAGATGACTCATCCAAAACAAAAGTGGATGACTAAGGATGAGTTAAAAGATTATAAACAAATTAACTATGTTAATTCATCTGGACCCAACTCAGTATGGGCACCAAAAGATTATTCAACTCTTTCAGGAAAAACAGGTGTCAAAATAGTTGTTCGACAGTGGATGCACAAGACATATGACTGGAGATTCAAGTATGCTAACAGACTTGACCGACTGGCCTACTATCCAAACTATCAAAAGAAGAACTAGTGACTGGACTTCTTAAAATAGCATATGAGAAAAATAATCTCTGTGATGCTTGCCAAAAAGGGAAACAATATAAAAGCTCATTCAAATCCCTTACTGAAATTACTACGTCCAAACCTCGATCTAGAACTTCTGTATATGGACTTATTTAGACCAACCCAAACCTAAAGTCTTGGCGGAAAAAAATTCACGTATGTAATAGTAGATGATTACTCAAAATTTATTTGGGTTTTCTTCTTGCGGAATAAAAGTGACTCATTCAATGAGTTTTCATCATTTGTATACGTGTACAAAATGAGAAGGATATCCTCATTAAAAGAATCAGAAGTGATCATGGAGTTGAATTCGAGAACTTTGAGTTTGAAGAATTTTGCAAAACTCATGGAATAAAACATGAATTTGCTTTTCCACAAGCACCTCCTCAAAATGGAGTTGTTGAAAGGAAAAACAGAACCTTACAAGAGATGAGTAGATCCATGTTACAAGAACATAATTCACCACAGTATCTCTGGGTAGAAGCTGTCAACACAGCCTGTTATATACTAAACAAGGTGATTATTAGAAAAACCTTGAACAAAACTTCATATGAGATTTGGAATGGAAGAAAACCAAAAGTCTCATACTTCAAGGTCTTTGGATGCAAATGTTATGCTCTCTGGACAAGAGGCAACCAGGACAAATTTGCCCAAAAATCTGATGAAGATATTCTGGTAGGATACTCTAGAAGGAGCAAAGCCTACAAAATTTTTCTCAAAGAAAAACAAATAATGATCGAATCATTACACGTTGACTTTGATCAATATACTCAGACAACAATTACAGAAGAAGATGAAATGGCTCCAGATCCAGAAATCATCATTCCAACTGAAGAAACTATAAGTGAAGAAATAGAAGTTTTTGAGCCCTCATCCAACAGGTTGCTAGGAAACCCACATTCCACTGATCAGATCATTGGTGACCATCAAGCTGGTGTTAAAACCAGATCATCCATTTAAGGAAACAGTGTTCTTGACTGTTTTGTCTCTCAAATTGAGCCCAAGAAGGTTGATGAAGCTCTCGACGACAATTACTGGATTCAAGCTATGCAAGAAGAACTCAACCAATTCGAAAGAAATGATGTATGGGGACTAGTTTCAAAATCAAAAGATACATCAATCATTGGGACAAGATGGGTATTCAGAAACAAGCTGGATGGAGATGGAACTATAGTTAGAAACAAAGCTAGATTGGTTGCTCAAGGATACAATCAACAAGAAGGAATAGATTATGATGAGACCTTTGCACCAGTAGCTAGACTAGAATCTATCAGAATGCTTCTATCCTTTGCATGTTACAAGGATTTTAAATTATATTAAATGGATGTAAAAAGTGCATTCTTGAATGGAATAGTCAATGAACAAGTGTATGTCAGACAACCCCCCAGATTCGAAGACTACAAAAACCCTGATCATGTCTTTAAACTTAAAAAAGCTCTCTATGGTCTAAAACAAGCACCTCGAGCTTGGTATGAAAGACTAAGAAACTTTCTCATTTCTCAAGAATTTAGAATGTGGAGTATAGATAATACACTGTTTATTAAAAATGTAAAAAACGACATTATTCTAATCCAAATCTATGTTGATGACATTATATTTGGATCAACCAACGATACTCTATGTAAGAAATTTTCCAAACAAATGTAGGATGAATTTGAAATGAGTATGATGGGAGAGTTGACTTTTTTCTTAGGTCTACAAGTCAAACAGAAGGAGAATGGAATATTTTTAAGTCAAGTCAAATATGCTAATTAGGAATTAATAAAGAAATTTGACTTGACTGAATCAAAATCCTTGCCAACTCCTATAAGTTCAACACTTAAATTAGATAAAGATGTTGAAGGTCAACCAGTCGACATTAAGAAATACAGAGGGATGATTGGATCACTGTTATACCTAACAGCTAGCAGACCAGGCATCATGCTTGCAGACTATTTATGTGCTAGATTTCAATCAGATCCTAAAGAGTCGCATCTCAAGGTTTTTAAAAGATTAATCAGGTATATAAAAGGAACAATCACACTTGGATTATTCTACCCTAAGGACAACTCATTCATACTGACAGCATACTGTGATGCTGACTTCGGTGGATGTAAGACTAACAGAAAAAGCACCAGTACGTGGAACATGCTTTCTGTTGGGAAGCTCACTCGTAGCATGGTCATGTATAAAGAAAAATAGTGTTGTTTTATCCACAACTGAAGCAGAATATATGGTGGCATTTAATACATGTGCTCAAATTTTATGGATGAAATAAATTTTATCCGACTACGATGTAGCTTTAGAAACAGTAGCTCTTAAATATGATAACAAGAGTGCAATTTGTTTATCAAAAAAATTTGTGTTACATTCAAGATCTAAACATATTGATGTCAGAGATCACTTCCTCAGAGATCATGTAGAAAAGAAAAATATCTGCCTAAAATATATTTCTACTGAAGATCAAATAGCTGACATATTCACTAAACCCTTAGATCAAGAAGTTCATTCGAAAATCAGAAGATCTATGGATATATGTGAGCTTAGTGAAATTTGACACATCTATGTTTAAAAAAATTCTAATAAAAATTTAGTTTGTCTTAAATATTTATAGTCAATGCATTTCAAGCTTTAATCTTAATATTCTTCCCTTAAATATATTTATACTTATCACATTGATCATGATCATATTCCTTCTATATATATATTTGTGTGTATGCCTTGGTAGTTATTCTATGATATAACTTTACAAATCTAAAATTATAATCCTATGCATGCTTATACTCAAAAACGTACGTGCATTCTACACATGAAAAATATAAATCCATGACTATCATATATGCTGATGCGATCATATTAATGCATGCCTACATAATTGATACATCCCATGTTACTATAAATTACATGCAACACATGCATCATGATTTACGTAAATAGATCATGTAAATGCATACTCAAATGAACACCATAATGCATGATTTAAATAACTACTTGACTATATTATATGCATGCCTGGTGAAATCAAAATTACAATCTTATGCATGAACACGCTTATTATCTCATAGATACTTATCTACAACATATAATCACATGCTTAATTTATTATAATATATGCATATATATGTATAGTAAAATAAAAACTATTATGCATAAGCTACTCACAAGCATACGATATGATCAAAATATCCATATTACACTGTGAGTTTGGAAACTCAAATTGAGAGATTAATCTCTGATGAGCAGTATAAGTATGCTTTACACATACAACATGAGTAATGATCTTCAATTACAAATATACTACTGCTCATCTCCGGCGACTATTGAAAGCAAGCATCTTCTCACACAACACGAAAATCGAAGACAATGGAACTCTCATAAACAGCTCGACAAAACGCAAACAGATCTGCGATATCTGGCTACTCTGCAACATTTATATACACACCTATTTACTCTACCGACCTAAGATCTCATAGAATCCTTGCCTGCACAACCCGGCAACATCGCGAGCACATCAAAGATAACCTGCAGCAGCCGAAAATCTGTCATTCCTTGCTGCAGCTACTCAGAAAATCGCGACAATCTGCACCAAAGTCTATCCGTTGTAGAAGCGCGCCTTGGAATGACTAAAGGTTATGGTTAAATATTTGTATATCAAATGTTGCATACCTAAATGGTAGAAAATCAGATTTATTGTGATCTGCCCTCATCAAATTAAGCTGATTGTCTCAGCTTTTTCATCATTACTAAGTTACCAAGGGTTTAAATTCATCCAGATAATTGTCCATCATCGTTTCTTATCACAGGAGAAGAACAAAAAAAACTCCTATTAATTAAAGACAACAGCCTAAGATTTTTTTTAAAATCTTCATGATAAACCCTATATAGTTAGCTGATATTATAAACTGAAAATCTCATCATCACTTGTTAACCCTAACAAGTAATATCAGTTTATGGGAAATCGAAGAACTCTCTTGAGAGAGACTATAAGATAAGATCAAACGATCTTCCCCATGGTCTATTTAAACCAAGAAGTCCTTGAGCTAAATCAAACTCATATTCTTGTAAGTTGTAACCCTATTTTTCTCTACACCATGAATGGAGAAGTTCAGCAAGAATCACCCAACTTGGATCTCAACATAACTCCCAACCATCCTCCAAGTCCTGTGTATCACCCTCTACCACCACTACACAATCCAGTGAGACGGAAACGCACGAAGATGGTTCCCATTTAAGAAATATATTATGGAACTCCGATGTGGATATCACCAACGGCTGAGAAGACCGACAACAGCTAGAGATGGAGAGGGAACAGTGGCGTATCCAGGATTCCCCAGCAGGGGGGGCAAGATTCACTGAAGGCGAAATTTTTTTTTTGTACTAATTAAAAAACCTATACAAATTTTGGCATGACCTATTTATATAATTGATTATAAAAACCTATAAAAAATCAATACATTCATTCTATAATTAATATTCAATACATTAATTAATATTCAAATTAAAAATAAATACATTCATTTAATTAACAATAAAAATTTCAAATAAATTTTACATTACTTCAATGTCCTACGACGAAGACACATATCATTAAATATTTTTAAAATAACTTCGTTGTCTATAGTTTTAAAAATATCTTTCTCGATATATGTTACTAAACAATCATTTATCAAACTATCACCAAGGCGATTTCTGAGACGAGTTTTAATGTGGGAATCACATTAAAGAAATAAATAAAATGGTTCCTCTTTAATTAATTAAAGAAATAAATAAAATTCACATGGATATTTAATCAATTTAGGTCCCTGTTTTAAAAAATCACATGGAATGATGAAAATTCATATTTTTTCAGGTTGATGATAGTTCAATTCAATTTTTTGCAAATGGTTCATTTTCCTGTTTTAAAATGGTACGTTTTTTTCCGGATCAAGCTAGGTTAAACACAAACGGATCAAGAATTCAAGATAGACGGACATACCTAGAGCCTAAAGGCTAGAGAGTAGCGGAGACTGGACTCTGGAGAGTGGAGACGAACTGAAGGCAGTGAAATCCGATGGTGGTGGTGTCCTGTGGGTTGTGGCACAATAACTGAATCTCGATGGACGGTGGTCGGAATGTGAGAGCTTGACCGGTTGACACTGAGATGATCGTGAGGTGGATGGGAGGAGGAGAGATTGGGGGAAATCGTGAGTTTTGGGGAAGGAGATTGGGGGAAACAAGATTGAAGGAAATGAGATGGGGGAAACGAGATTGGAGGATGGGGGGAAAATGAGATTGGGAAAATAATATTGGGAAAAGAATATTGGGGAGATTTTGGGAGAAATCGTGGGTTTTGGGGATATTGGGGAAATATCGTGGGTTTTGGGTTTGGGGGAGAGGTTTAAGGATTTAGAAAATTTGGGGAGAGGTTTAGGGATTTAGAAGATTTGGGGGAGAAATTTAGGGATATTTAAGTTTTTAGGGATTTATATTTAATTAAACTTAAAATTACATATATTGTAAAATTTATATAGTATATAAATATTGTGAAATTTATATATTAACCCTTAAAAAATATTAATATATTGTGAAAATTACACTTAACCCCCTATAAAAAATTTAATTACATATAGGTCCTCGAATATTTTCCAAATTTTAGGGGGGGGGGCAATTGCCCTCCCTTGTCCCCCCTGGATACGCCCCTGAGAGGGAATACAACCTGGAGCTTTCAAATGTGTTCAATGAATTCAGCATCAGGGTTATTCCAACCGTACACCCCTAGTAACCAGTTCATGCCCCAAACCATGCCGGATGTTTTGATCTTTTTAGTTTGATGTCTTGTTCATGTTTTGAATGTCTTGTCTTGCCGTGTTTTGAAGATCCAGTAGTAGATCTTAATCTCATTGTATATGATATTAACCCTGTGTACTTCCCCTTGCTATCGAAATGAATATCATCGTTTATCTTCATTTAAGGGTATGCATGTAAAAATAGATCAAATTCACATAAATTTAAAACATTAAAGGACTGCATGGATAAGTATTATAACTTCAAGGATAAAATGAAAATTTTATGAAGTAAATAATACACGGAAGAATTTACTGAACTTGAGGAGTTAAGTGATATTTTTCAAGTGAATTGGTATTTAAAAACTGCAAGGACTTAGAATAAATATTTACATGGACTTTTAAAAAAAAATCGGAAATTACTTAGGACTATTCAAATACTTCTAAGGCATAAAATGAAATTTTTTATGAAGTATCAATCTAAGTAATTATCATAACTTCAAAGGGATTAAAACTAAATTTTTAAGTGAAGTTTTTATTAGAAAATAACTCAGGGTTATTTAATATTTCCAGGGTTCAAAATAAATTTTTTTCATGAAGTATTTATCACTCTGTATTTATTATAACATTAAAAGGGTTAACTGAAATTTTTTAAGTGAAAAACGTTAAGAGATGAAATGAAAGATTATTAAATCTTTAAAACTTAATGAATATTTGCATGGTTATATATTAGTCACTAAGACATGGATATTAAAACTTCAAGTACTTAAATGATATTTTATGAAGTTTTGAAAGTTAGTGAATATTATTTTATGCATACATATCATTCACTAATATATCTTATGGTATTATAACATTATAACATCTTTAATCCATATACTACATACATGTTAAGATCAATTAATTCATCCATAAGACACTGATACAGTAGGGTGCAAAATGTAAAATTTACACTACTACTAATTAAGTGTTTTTCACACTATTACAACATTTATTTAATTAAAATAAAACTAATTACTCAACTAACCCGGTTAACCATTTTACTTCTCATAATCGGTAATTCATATGGATGGTCTCCTCTCTCGAGTAATTTTCTTCCTTACTAGCTCGCCTGAAGAATGCTCTCCTCTGCCGGTTAGTAGCTCCTGATTGGTCTTTTCCATTAGCTCCACAGATCGTGACAAATCCCTAACCATTGCATCTGTATCATGTTCACCTCTCCAAAGATTCACCTTATCCTCAAGGTGGATAGAAGGAAAAATTTCCAACAGCTTGGCATTATCTTCCCACGATGAATCTTTCAGAAGTGATCCATTCCATTGCACTAGCGATTGAGGTACTTTCTTGCCCTGTTTATATATGATCCTGCAATCCAGAATTGATATAGGGTATAATATGGGATTGTTACTGAAATTAGTGGGTGTGCTTCTAATTTTGCAGGTTCTGGACCATGGAATGCCTTGAGCTTAGATATGTGGAAGCAATCATGAATTCTGCTCCCTTGAGGCAATTCTAACTTGTAAGCAACCTTGCTTATTTTTTCTTTAATTTTATAAGGCCCAAAATTTTTTTGACACAACTTGTTATGCAGACGGAATGCCACCGTGATCTGTCGATATGGTTGAAGATTAACTAGTACCAGGTCTCCCACTTCAAATTCAATTTCTTTCCTCTTTTTATCTGCATTTGCTTTCATTCTACTTTGGGCTTTGAACAGATTTTTCTTCACATTTTCTATTGCTTCATTCCTTGATTGTATTTCTCCCTCCACTGCCTCTATAGTTGATGATTCAGTAGCAAAGTTTGGAATTAATGTAGCTTCTTTACCATATAGAGTTTGAAACGGAGTTTGGCCCAATGATGCATTATAATTTGTGTTGAACCACAATTCCGCCCAAGGCAGTAATTTGAGCCAGCCTTTGGGTTGTTCATGAGCTATAGCTCTCAGATACATCTCTATACCTCTATTGACCACTTCTGTTTGGCCATCGCTCTGTGGGTGGTAAGCAGAAGTGAAATTTAGTTTTGTACCACTCATCCTATTCAGTTCCTTCCAAAACCTGGAGACAAAGACTTTATCCCTATCTGATACAATGGAGTTGGGATAACCATGTAGTCTAATAATTTCATTCACGGAAAATTCCGCAACCATATTTGCATTGTAATTTGTAGAGAGAGCTCCCAAATGGCATGATTTAGATAATCTATCAACAACTACAATTATAACAGTTTTATTTTGTACCTTGGGAAGACCTGTAATGAAATCCACAGAGATGTCATGCCATACCGATGGTGGGACGGGTAAGGGCATCAATAACCCATTACTCTTCTGATTTGTAGTCTTTGTCTTCTGACAAATTATACATTCCTTTACATACACCCTTATGTCTTTCATCATTCCTTGCCACCAAAATTTTTTAGAGATTCTGTGAAATGTTCTTTCGACACCCGAATGGCCACCAATATACCCATCATGGAATTCTTTAATAACCTTTAAAGTTATTCCCGACTCTTGTAATAAGAATATACTTCCCTTGAAAAAAATCAATCCATCCCTGAAATCATACCCTTGTGCTTTTAGGTTCTCCTCTTGAATTTTCAGAATTACCTCTTTTATTTTTTCTGATTGAGAATTGAATCTTTTTACCTCCTCAATAAGTGAATTAATAGGAACTGAGAATGAGAGCATAGATCCCTTTACATTTTCAGATCTGTTGGAATATAGAACTTCCTCTTCCTCTGATTCATAGCTTCTGGACAGGGCATCAACTACTTGATTGAATTTTCATGGTTTATAAATGATGGTAAAATCATACCCCAACAGTTTACAAAGGAACACCTGCTGCTCGGGAGTTTGTATAACTGGGGTTAATAAGTTTTTTAAACTCCTATGGTCTGTTTTTATAATAAAATGTCTACCAAGGAGATAATGTCTCCATTTTGCCACAGATTGAGTAATAGCATACATCTTCTTGATGTAGACTGAAGCTGCTGAGAGTCTACCACTGATCTTGCTGCTGAAAAAGGAAATAGGATGTTTTTCTTGTAGTAGTACAGCCCCTATCCCCGTATTGCATGCATCTGTTTCCACTGTAAATTCTTTATTAAAATCTGGAAATTGAAGTATAGGAGCTGAGGTCATGGCAGATTTCAGTATTTCGAAGCTTTTAGTAGCTTCCTCAGACCATTTGAAGGCATCTTTCTTTAGTAAGTTAGTCATGGGAGTGGCTAACTGAGCATACCCTTGAATAAACCTTCTATAAATACCCACTCAAGCCCAAAAATCCTCGTAGTTGTTTCAAGGTTCTTGGCACAGGCCAATCCACTATTGCTTGGATTTTAGCTGGGTCTGGATTTACCCCATCTTGGCTGATTATGTGACCCAAGAATCCCATAGTAGGTTTCCCAAATGAGCATTTAGACTTCTTGGCAAAGAGTTGATTCTTTTTCAGCACTTCAAAAATAATCTTCAAATGCTCTAAATGATTCTGCAAAGAAGAACTATATACTAGAATATCGTCAAAGAAAATAATAACAAATTTCCTCAAATATTGTTGAAAAACCCGATTCATTACTGCTTGAAATGTGGCCGGGGCATTTGTGAGGCCAAAGGGCATCACCAAAAATTCATAATGGCTTTGATGAGTCCTAAAGGCAGTTTTCCCAATATCTGATGGATTGATTCTGATCTGGTGGAAACCTGATCTTAAATCCAATTTTGAAAAAATCATAGATCCTCTTAATTCCCCTAGTAGCTCATCGACAGTGGGAATTGGAAATTTATCTTTGATAGTTAGAGCATTGAGAACTCTATAATCAATACAGAGTCTATATCCCCCGTCCTTTCTCTTTACTAGTAAGACAGGTGATGAGTAAGGGCTGCTAGGTTGGATTGTGCCTTATTGAAGTAATTCCCTTACTAATTTTTCAATTTCTTCCTTTTGAAACTGGGGGTATCTGTATGGTCTGACATTTACCGGGGCTGAATTGGGCTCAAGATGAATGTAGTGGTCATACTCTCTAAAAGGAGGAAGACCCTGAGGCTCTGTAAAAATTTCTTCATTTTCTTCCACAATTTCATTTATTTCTGTTTTTTCAGAACTGAGCATCAAACTGCTTGAGGTGTCTACTGCCTCAAAATAACATAAAAATGCCTCTGAAGATATCTTAACTAATGACTTCAGTTGTCCCGTAGTAGGAGGATCCGTATCTAGCCATGATATGCCTTGCCACACCACTTGTTCTCCTTTCCATTGAAATTTCATGACCAAGTCTTTATAATTAGAAACAACATCACCCAATTGTTTCAACCATTGAGTACCTATCACAATATTTGCCCCAGCCATAGGTAAAAGGAACAGCTCAAGGATTATTATGACTCCTTGTATTTTTATTTTCACGCTCCTCCAGACTTTATCACAAACTAGCTTTTCTCCACTTCCCGTGGATACCCTGAATGAATTTATAGCACAGATAGCTAGCTGTAAATTTTTAGCCACGTTCTCCTGCATAAAATTGTGGGTAGATCCTGTGTCAATAAGCACACTGGTACTCTGACTTTTGATAAACCCCTCTAATATGATAGTTCTAATACCAATCTTCCCTTGTAGAGCTTGAAGACTAATTTCAGATTCTTCCTCGATTTCCAGAATTTTAATCTCACCGTCATCTTCTATTTCTTCCTTATTGAGCAATTCTCAGAATGTATTATCCTCAGCTGAAAATCTGTATAGTTTGCCTTTGCACTTGTGCCCTGGATTAAATTTTTCATCGCAATTAAAACAAAGACCCTTGGAGGTTCTTTCTTTTCTTTCTGCATATGTCAGCCTTTTAAAATTTGGTGTAACTGTATTTCCAGATTTGATGTTATTTGTGGAGCTTGAAATGTTTGATGTGATTGTGCTGCCCAAAGAGTTGTTTCCAGCATTTAAAGTATTGTCACCAACTATTTTTGTGAAATAAGATCTGTTCTGATATGGTTTATATCCTGCTTTAGAACTTGAAGCCCCCATTCCTTGTTTTTCTAAGTGAACAACCAACTCCATGGCTTCTTGTAGATCCTCTAGCTTGGCTCTGACCACTTCCGTTTGAATTTCATCCTTCAAACCTGATTCGAACATTTCAAGTAATAGCCAATCTGGAATTCCCACCACTTTGGAAGAATAATCTTCAAACCTTTCTACAAAATCAGCCACTGTGGTAATTTGAACTAGTTTGCTTAATCTCCCACCTGGAATAGTATAAGTTGTAGGATTAAATTTTTTTAATAAAGATCTCACGAATGCAGGCCATGTTGACAAGTAATTGCTAGATTCCATCCACAAGAACCATTTTAGAGCCACACCCTGCATATTGAATGAAGCTATAATTAATTTCTGATCTTCTGGTGTGTTATGGAAAATAAAGAATCTCCTAGCCATGAATATCCATAGCTCTGGTTCGTTGCCGTCGAATCGGGGCATATCAAATTTGATGTATTTAGGTGGGATGTAGTCGGCATTCCCATACATACTAACTGCATAAGATGGTCTTTCTGGATCAATAATAGCATCCTGTTTTGATTTGCTTGAATCACCCGTTCTGAAATCATTGTTAATTATTTCAGAATCACCGGTCTCTATTTTTTTGCCAATAATAACCTCCAGTTGTTTTCCCAACTGCATAGAATTGTGATTGATAAGGTTCCGAAGTTCCGTCATCTCTCTAGTTTGAGATAGTTGAAATTCTTGCAGTCTCTTCATATTTGCCTCAATCTCTTCCATTGGGGCAGGTCTTGCCATCTAGAAATTCCTGAAATTTAGAGTACAAAAATAGATGAAAGCACCAGTTAATACACGCTAGGAGTATCAAGAAATTATTCCAATCTCCGATATGGAATAAATGGACCTGTGGAGCTCTAGTGTCTCCGATCTAGACGATGAGACAAAAGCAGTGCGATCTGAGAATCGCGATGAAGAACTCGCCGGACAGGAAACAGGGCAATCAGAAAACTCGCCGGACAGAGATTTGTAGAGTTGGAGACGAGAGCTGGGCGATCTGAAAAGTACGATGAAGGACTTGCCGGGCAGGAGCAGGATGGTAGAACAGAACGATGTGGACCGATAGTTTGATCGCGCGAAGTCCGGATGGAGATGGGTGACCGGCGGTTACGGATTGCTTTTTCAGCAATCGTCGTGAGCGTGAGGGAGGGGATGAATTTAGGGGAAAATGATTATTTTATTGATTAAAATCAAAGTACATAAAAGGGCCCTTTATAAGATAATACAGTAGGGTGCAAAATGTAAAATTTACACTACTACTAATTAAGTGTTTTTCACACTATTACAACATTTATTTAATTAAAATAAAACTAATTACTCAACTAACTCGGTTAACCATTTTACTTCTCATAATCAGTAATCCATATGGATGGTCTCCTCTCTCGAGTAGATTTCTTCCTTACTAGCTCGCCTGAAGAATGCTCTCCTCCACTGGTTAGTAGCTCATGAATGGTCTTTTCCATTAGCTCCACAGACTGTGACAAATCCCTAACCATTGCATCTGTATCAGACACATGGATTATTATTCATTTACATGATCTTAACACAAGACAATTAAAATTATCATATCATACTTGCCTTAAAATGTATATCAAAATTAGTCTTCATATTATATTTTCTCAAATGCGCAAAACTATATTTCTCCTATATGATTGACTAACACTCTTATAAGCCAAAATGTCACATTTGGTCAACCATGAAATTCAAATTTGTGATCAAGCTCAATGAGGTATGAACTTTAATTTTTCTCCACAAATTCGATATATTTTATCATTAAGGGGGAGATACTCTACAGGTATCAAGTTTTACTTTGTCAATACCTTATTGTTTTAAGGGGAGATATATTATCCACTATTTTAAACTGAATATTATGGGTCAATAATTCAGGGGGAGCATGCTCATAAGGGTAAAATAAAATATTAATTAAACATGAATTAAAACATATATGCCATTAACTTAAAGGGGGAGAATGTAGAATCAAAATTGTCGACATAGAATTATATTTTAATCATGTTAATTTTAACCATAATTACACTATTAATCTAAAGGGTAAAATTAGTCAAGATTTGACCTAACTCAAAATTAATCAATAAATTAATCAAGTCAAAGGTCTAAATCAAAGTCAAGATTGAAATTGGTACAATTGCATAAAACACCATGAATATAATTATTATTGTTATTTTATCTAACACTTTATTCAAGATACAATATTCCATGAGCAAAAGCTATTATTCACAAAGGAATCTTTTCAAGGGGACAAAAGATAGCTTGGATGGAACTCACTATTAACAAAATATACATCCACTATTCATAAAAGATTTTTCCCAAGAAAAGAGAAGATAAGTCTTGAACTCATGTGAGGAATCAAGGAACCATTCATTGAAGATCCAAGAGTGGACAAGCAATGACCAAGGCTATAAATAAAGGGGTGACCCTCTCATTTTCGTCCACCACACTTCAAGCACTTCAAAGAACTTTCACTCCACATTTTGAGATCTCCAAAGTGTTTTTGCTTCCAAGCTTCCAAGCTTCCAAAAGTTCTCAAGTGTTCTAACTTTCCAAAGCTTCAAAAGCTCTCAAGCTTCTACTTCTAATCCTCTTGTTCATCTTTATAATTAAAAAGTTTTATGTGCTTAATATTCTACTCCTCTAATCATCTTGGTGAGACATGCCTGATTACGGCAGTCACTCCCAGCAACGCCTTTCAACAAGGATTAGGGTTCCGTCGCTTTGGCCGGACCCCCGGAGAGCTCCCACGGTGCGGAACACGTTCATCATCCAGATCGCCGAGTTAGCCCGTAAGTCGCCGGTTGGACAACCAAGTCGTCGGGTTAGGGCCAAGATCGGCAGTATGGTAGACTGCACATCTCGCCCCTGGAAACTCGGCGAGTTAGCCCTAAATAGACGACTTCCATACCTGAATCGCCGACTTACGACCGTTACTCGCCGCCAGCCAACGTCATAAATGTTACCATATATGACCATAGGTGCGATGTCCGCCTTTGATTACGCCCTCCGAGACCCTATAAAAAGGGTCCCAAGGGGACACTCAAAGGCACAACACAAGTTCCACTCTCACCAGAGCATCACTAAGAAACTCGGCGAGTCTCACTAGAATCGCCTTATTTCTACTTGCAGGTATTTGACGTAGAGCGCGCGTCGTGGACTCCAGAGCCTCCGGCATCACCTCGCACCACCGCGGGCCCTGGTAGCAGATTCAGTGCTTCATCAGCTGGCGCCGTCTATGGGACTACCGAACCACCGGTATCCCATCGTAATCGCGATTTTTTTTGCAAAATCCGGTTTGAGCTCTCCTAGAGGGTTCGCCGAGTTTGTGAAATAAGTCGCCGAGTTAGATCGTCCGATTCTCGGTCCAGGTCCGATTTAACCTTGAATCGCCGACTTATCCTTGAGAATCGCCCGATCCGGAATATCGTCTGCTAGCTAAGAGTGTTGTCCACGACTTTGTTCGAAAAACACCTTGAAATCTAAAGTCGTCGAGTTTTCCCCTAACTCGCCGACTTATTTTTTGTTTTTCCGAACAAGCTCAGTCAGGTCACTTCCCCGCTTTGGTACTTCTCCGCTTTTGTTTTCATGGCCATCATCGAAAAATAAAAGCACCCTTGCGCCACAAGAAGTAAGGGTAAAATGCCAGCAACTGAGCTGGAGCAGGGCGAGCAATCCCGACCAAAGGGACCCAGCAATGCTCGACCTGATCAAACAAACTCAGTTCCTCCACACATCGAGGAACACATAGTGCCCAAGGATCCACCCACCTTGGAGGAAAGGTTGTTCAGTTTTATGGACAACATAGAAAGAAGGATGACTAACCTCGAGCAAGCGAGGAGTCAAAGGACCACTACCATCCGTGAAAAAGCGGATGAATCTGGGTCCATCTACTCTCCATCTGCGAAGAAAACCAAACAGAGTTCCCGTCTTAAAACGGGACCCAGTAAGAGTCGCTCCGAAAGGACTCTTACCACTCGGTTTGTAGAGGATCTTCGTCGGAAACTGGCCACCGACCCAGCTGTCGGCAATCCGCACGAGATCCTAAGGATCAAAAGTGCTCCTCTTCGCGAGGACCTTTTAAGGGGATCTTTCCCATCTACCTAGCGGGTACCCAGGATTGAAGCGTATGACGGTTCAAGTGATCCACAAGATCACGTGAACCTCTACCTTAACATCCTGGAACCGCAAACCATCGATGATGGGCTGTTGTGTCGGGCATTTCCCGACACTCTCAAGGGCAGTGCTTATCGATGGTTCTCCGGTCTGCCAGCTGGCTCAATCACCAGCTTCGCAGACCTCTCATCCAAGTTCATCGCCCAGCATGTGGGGATGATAAGGATTAAACACAGTGCCAACGCACTTCTGGCACTTCAACAGGATAAGCTGTCTCTGCGGGATTACATGATCAAGTTCACAACAATGATGACAGAAGTGAATGATCTAATCCCAAGTGTGGCCATAGCGGGATACATCAGAGGATTGGTCCCCTACTCCCCTCTGGCCCAGAATCTGACTCTCCACAAGGTCGACTTTCTACCCGACCTCTTCCAACGCGCTCAATTGTACATTGAAGTGGAAGAGGAGGATGAGAACAAGCTAGCTGAACTTGGGACTCCTAGCTTTAAGAAACCTAAGTTTGAGAGGAAGGGGTACAGTGGAAACAAAAATTTCCACGACACCTCTAACAGGTATACCAACAACAGGGTTGAAACTTCCAAAAAAGAATGGAAGCCTAGGCACGATAACAAGGTGTACCAAACCTCAACCAGCCAACCGCCAAAGGGTGCAACTCCACTGTGGAAAAGAAACACCCCGCTTACATTCAGTATGGGCGAGCTGTTTGAGAAGCTAAAGAACCGAGCAGATCTACCTGCCCCTCGTTCTTTAGACCCTGCAAGCAAAGATGGCCGCACGCAAACTGGGAAATACTGCAAATTTCACAAGGACTGCGGCCACCTAACATACCATTGCAGAGAATTCTCGTCTTTTGTCGAGCAGTTGATCTCAAAGGGAGAACTTGGCAACTTTGTCAAGAGATCCCGAGGACGGGACAATTGCAAATCTGACCCAAAGGGGAAGCGTCCACGCTCTCCTTCGCCAGATAGCGACAACAGCGAGAACCGCCAACGGAAGACCATCAATATGATATTTGGTGGTGGATCCGTTGGCCAAAATAGAGGATATGCCCGAAAGATGCTGATGTCACAATCAATACCTCGAGACAACGGAAAACGGGTCCGCGAGGAGAAGTCAATATACTTCTTCGAAGAGGACCTGGACGATGTCCTGCAACCTCACGAAGACCCACGCGTGATCCAAGTAGACATCAGTCCCGATTCTCAAGTCGAGAGAATGATTGTCGACAGCGGCAGCTCTGCGGACATCCTTTATATGGACACTTTTACCAAGATGGGCCTTAAAAGGGAGGAACAATCTCCCTGTAAGGAAGCCATCTACGGTTTCACTAACATCGCTGCCCCAGTGGCCGGTGTTATTGATTTAAAAGTCTCCATCGGTTCCAAGCGAGGGAGGGTTAGCCGAACGTGTCATTTTATAGTAGTGGAAGTAGAATCCACTTTTCATGGCACATTCGGACGCCCCTTCATCCACGAAATCCAAGCAGTCCTGTCTTCTTATCACCAATGCATTCGATACCCAGTAAACGGGTTCGTTGCAACTGTCAAAGGATCACAAAAGGATTCTAGACAGGGGTATAAGAAGGCAACCCAGCTGACAAGGCTTAACAACATGCTCATCCATGCCCCACCTGACATTGAGGAGAGGGAAAAGTTACAACCTGTGGACGAGACTGATGTATATCAGCTGGAAGGGGGACAAGTGGCATTAGGGAAGGGGTTACCCCTTGCCTTAAGAGCCAGGCTTCTGACTGTCCTGGAGGAGCACCAGGACAGGTTCGTTTGGGAGGGTGAGGCACCGACACAGATTGCGCGTCAGATCGTGACGCACAAACTTAACGTCTACTCATCCATTCCAGCTCGACGACACCAGAAACGTCGAGTACTCACTTCTGACAGGCGGGAGGCAGCCAATGAAGAAATATCAAAACTTCTGAATGCAGAGCACATTCGGGAGGTTCGATACCCGACTTGGTTTGCCAACCCCGTCCTTGTCAATAAGCCCAATGGCAAGTGGCGCATGTGTATTGATTTCACTGATCTCAATAAAGCATGTCCCAAGGACAGTTACCCGTTGCCATCTATCGACGAACTAGTCAATGGAGCATCTGGTAACGAGCTCCTCTCTATGATGGATGCCCACTCAGGATATAACCAAATCCTGATGCATGAGCCTGATGAGGAAAAAACATCCTTTATCATGGACTCAGGGACATTCTGTTACAGAGTAATGCCATTCGGCTTAAGGAATGCTGGGGCTACATTCCAACGCTTAATGGACAAGGTTTTCGCAAACCAGATTGGGCGCAACGTTTCCGCTTACGTCGATGACATCCTAGTCAAGTCGTCAAGCATGGAAAAGCACCCTGATGATCTGAGAGAAACCCTTGATACATTAAAGCAATATGGAATGAAGCTCAACCCAGCCAAGTGCGCATTCGGAATCAAGGAAGGCAAGTTTCTTGGTTTCTATGTAGGTCAGCACGGGATCAAACCTAATCCCGATAAAATCCAAGCTATCCTTGATATGGAAGCCCCCCGCACAATCAGAGAAGTACAAAGGCTGAACGGTCGAATTAACGCACTCAGTCGTTTTATATCACAAACGGCTGACAAGTGTAAACCGTTCTTGCAATTACTGAAAAGTGAGGCTAAGGGTAGTATCACTTGGACACCAGAGTGCGAGGAGGCATTTGCGAAATTAAAAGTGCATATGTCCTCACTCCCAATGCTGACATCGCCCAAAGAGGGAGAGGACCTATACTTATACATAGCGGTCTCAGAAGAAGCCGTGAGTGCGGTCCTCATTGCGCAGTGGGACAAGGACCTGGTCCCTATATACTACCACTCGAGGCGACTACAAGGTGCTGAACTACGGTACTCTCCTATCGAGAAGATCGTATTTGCAGTGATCCATGCTTGTCGTCGCTTTCGAGCTTACTTCTTAGCGCACACGATTGTGGTACTAACATCGTATCCTTTGCGCCGTCTACTTCACAAACCCGACATTTCTGGGAGGTTGACCAAATGGGCAATCGGACTCAGTGAATTCGACTTAGACTTCCGACCAGCCACTGTCATCAAGGGGCAAGCTGTGGCGGACTTCATTGCCGAACTCACACAACCCAATTTGACCCAACCTTGGGTTGTAGAAGTGGACGGCTCGAGTTGCAGCACAGGCTCGGGTATCGGAGTGAAAATCCATAGCTCGGATGGAAAAAACTACAAACACTCGGTACGACTTCACTTCCCGACTTCTAACAACGTCGCGGAATATGAAGCGGCCATACACGGCCTGAAGCTATTAAGAACTCTCGGAGTGAGAATGTCACGCTCCGCACTGACTCCCAGCTCGTAGCTCGGCAAACCACTGGTGAATTCGCTTGCAAGGAACCACAAATAACCAAGTATGTGGAGGCGATGGTAGCACTCACCAAGCAGTTCGCCGAGTTCAAAATCGAGCAAATCCCTCGAATCCAAAATTCACCCGCCGATGCTTTGGCACGTGCGGACTCTATGAAGGAGGAAGAGCACTGGCCTTCAAAATCATAAGGCTAGGATACTACTGACCCATTCTAAGGTTGGAAGCTCGCACTTACGTCCGCAAGTGCCGAGCATGTCAGCTGCACAGCCCCATGCAACAGAAACCATCCGCGTACATGACTCCGATTCTGAGTTCAATCCATTTCGCAAGGTGGGGACTGGATATCGTAGGTCCATTCCCCCCCTCAACATCCCAGGCTCGTTTAATCTTTGTAGCAGTAGATTACTTTACAAAGTGGGTCGAGGCTCATGCTGTAGCGAAAATCACTCAGGATGCGGCAGTTAAGTTCATCTACCGCTCCATAGTCTGTCGATTCGGAGTTCCCCAAGACATTGTTACGGACAATGGCACACAATTCACAGGGGGGAAATTTTCAAGAATGTGCGAAGACCTAAACATAAAACTCCACTTCGCCTCCGTTTACCGATCTTAGGAAAACGGGCAAGTGGAGGTTACCAACAAGGCCATCGTACAAGGATTGAAAAAGAAAATCAAATCATCCAAAGGGACTTGGGCAGACAAGTTGTGCGAAATCCTATGGGCATATCGCACAACGAGTAAGAACCCCACGGGCAACACCCCTTTTGCTATGACCTATGGAGTGGAAGCGGTCGTACCAATCGAGATGAGTATACCAACGTATAGAATCTCGAAGTACGACCAACAAACAAATGACCAAAACCTAGCCACATAGCTAGAGTTGAGGGATGAAACCCGTGACTAGGCGGACCTGCGAAACGAATCGTACAAGGCAAGCGTATCAAGGTACCACAATCGCCAAGTACGCAAAAAAGTTTTCTTGCCAGGAACTCTCGTCACGCGGAAAGCTAGCATAACAGAAAGGAATAGACCAAGAAATAAACTATCATCCAACTTCGAAGGTCCCTACATCGTCGAAGAGGAGATAAGGCCAGGAACTTATCGCCTACGACGACAGGATGGAACGATGGTTCCAAACACCTGGCATGCGGACAACATGCAGCAGTACTACGCATAGTACTCATCGCATTATGTTTATTTTCTTTAATTTTCCTAGTATGTATGTTAGTCAATTATAGAAATCTTTTTTCATATTCTAACCCGTAAGGATTCCCTAAAAAATCTATTGTGTGCTTCAACCTTAGTAGAACAAAGATCATCCCGTCGCTACGGCCCCGATGATCCTATCCAATGATCTTGTCGCTTCGGCCTTGATACGGTTCAATAAGTTACTCCGTCACTAGGATAGGAGTCAGACTACATCCTCAGGGTTCAAATCCAGGGTTAGAACAAATAGGTCCAATTCAAACACGCGAACCTAGAATTGCGACTACAACCCTTATTCGCACATGCGAATCAGAAATTAGTGGATGTTATATCAAGCTATTTTCAACCCTAAAAGTAAATTTAGAAGTATAAATCATTTTTGAGTTTAACTAGCAACTAAACTACGATTCGTACGACCAAGCTTACGCCCTAAGTGGCTAAGTAGAGTTAGTAGAATCTAACTTACGTCCAGAGCGGCTAAGTTACGATTTATGAATCTAGTTTTAAGCCTAAGTTACAACCCTAAAATATTTATACAAAAAATTAACAAAGAAAATAGTTCATTGATTAACAAAAAATCTATTACAAAAATCTACTACAAAATCCACTACGAAGGAGTTCTAGTCTTCTTCTTTCCTCGCTTCTCAAATATCGCTCTTTATCTTATCAAGAGCCTCTTTGTGCTCCAGCTGCACCTCGGGATGTTCTTCTAACCACGCCATTATATCAGTCATAAAGTTGACGGGCAAACTTGGAAACACATGAGGACCAAAAAAGTTTAAGTCTTGAAGTTTGTCAGATTGACCATCTACTTCAAACTCCAAGTCCTTCACTTTTTCGGAAGAAGTATCTAGTTCTTCCCTCATCTTTCGCAACTCCTCCGTGGATTGAGAGAAGCGATCATTCAGATCCTTTCGCTCAGAGGCGGACTCAGAAAGTTCTACTTGAAGTTTCTGAATTTGTGATTCAGAAACCATTGCGTTGCCAACCTCCGCACTTAGCTGCGTCTTTAATTCTTCAATCTCTTTCAAGGCAGCAGTGAGACGCGATTCAGATTCCCTCAGAGAGTCACGTTCTTGGCAAAGAGTAGAAATCTTAAGTCTGTGTGCGGCACACTCTTTATTCTTCGCCATCATCGCCTTCTCATGCTCAGCAGCTTTCTCTTCCAATTTCTTGTTCTTTTGGAAGATCTTCCTCATTGACCACACTTCTTTGTAGACAGCTTGATACTTGTCATCAAGCTTATCATATTCTTGTTGGGATCGAAGCGTGTCATTGCATGACTGCATCCCAAGAGCAGCATTCGATAGATACGCAGCCTACAAAAAAAAAAAATTAAATTAGCACGAAAATACATAAGTTAGAAAGCGAGTTTAAGTCACTTACAGCAGATAGAGCTTTAGTGAGCTCCTCACGTATCCAATCCCCAGGCTTCGTCAAAAGTAGCTGGGAAGCCTTAGCTCGCACCCCTTCATCGACAAACAGACCCGGATAATCAAAATTAGTCCGGAAGGGAGCAAACTCTGGTACCGACCTCGAGCTCGACCCAGTCTCAAAGGTGCCACGAGGACCAGATCCTTCGGCCTTCCTCATCCGAATCAGTTTGGCACCACGCAATCTCATAGCCAAATGAGGAAGAACCCTTCACAGTAGAGATGCGCTCCCTTCTTCTTCTTGATAGGATTGCCGGAAGGGTCTTCCGACTTCATGTAGTGTCTCACATCAGAAAAGGTGAAATCCTCACGCTGACACAAAGCGAAAGGAACTCCTTGACCACATTAGAAAGAAGCAAGAGCTGAAGAGATCTTCTTCACGTGCTTCAATTCCGCCTTGCTCAGAGCGCAAGGAACATCCAGATGTACGCGGCGAGCATTGGCCCAGTTCTCTCGACTCCCGCATACGAACATCGAGTCTATAAAAAAGAACTCACTCTTCCACTGCGGCCCATAGTTAGTGGGGAGTTCTACAATCAGTTCACGCCCGCTGAACCGCTTCGCCAACCCCAACCGACCAGATTCGGAAGCGGGAGCCTTGACAAACTTAAAAAACCAGAAAAACAAGGCAGCTGTTGCAGGGATATTTAGACTCCAACAGATGTTGGAGAACCCTCTCAAATATACAAAAAACGTTGCCTGCATCTGTGACAGCGACACGCCCCCTTGTAGTAATACTTCGCTCATCAATACGGGGATGGGCAGCATGGAGAAGTGTCTGAAGTAGAGTCGGGGAATGGCTTGGAACCCCGCAGGAGGAAGGTTCGCGGTTTGATATTGCGACCCCAGAATCGCAAGTGCCCAGAAATGCATACTCCCCGAAGAATTTCTCGGGCTTCGAGCGCAGATGTAACAGAAAATGGATGCGCGGTCTCAGTCTGCGGCACAAGAGGTGCATTCAGGGAAACTTCTTCAAAAGACCCCTCGCTCGTGTCGCTCAGGGGTAGCAGCCTAATTTCACCACCCGGCAAGGTTTCACAATGAGCATAGCCGGTGTGGTTCTCCACTCCCTCATAGAATGGGAGGTTAACATGGTCTCCATCCTTGTCCACTTCCGTGGGAGGAGGAGGTGTCTGGGATCCCTCAGCTGGATCAGGGCGGCGTCGGCTTTGGCTGCGGTTCAGCTCCAGTTCCTGATCATAATTAAAGGGCTCAGGAACCCGTACACCATCCGCAAAGGGGAAGTGCTTCTTTCCTCTACCCCCCATCCCATGAGTGGGAGGAATGGGGGTACTACTTTCGTCAACAGCATGAGAAGAGTTCTTCGCATGTTTCGGATGTTTTCTTTTTCTTCTCTTACTAGGCCTCTCAGATTCTTCAGTCGGCCTCTTTCCCAGATCAGTCAACCCCTCAGGTGCCACCACTTGAAGGGGCACAATTTCTTTATTAACCCCCGTTTTGGGGCAATGTCGGCGACTTAGGTTCCAAACTCGCCGATGCTTGAGTAGAACGCGCCGATCCCAATTTAATAACTCGGCGAGGCCTCTTGAAGATGGGGACACCCCCTTGCCCTTAGCCGGCGACTTCCCAAGGGGACTCGCCGACTTAGGAGCAATAGTCGGGAGAATCTCGCCTATCTGAACAGAAGGCTCTGCTACGACCAGAGCCATGGAGTCACACCCCGAACTCGCCGAGAAGTCGGCGAGTATTCGGGAATGAGCCCGAGTAACTCGCGGGCCGTAGCACAATACTTAGCGTTCGACGGTGCATCGACAGCCGGAATCTTCGACCCACCGCACGCAGGCGAGGGGATCGGAGACTCAACGGTGTTGAGCACCGCCGCTAAGCTCTCATCTATATCGGTGTTCAAAATGTCGGCGACCAGAGCTTCGGTCTCCGACATGGTGAGTTGGGGAAGCGACGGTTGGTCTGCCATATGTCGGCGATATCGGGACAAAGTCGGCGACTTAGTGGTGAGTACTGGTGATTGTAATGCTTGTCGGCGAGATAGGAAGAGACTCGGCGATTTAGCGAAGGATTAGGGTTTAGGTGATTTGGGGAAAGTGATGTGCGGATTAAAATAATCGATTCACTATTTATAGACCTTGGACAAATTGCAAAAACCCTCGGAAAATCCAGAAATTACGCGAAGGAAAATCGCTAATTGATTCCCAAATCTACAAAACTCGGCGAGTTTCCTGCAAACTCGCCGAGTTTGTGCAAAAATCACGGGATACGAAGGAGGAACCTCCATATTTGGAAAATTTGCAAATATTTCCCAAGATTCCAAGGATTTTCTAAGAAATCCGCCAGCTCATATTAAGAGTCGTCGAGTTTATAAGAAAGTCGCTGATCTAGGTCAGCAAACCTCTAGGTTTCTCACAGAACAACCCCGATACTAAGTCGCCGACTTAGAATATCACATAGTATCTTAGGGGGGGAATATTACAAGCTCCTTTCAGCAAACCTCTAAGTTGCTCATAGAAGAACCCCGATGCTAGGTCGCTGAGTTAATACATTAAGTCGCCGACTTAGGATATCACATAGTATCTTAGGGGGGGGAGAATCACAAGCTCCCTTCAGCAACAAAAGGAGAGTACCACAAGCTCTCCCGGCATTTCTGTGGCTCCGGCCAGAAATCGTCAGACTTGGAGGGGGAGTATCACAAGTTCTCCCGACATTTCTATCGCTTCGGCTGGAGATCGTCGAATTTCAGGGGGGAGTATCACAAGCTCTCCCGACTTTCCTGTTGCTCCGACCGGGAATCGTCAAATTTCGAGGGGAAGTATCACAAGCTCTCCCGACATTTCTATCGCTTCGGCTGGAGATCGTCAAATTTCGAGGGGGAGTATCACAAGCTCTCCCGATATTTCTATCGCTTCGGCTGGAGATCGTCGAATTTCAGGGGGGGAGTATTACAAGCTTTCCCGACACTTCCGTCGCTCCGGCCGGAGGTCGTCAAATATGAGCACGGTAAATCTGTCGCTTCGGCCAGATTTACCAAGGATTGGTTCGAGCAAAAGGAGAATGTCACGAGAGGTAAAAGTGCACGGTAAGTTAAATTGGTCAATAATAATATACTTGCCTACTCATTTATGTGGATGATCTAATCATATCAGATGACAATGAAGCTGATATTCAGAAGTTGAAAGAATACTTACATCTTCAATTTCATATAAAGGATTTGGGTAAACTCAAATACTTTCTAGGAATTGAGGTGTCTCAATCCAACTTGGGCATCTTTCTATCACAAAGGAAATATGCCCTTGATATTCTACATGACTTTGGACAATTGCGAACTTCCCCATCTAAAATTCCAATGTCCCACAATTACAAAAACTCTGAGAATAATGCTCCACTGAAGGATCCATCAATCTACAGAAAGCTAATTGGAAAATTACTATACTTAACCATCACAAGACCTGATATAGCTTTTTCTGTTAGTCATCATAGTCAATTCTTGGGAGATCCCAAACAATCACACTTCAATTCTGCTATAAAGATACTGAAATACATAAAAAGAGCTCCAGGCAAAGGTATTTTATATAAAAGGGATGCCCCTCTACAATTAGAGGCTTATTGTGATGCAGATTGGGTTGATTGCCCCAACACCAGGAGATCCATTACAGGTTATACAATACTATTAGGTGGTTCAGCCATAGCATGGAAATCAAAGAAACAAACAACAATAAGCAGGTCATCTGCTGAAAGTGAATACAGGGCTATGGCATCCACTGTATGTGAAATAATGTGGTTACATTACTTTCTAAATGATTTACAGGTTAAACCATCTGGAGAAACAATGCTACATTGTGACAATATGGCTGCAATACATATTGCATCAAATCCAGTTTTCCATGAGCGCACTAAATATATAGAAATTGATTGTCATTTAATTCGTGATCATCTCCAAGCAGGTTTATTCAAATTACAACATGTCTCAACAGCATCTCAGTTGGCAAACATTTTGACAAAACCAACAAGTCTGGAATCACTGCGAAATCTATTACCCAAGCTGGGACTCTATGATATACACTCTCCAGCTTGAGGGGGGGTATTGAGAATGATTATTTGATCTTTTACTTAAGTTTATCATTTGATCTATTAGTATGTTTTAAAGATTAGATTAAGTTTATTAGAATTAGTCAGGCCCAATCCTTATGTTGGCCCATTAAACTAATTAGGGTTTAATTAGATAGTATATATAGGAATTTGTAATACTTTACTTTTACCTTTTTATCTTAATTCAAAATACAAAAACCCTTTGGGTTCTTCCCAAACGATCTGTCTCCTATTCACTCTCGACTACTCTCCCCAAAACCCTAGCGGTTCATCGGCGCATACTCCTCCTCGATCTCTCATCTTCTTCACAGATTTCCACACAATCGTATTATTGACCGTAAATCCAAACATTTATCTACTAGATTTTTTTTCTGAGATAAAAGCTTTTCAGAAATACGAATCTACAGTAGGTCTGATTTATATATCATTAAGCGTTTTTTTTAATATACCTATCTTAGATTCATTTTATCAAAATAGAATTACTCTTATCTTAGTACTTTAAAACTCTTTTAATATTGGTTGTAGTTAGTGTTGCAACTCGAGCCTACCGAACCGAATACCTAAGTATTTGGTTCGGTTCGTTTATTAACCTACTCTTAGGTTTGAGTTCGGTTCGTTTAATAACCGAACCGAACTTAACCGTACTCAAACCGAACTAAATAGTTTGTCGAAGACTGGATTTTTTTTAAATCATCTTAAAAATAAACATGTTTATCTGACTATCTTTGAAAAATAAATAATAAAAAAATATTTTTATAGTATATTTTCTTTTGTTGAGTCAATCCTTACTCTTAGTCATCTTTTATTTTTGTTGATTAAAAAATTAATATATACTATATCAATGAAAAATTATAAAAATATACATAAGTTATAAAATATATAATAAAAATTTATAATAAAAATTTATATAATATAAATATAAAATAATAAAAATATTAAACGAACGGTCGTTTAATTAAACGGATCTATTTCAAGGTTCATGTTCTATCCGTTTAATAACCAAACCAAACTCGAATCGAATCCGAAACGAATCGAATAGTTTGTCGAATACCGAACTTTTGTTCCAACACTAGTCTCTAACCCTTAGACCCTCTTCTGCCTTGGGAAGGACCATTTGGGCCCACGGGATCCCTTTGCTTTCGTCCTATATAAATCTATATGCTAACCTTTTCATCTCTTTAGTTACAGAATCAGGGATAGTCATATATTACGTCCAATAAATATACTTTACAGGTATTATCCAATAATTAAATTTAATTGAATAAATGTATTTATATTTCAGATAAAATCTCAGCTTCAGCTATATATTAATGTTCATTACAAAATATGAATAATCCATTAACACGCGCGCCCTGTCATCTGTCATCGTGTTATGTCAAGCCAAGCCACAACCCATGTCACGTCAAACCGAAATAATGATATTTATTTGGTATTGATTTACCAACTTTACATTAATTATTATAAAGTCATTCTTTATTTGGTTGACTGTTGGTGCAAAAATAATAATTGAAATATTAGATCATATGAATACTATATGAATGCGAAGTAAATAAAATTAAATTATTCATCAACTAATCTTCTCTATTTATAAAGAAAATAATTTCAAAAAAAAACACAATGGCATCTAAAACCCAAATAGATGATATAGATTTGGGCGAACATTCTCAATTCGAAATTCAAATGGCTGAGGAGGAAGTGGCTCCTACAAATCTTATTGAGCCGAAAATGATAAGCGAGGGGATTAAGGACGTGGTTGCTTCCATAGTGAATGAGTTTATCACAAATGATGCTGATATCGAATTGGGCGAATCTTCATCAGACGTTGAACATTCTCAATCCGAAATTCAAATGGTCGAGGAGGAAGAGGCTCCTACGACAAATATTGCTGCGTCGAAAAAAAGCGGGGAGATTGAGGAGAAGAATCTAGTATGGGACGTGGTTATTTCCATAGAAAAGGAGCTTAACAGAAATTATGCTGGTATCGACTACCTTGAAAAACTACGACCAACCGAGACGGTGACCATGTGTAGAGTTCCGGAAGAGATGATTGGAGATCATGATAATGATCGTGCTTATTTTAAGCCCAAAGTCATTTCCTTCGGTCCGTACCACTCCAAGAACGAAGCTCTCTATCCCATGCAAAGTCTCAAGCTTCGATACCTCAAAGATTTACTTCGACGGGACATCTATAACAATAAAGTTTTTAACTACACAAATGCGATCAAAAAGCATTTGGTTACTGAAAAGGCCAAGTATTGTGAGTTTGCTGCTTGTGGAATTTCAGATACCGAGTTCTTGAAGTTGCTGGTGTTGGACGGTTGTTTCATGGTGGAGTTTTTGTTGAAGTACGCTGAACATCCGATATTTACGCTTCCCGGAATCGATGTTGATCTACTCAGGCATGATTTGGTACTTATCGAGAATCAGGTACCATTTTCGGTTCTTGAAGTTATATATGAATTGACAGAATATGATCATGAAATATTAGAACTAAAAGAAAAATGCAGTATCTTCGATTTGGCGGTTTATTACATATCTGGAAGGGAGAATCTTAAAGATATATTCCATGAAATAAAAGAAGATGGAAAGACGGACCACTTTCTCCATCTATTTTATACAATTCGGTTGATGCAGTTTAAAAGAAGCACCTATTCGAATTTGACAGTGGTGTTCTTGATGGCTTACAGTTTCGTGATTTCACCATTGATTTTCGTATTCTTGCTTATCAATTTTCTTTTAATTATCATGGTTCGCCTCCTATATTATCTTATCATGGGCGTTGAATTTTTAACCGTTGGATTTACCAAAGATCATCATCCCACAGAATATAGACATTCCCGAAAGAAGTTGAAAAATTATCCTTGGGTGATGACAACCATTCCGACGGCGAAAGATGCCAACTATGCTGGGATAGAGTTTCGTTCCCAAAAATATTTTCGACCGTACAATATGTTATTTGCCTACGGGGCGATATTTAATGGAATGAAGGAGATAAATGACAATTTCTTCACCGAGTTTGAGAACATGTTGTTTTACGAACAAATATATAGCTTCAAAATAATGGAGAAGGAGATTGTTTGGGAAAAAAAATTATAAAAACAATTTGTTCCGAGAAATTTATGAAAGACAAAGAGGAAATTATTTAAGATTATTCAGAAGACGAGGCAGTATTTCGACCGATGCAGTGTACATGAGTCATTTGGTGAAAACAGATAAGGATGTAGAGGTGCTGAAACGTTACGGAATGCTGAGAACGACCACCACCACCCATGGACTGAAGGAAATAGCGGAATTCTTTGGGAAACACATACCGTGGTTGGTGTTACCAGAAAAAGAAGTGAAATTTCTTGCTACACAGTTCGAAGCTATCAACAAATTCTTCAATCAATACCACAGAATACAGAAGGCCAAACTAATGAAGGACTACTTCAAAAACCCACTGGTCATATTTTCTTTCATTGCCTTCATATTTCTTATTGCTTTGGCTGTTGTGCAAACCGTTTTCACCGTCATAAAGTAAACTACCAATGTACGTTTTATTATTTCTGTTAGCAATGCAATAATAAAATAGAAACAATTTTCTAAAAAAGCTTTTTTAAAGTAGCTCAAAACCGTCTCTAGATCTGATCCGTTGATTTTGTTGTGAGAGAGATGATGGATTGTCAACCTTCTATGACTGTATTGATTCAATTGTGTGTAATTTGTGAGTAAACATGTCTGGTTGTATATTTTCATCACTGACATTACACTAGGCTTAGGTGTGTAATGTACTTTTATCTCTAAAAAAATCCACCATAAAACTGATTGTGATAACTGCCCACCCCATCGTTTCATAAGACACTATTCACTCTCTTTCCACCCGAACCTCCCTTTCCCATTTCTCACATCTCTCACCGTCGACTCTCTTTGAAAATCGCCAAAACACTCTCCCTATTAATCATAGTTAAATAATAACTAATTATGTATATAGTAACCGTTATATGGAAATAACGTTATATGGAAATAACGTTATATGGAAATAACGTTATATGGTAATAACGTTATATGGTAATAACGTTATATGGAAATAACGTTATGATTATATACATAATTAGTTATTATTTAACTATGGTTAATACGCCCTCCAAGCGTAACGGGAGTTCTTCCGTAAACTTGCCGGAGAGATAATCAAAAGGAACCCGTGGCAGCGCCTTCGTCAGTAGATCAGAAATTTCATCTTCTGATTGGACAAAACGAACTTCGAGTGTTTTGGCCGCATCACACGTTCTCTTATGAAATGGTAATTTATGGCGACGTGCTTCAATTTACTGTGATGAATGAGGTTTTTGGAGAACGCAATTGATTCTGTGTTGTCGCACAACACCACCATTGGACTCGGGGCAGTAATTCCCATTTCATTGAGCATACTTTTAATCCATTTTATTTCCGTCGTTGTGTCTGCAACACATAGATATTCGGCCTCAGTCGTTGATCTGGCCATGGTGGGTTGTTTTAGTGAACTCCAAGAGAGAAGATTTTGACCCCAGAAGACGACGTTCCCCCCTTGGCTTTTTCAATCGCGAACGTCACTGCCACCCTAGTCTGCATCAGAGAAGGCCTTAAGCTCTTGCGATTTGAATTTGACAAATCTGATACCCTTGAACATAGTGGTTGATACATAGCGAAGAATACGCTTGAGGACTTTCCAATGAGTATTCGTAGGTTTCTGCATGAATTGGGAAACCTTATTTACCGCGTATGCTAAGTCCGGGAGAGTAGTCGTAAGATACAGAAGAGATCTCACAACCTGTCGAAAATTTGTGGGATTATCAAATGGATAATCCTCTGCATATAAATCAATATCGGGATCCATAGGGGTGTTGATCGGTTTCAAATTGGTGAGATCAACCTTCTCCAAAATATTTCAAGCATACTGATGTTGAGACATGAATAAAGATCCATCAGTGTCGCGATTGATATGGATACCCAAGAAATGATGTATCTCCCCCAAATTCTGATGAAAGTTGGGTCGTGACAGTGTCAATGAAGACATTCGATGAGCTTGTGATGATTATATCGTTAACATACACAAGGAAATATGCCGTAATGCATGCCATCCTTATTGAAGATTGTTAGACAGTTAACCAACTGTCAAGAGAGTTAATTAGTTAAGCTAGTTAGTTGTTAGTAGTAAAGGGTTAACTAATAAGTAGGGTTAACTAATAAGTATAAATAATGATGTTATACATGTAGAACGATTACATTGTTTTTCAATACAATTGAGTTTCCTATATAGTATCATTCGTTTAGGTTGTGCATCCGAAAATCGCTTGACGATGGCAACTCAACACCAATTTTCCACTGCAGTAGATAATGATGGCACTGGACATCCGGTCAGATCGATCGACACTCCGGTAATCACTGACGAGGCGCCCACACAACCGATGAACACGTATGAAGGTTGTAACAAAGCCCATCAGGTGTGTACTTTTAGAAAAATCAAACTATTTTTCTTGGGAGGCACAATTTTCCGCGATGCTTCATGGATTTCAGTTGATGATGTATGTATTGGGGGAGATTGAGCTATCCACACCAACAAGAATCCAACAAGATCAACTCAACTTAAGTTGGATCTTAACTGGAGTGTCAACATCAATTCTGCCTCAAATCGCTTCTTACAAGACGATGTCCGGAGTTTGGTTGGCTCTTCGAAGATTTTATGCATCTAGCACACAAACGAGGCAGATATACATCTGGCATCAACTCCAATCTGTTAAGAGAGGTGAGCGTACTCTCTATGAACGAATACATTGCAAAAGTCGCCGTCCTCAGAGATTCGTTGGCTGCTACGAGTGAGAGCGTCAAAGAATCTACTGATACATGCCTGATTACGTTAGTCACTCCCAGCAACACCCTTCAACAAGGACTAGAGTTCCGTTCACTTTATGTCGTACCCCCGGAAGGCTCCCATGATTGTGGAACAAAGTTCGTCGTCAAATCGTCGAGTTTAACCCATAAGATCGCCGATTGAGCTACCAAATCGCCGATATAAGTGGTAAATCGCCGAGTTGAGGTCGAGATAATCAGCATTGGTAGGCTGCAAAACTCGTCCCTTAGAGCTCACCGACTTTGCCCCTAATTCTCCGATCCCCTACCTGAATCGTCGATTTACGATCGTTACTCGTCGCCAGCCTGCGTGATAATGGCCCATTATGCACGCCATTATGACCCGAGCGCGATGCCTGCCACAGAGTGCGTTCCCAAAGACCCTATAAAAGGGGTTCTAAGGGGTCATTCCAAGACAGATCACAAGTTCCACACAACTAGAGAATACACGGAGAAAATCGTCGATTCCCATATCAGAATCGCCTATTCTCCTCCTACAGGATTTGAGGTAAAGCGCGCGTCGTGGACTCCAGAGCCTCCGGCATCACCTTGCACCACCGCGAGCCCCTGGTAGCAGTTTCCGTGCTTCATTAGAATCCGAGATGATCGTGGCCACACTCGCAGGATTGGGCAACGAGTATGAGGCATTTTGCACGGCAATCACCGCTCGATACGATCCAGAATTAACATTCTCACATTTGTGTGACTTATTGATGGATCAATAACTCCGTCTTGAGAATTCAAGAAAAATGGGTGTACAGGTGGCTAATTTCACAAATAAATTGACATCCGGTGGCTCACAAAGTCGATCAAAATCCGGTGCAAGTTATTTCTCAAAATCAGATACGAATCAAATTTGCTTGAAAAGAGGCCACAATGCCATTGATTGCTATAATAGGTTTAACACTTCTAAATTTCCTCCCACACACAGTCGCACATTATCTTCACAAGGACTGAATGGGAGCAATCGAGGGGTAGTTAATGTTGCAACCGATTCTTTGAACTCAACCCCGATTACGACGTGGTACCCCGATACGGGGCAACTTCTCATATCACAGTTGCTCCAGAGAACATCCAGTATCCACGCACGTTTAATGGTAATAATATTGACTACATATATACGGCCGATGGCAGCCCTCTATTAATCTCTCAGATTGGTAAAAGTATTGTTGAGACTGATAATCGTGTGTTCGTGCTTAAAGATCTTTTATTAGTACCTAATGTCACTGGAAATCTGTTATTTGTTAATAAATTTTGTATTGAAAATAACGTTTGTCTACGGTTTGATTCACAGAGGGTACAGGTTCGAGACAGAACTACTGATGAAATATTGATCGGGGGAATGGCAAAAGATGGATTGTACAAGCTGACGATGGGTTTGAATAAATCAAAGACAGTAATACATGTACGGAACTTTCTCACTTTCTCTGGCATTATCGTCTTGGACATCTAAATTCTTCTTAAATGTCAATGATTGTAAAATAAGGGTTAATAAAATCAGAATCAAAACCATTCACTTTTTGAAATAGTCAAGTGGGTAAATCTCATTCACTTCCTCATCCTTCTCGAAAAACAAACTATGAACCATTGGCGTTAATTTTTACTGATATTTGGGGACCGTCTCCCGTACAATCAATTGAAGGGTACCGATTTTATGCAAGTTTTGTGGATGCCGACAGTAATTACAATTGGGTATACCCAATGTATCAGAAGATATATCTGTAGAATCAAAATTGTCGACATAGGATTATATTTTAATCATGTCAATTTAAACCCTAATTACACTATTAATCAATAGGGGGTAAATAAGTCAATCGATACCTAACTCTACTTAATTAATTAATCATTTGAGTTAAGGGTTTAAGTCAAAGTTAAAAGTCAAATTGGGAGAATTGCACTTTCACCTTGAATATTATTATTTGGAATAATTGTATTTTTACCTTGAATATTATTATTATTATTATCTTTTGACACTTTATTCAAGGTATAATATTCCAAGGGGACAAAACACTATTCAAGTTTGAATTTATACAAAGATAAGATTCTCCAACAAACTCTATCCAAGAAAAACACTATTCAAGATAAGATCAAAGACAAAGCTTGGATTTTTGTGAGAAATCAAGGAGCCATCCATTGAAGATCCAAGGGTGGACAT
>LFYR01001072.1:100493-127396 GCA_001185155.1 Zostera marina | reverse complement strand
CAGTCTGACCGACGCCGAGACCGTCGCGATGATCGTGGAAATGTCTGTAGAAACCCTCGATGAGGTGTTGAACACCGTCGAGTCGCCGATTCCGTCTCCTCCCAGAGACGTTGAATCGTCGACTCCGGTGGTTCCATCTTCTGATCAAGATCTGAGTGCTTATGTGCATGAGCTCCTAGAGCCTCTGGCTGGATCGACGATTCCCTCTGCGGGGTCGACGATTCCGGACAAGGTTCCGGATATCGTGCCTGAGGTTGAGCAGGGAGAGATCCCTGGTGAGTCGTCGATTCCTGCTTCGGGATCGCCGATTTCCAAGGGTTTAAAGAAGAAAGCCTTCTTTAAGAGAAGGGATAAGTTGGCCGCCGACTCTGAGGCCTTGAACATACGTTACGAGTCGGCGACTACGCCAGTTGAATCGGCGACTCAAGTAGATGAGTCGGCGATTCCTATCCAAACCTCCCACAAGTGAAGAGATGGTGATCGGGAAGAAGCGATCACTTCTGTATTTTGATGCTGCCGCCCCACACATGGCCGTGCGATATCGACGGGCGAAGCTAGTTAGGCTGGAGAAGAAGGCTAAGGCTCCCAAAGTCCCGAGCACATTTGAGAGGGGCTCAAGTTCTCGAGCTGTACCTGAGCGGGCTGGTTTCGCGCCCTACACGAGTGGCATGCCCCTTCCTGACTTTTTGGCTGACCCACAAGTCAGGTCGGACGCCATGTCCATCTTAATGGCGAAACCTGGGAGATGGGTTCGGAGTGAGCTCATGACAGCTCTGAACGCTGTAAGCGCTTCTATCTTCCGAAAACACACATCTTTTTTATACTTTATTTTTGCTAATCTCTTTTGTTTTGTTTTTGTGTAGGCTTGCTATATGGCCCATGTTTGTTTTAGCATGGATTCGATAAATGACGTCCAACGCATTCAAGAACAATATAATGAACTGGACACCAATTATAAGCGTAGCGAGAACCAATTGGCCAAGCTCGCCCATTCTCAAAGGAAATTTGAGAATCTTAGAGACAACGTCATCCAAAAGAAAGAGAAGACGATTGACTCTCAGAAGAAAGAGATCGACGATTATGTGTCGAAGATTTTTGTGCTCCGCAAAGAACGAAAGGAAGCGTCTAAGAAGATTGAGGACATGCGGGCTCAGCTAGAGGCCGAGATCGGGAATGCGGTTTCATCTGAAGCCACGAACACGAATTTGAGGAGCACTAACTCTGAGCTAGAGAGGAAGTGCGCTGAGCTGAACGACCAACTCTCTCGCTCTAAGGAGGAGTTGGAAAATGCGAAGAAGGAGAACTCCGTTTTAAAGAAGGAGAACTCCACACTTCTGGAGAAGGCTAAGGACTTGGAGTTGGATAAGAAATATCAATCCGACCAACTCCAAGAACTTAGTTTCTTTGGTACTTCTGTGTTCCCGTCACTACCCGACGACTTCATTTCGGATATTATGACATGGGTAGAAGAGCATTCCGAGGAGAAAGAAAAGAACAAGGATGCCTTAGACAAGCTGAAGAACGACGAAGAAGACTAGTTTTTTACTTCTTAGCTTGTACTACTTATATTTTTGTAATCTCTTTTTGACTTAATTTAATCAATTATTTTGCTTTCTAAATTAATTGTTTGTTTAATTTATTTTTTGAATTATAACTAAGACCCGAAACTAGATTCACAAGTCGTAATTTAGTCGCTCTGGACGTAAATTAGACTCTGGTAACCCTATTGCTAGCCACTCTGGGCGTAGACTTGGTCGTACGAATCGTAGCTCAATCTATGGCTAAACTCGCGAAATAAATTAAACTTCGCAACTAATCAAGACTCGCAACGTTAATTGACGTGATAAGTTTTTGGAGATACAAAAAACTAATGGAAAATTTAGCTAAGACTTAGAGTTTTTAAATCCTAACATGTAGTTAAACTCTGGCCGAGGCGTCAGAGTAACTTTTGGACCCACATCAAGGCCGAAGCAACAAGATTGGGTATGATCGTTAAGGCCATAGCGACAAAACGATTTTAATCTATTAAGGCCATAGCGACGGAATAGATTTTTTATTTGGTATTTGTTGTGAATACCTAGAACCTCTTAGGTTCGTTTGTACTTATCAACTACCTAAGACTCCATACCCTAATGTGTAGTTGAACTCTGGCCGAAGCGTCAGAGTAACTTTTGGACCCACATCAAGGCCAAAGCGACGAGATGGGGTAGGATCGTTAAGGCCATAGCGACAAAACGATTTTGATCTATTAGGGCTTACAGCGACAGAATAGATTTCTGAATTAGGGTACTAGCTAGAATCGTAGGTAGGTGATTTTGACAGGAATGTCAATTTTATTGGCCTTTTGAATTTAGAATTACAAAGATAAAATCTAACTTTTTACTTACAATTTGTACTAGCATATACACCTAAGAGGACCTTGGAAATAACGTGTTTAATACTAAGCGTAGTATTGCTGCATATTGTCCGCGTGCCAGGTGTTTGGAACCATTGTTCCATCCTGCCGCCGTAGGCGGTAAGTTCCTGGCCTTATCTCCTCTTCGATGATGTAGGGACCTTCGAAGTTGGATGACAGCTTATTCCTTGGTTTATTTCTCTCGGTTATGCTAGCCTTCCGCGTGACGAGAGTTCCTGGTAGGAAGACTTTTTTGCGTACTTGGCGATTGAGGTACCTTGATACGCTTGCCTTGTACGATACAGTATCCCGAACCCGGTCACAACCTACCAGCAACTAGAAGTCCGGATAGCCTAAGATGAGTTAAGGTACCTATTCTAGGGTTGAGGAGGTCCCAAGTCGAATCCTAAGAAGATCGACTTTCCTGAGGATCGACTTCTGAATAAAGTCGATCACCAGGAAAGTCGACCCCCAGAAAGTCGATCTCTGGAAAGTCGATCTCGGGCCCCGATCTGATCAGTTAGGCAGTTAGGACGTTACTGCCCAAATGACCAGATTACCCCCATAAGAACCCCTATAAATAGGAGGCATCCCCCACTCATTGAAGGCAGGTCATTTGGAGTGGAAGAAGTCCTAGCGAAGCAGAGCTCGACACACTTGAGTTCCGGTCCGATTTCCCGCGGAGTTCCCCGCTTGGCGCTTGCTTGCGCGTCTTGGAGTACTGGTCGGGTTTCACCCCCATCAGTTGGCGTTGTCTGTGATTCAAAGATACTCACGACAAAAGCTCCTCGACTTTTTCGAAAAAAGGGTTCGACTTTTTTCCAAGTCGCCAGCCAGGGAGTCTTGCGAGGAAATCAGCCCAGCAAGGGATCGACTTTTCAGAAGATCGACTTTTTTCTTCAAAGGAAAAAGTCGATTCCTCAAGGAGCTACGCTTTCAAGCTGTGACTTTCAAAGAATCCTCCAAGTACACAAGAATCGACTTTTTTTCCCCTAAAGAAAAAAGTCGAACACTCCAAGACGGTAGTAACACGAAGTACTTCCCAAGGAGGAGCAAATTCTCAGGAGGCGCCAGAGCAACAGCCTGGCAACTCAAGAACTAAAAGACCAGTGGGTCGGCCACCTAAGGGCAATAAGAATAAAAACACTCCCACTAGACCTGAGGATGAACCCGAGGGTGAACCTGAGCAAACCCCTCAAGCATCAACAGGAGAGGAGAATCTGAACCTCACGCTACAGGCAATAGCTGAGGCCATACGACTCCTTGCTGAGAAGGAGAAACCCTCGGCAGAACCAGCTCAGAAGGAAAAACACCAGGAAAAACCTGCGAGCAACCAGGAAACAAGGGCTTCAGCATCAGAAGCCACTCGCGGGTTCATAAGAATACCCATAGAAGAGCTGGAGAAAATGAAGGAAACTATAGCAAAAATGAGTGAAAAACTGGAAAACATTGAGAAGTCCAGAGCATCAATATTTCATTCAAAGGCTCAAACATCAAAGCAGGCTAAGGCACAACAAGAGGTGTCAAGCCATAAGGCAGCACACTCTAACGCACTGCCACTTCATAAGCCAGAGGAACAATCTAAACTCCTTCTCAAAAAACCCATGTACGAAGAAGGCACGGGAGACACAGAAGGAGAAGGAGGTAAAATCCCAAATTGGCTAGTAGGCATGGATGCCCTGCATAAATCACTAATGGTAAAACCAGCACCCATGAAATTCAGGCTACCCAGGCTACAAATCTATGATGGGAAGATGGACCCAGTAGAGCATATAAATATGTTCGTAGGAGCAATGCAATGGGCCACAGCAAGGGATGACATCCTGTGTAGAGCATTCTTAGGAACACTAAAAGGGCCTACGTATAGATGGTTCTTCGAACTACAACCAGGGAGCATAACAAGTTTTGCAGACCTGAAAAAGAAATTCATTGCCCAGCATTGTGGGAACACAAAAGTCAGGAAGGGCACTGAGTCGTTATTCGCAATCAAACAAAATGGAGATACGTTTCGGAATTACACAACTAAATTCACAGAAGCCATGCAAAAAATCTACGACCTAAACATAACAATTGCGATCTGCGCATACTCAAAAGGGCTAGACATGAACACACCATTAGCAATAAAGCTAAATGTTAATAATGTGAAATGCATGGAAGACCTGCTAATGAAGGCCCAGAAGTACATAAATTCTGAAGAGTATGAAAAAGAAAAAGAAAAAGAAAAAGAAAAAGAAAAAGAAAAAGAAAGAGGTGCCATAAGCAACAAAAAGGCGTATGAAGCACCAAAGAAGAAGTTTCAGAAGTTTGAAAAGGGAGAACCATCCTGGAGACCAAAACACGATGGGAAGGTTTACCAGACATCTGAGGAGTTCGGAAAATCAAAATACCCAAGATATAAAGACTTGGGATTCACGGTTTTTAGCACTCCAAAAGAGGAAATCTACAACAAAGAAAAAGGAAAAATAAGGTTTCCTCAACCAGAAGAGTTAAACCCTGCAACAAAAGAGGCCCGAACAAGGAGGAATACATACTGCAAGTTCCACAAGGACTAAGGGCACAACACAGAAAATTGCAGGGAGCTAAGCACTTTCCTAGACACACAAGTAAAGGAAGGAAAGCTGAAGCAATATATAAATAAAATAGAAAGGGGGCGACAAGGTTGCAAGGATCCAAATAACAAGGGTAAGCGACAACGCTCAAGGAGTCCCGACTCAGACACTGACCGCAAGAGGAGAGTAATAAATTTAATCTTCGGCGGAGGATCAGTAGGAGAAAGCAGAAGTTACTCGCGAAAGGTAATGCAGACTACCACAGTACCAAAGTCTAAGAAAAGGTCATACCCAAGCGAGGGAATAAGCTTCTCTGAGGAAGATCTAGATAATGTGGTCAGCCCACACGAAGATCCGCTGGTAATACAAGTGGACGTCGGGGATGACTTAAGTTTGAGCAAAGTAATGGTGGACAATGGAAGCTCGGTAGACATACTGTACCTAGCTGCATTCGAAAAAATGGGCTACAAGGTGGAACAACTAACCCCGGCCAAGGAAGCCATTTACGGGTTCACAAACACAAAGGCCCCAGTAATAGGAGCCATCGATTTAAAAATATCCCTGGGAAAAAGAAACGGGAGAATCTCACGCACAGCACATTTCATCGTGGGCAACATAGATTCTCCATTCAATGGGATCCTGGGCAGACCTAGCATTCACGGTTTCAAAGCAATACCGTCATCTTACCACCAATGCTTCAGGTATCCAGGAAAAGATGGCAGAATGACAACAGTTTTTGGAGCACAGAAAGACTCCAGAAACTCGTACAGGAAGGCGACTAAAATGGCCAAACCAATAACCCTGTACATCCAGGAAAGAGAGGAAGAAGAAGACACAACCTCAGCCAATCAAGTTGAGGAAGTTAAACTCTCAAAGGGAGGAGTCTTGATAGGCACATCTATATCCTCCAAACTAAAAGAATCATTGATGCATTTGTTGGAGACTCATGTGCATACGTTTGTATGGGAAGAGGAAGCACCCTCACAGGTACAACGCACCATAACATGCCATGAACTCAACATAGACAGCAGCTTCACTCCCATACGGCAAAAGCGAAGGATACTCGCAGCCGAAAGAAAAGAAGCAGCACAGGCTGAAATCGAAAAATTAATCAAGGCTGGGCACATCCGGGAAGTTAAGTACCCAAAATGGTTAGCTAACCCAGTCATGGTTAAAAAATCCAGTGGGAAATGGAGGATGTGCGTAGACTTCACAGACCTCAACAAAGCATGTCCAAAAGACAGCTATCCACTTCCATCCATCGACAGATTAGTAGATGCAGCTTCAGGAAATGAATTGTTATCTATGATGGATGCACATTCAGGGTATAACCAGATTCTGATGAAAGAAGATGATGAAGAGGCCACATCATTTATCACAGAATGGGGAACATACTGCTACAAAGTCATGCCCTTCGGGCTACGAAATGCAGGAGCAACCTTCCAAAGGCTAATGGACAAGGTCTTCAAAAAGCAAGAAGGAAGAAATGTCCTGGCATATGTAGATGACATTCTGGTAAAATCCAAAAGAGCAGATGAACACCCAAATGATCTGAAAGAAACCCTGGAAACACTACAGAGTTATGGGATAAGGTTAAACCCTGCCAAATGCAGCTTCGGAGTACAAGAAGGAAAATTTCTTGGATTTTATGTAGGGCAGAAGGGAATAAAACCAAATCCAGATAAAATAACAGCAATATTAGAAACAGCGCCACCTCGAACAATAAAGGAGGTACAGAAACTGAATGGAAAGATCAACGCCTTAAGTCGGTTCATTTCCAAAACAGTAGACAAGTGCAAACCCTTTTTCCAGTTACTAAAAACTAGTCAAAAAGGGGCAGTAACATGGACTCCAGAGTGCGATGAGGCATTTCAACAACTCAAAGCACATTTAGCTTCATTACCACACCTAACTTCACCAAAAGTAGGGGAGGAATTATATGTCTATGTAGCGGCTTCAGAAGAAGCTATCAGTGCAGTCCTAATATGTCAAAGGGATAACAAACAGATCCCAATATATTATCACTCCAAAAGGCTACATGGGGCAGAAACACGATATCCTCCAGTGGAGAAAATAGTCCTGGCAGTAATACATGCAGCACGCAGATTCCGAGCATATTTCCTGGCTCATACAATTAAAGTCTTAACAGAACATCCACTGTGCAGAATACTCCACAGGCCAGATACTTCCGGAAGATTGACGAAGTGGGCACTGGAGCTAAGCGAGTTTGATGTATATTTTATCCCTGCCACTGCCATCAAAGGGCAAGCAGTGGCGGACTTCATTGTAGACATGACTCAGGAAAGCAAGGAAAAACCTTGGATAGTAGAGGTTGATGGCTCAAACTGTAGTACAGGTGCAGGAGTGGGAATAAAAATAGTCACTCCAGACCAAAGGATATATGAACATTCTATCAGATTACAATTCTCAGCTACAAACAATGTAGCGGAATACGAAGCTGTAATCCAAGGCATGAAAATTCTCAAAAGATTGGGGGCCTGTTCAATAATCATCAGAACAGATTCTCAACTAGTAGCTCGGCAATTCACAGGGGAATTCACAGTTAAAGAACCTCTGATCGTGCAGTATGCAGCTACACTAGAGAAAATCAAAGAACAATTCACCAAGGTGGAGGTAGAACAGATTCCAAGGAGTCAAAATAACTCAGCTGATGCTCTGGCAAAGCTAGCATATGCTTTCGAGGGGGGGCAGAGAGAGATACTAGTTGACTCAGCATCTACACCTTCGTGCAATCTGGTCACGATACAGGCAGAAGACTGGAGAAACCCCTTAGTAGAATACTTTGAAGGGAAGAAACTCCCAGAGAACAGGAATGAAAGGCGTAAATTACAAACACGCATTCCAAGATTCTGCCTAATCGGTGACATTCTGTATAAGAAATCCTACGATGGGCCTCTAATGAAATGTGTCTCGACAGACGAAGGACAATTCATTGTAGAGGAAATACATCAGGGGGTATGTGGAATACATCAAGGGGGAAGGTCTCTAGCCCAAAGAATAATAAGGCAGGGATACTTCTGGCCCACACTGAAAAAAGATGCAGCCCTATTTGCAAGAAAATGCAAGGCCTGCCAGATACATAAAAACATACAGAGGAATCCCGCAACTCAACTAACAGGGGTAGAAAGCCCCATCCCGTTCGCAATGTGAGGACTAGACATTGTGGGATCATTTTCAGTATCGACAGGCTAGGCTAAATTCATATTTGTGGCTGTCGACTACTTCACAAAATGGGTCGAGGCTCTGGCTGTACCCAAAATTACACAAGGAGCGGCAACAAAGTTTGTTTTTAAGTGCATAATGTGCAGATTCGGGGTTCCAATGCACATAGTGACAGATAACGGGACACAGTTTACCGGTGGGGAGTTCACGAGATTGTGCGAGAACATGGGCACCAGAATCCACTTTTCATTAGTATACAGACCACAAGGTAATGGGCAAGTAGAAGTCACAAACAGAGCCATTGTTCAGGGACTGAAGAAAAAGGTCGAACAGGCCAAAGGTGCGTGGGCAGATCTACTACCAGAAATCCTGTGGGCGTATAGAACTACTGAAAAGACATCCATTGGGGAAACTCCGTTCTCACTAGCATACGGAATGGAAGCACTAATCCCAACAGAGCTAAGCATACCAACAGTCAGAGTTTTGTCCTATGACATGGAAGAAAACATGAGATCATGCGCAACAACTCTGGACTTAGTGGATGAGCTAAGGGATAATGCACAAGCAAAGAATGCAGCTTACAAGCAAAATATCGCTAGATATCACGACAAAAATGTCAAGGATAAAGCAATAAGGAAAGGAAGCCTAGTATTGAGAAGAGCAAGTATCGGTAGAAAGGACTGCTCTAAAGGCAAGCTAGGTGCAAATTGGGAAGGACCATACATAGTGGAGGAGGAACTCCGACCAGGCACATACAAGTTAAAACGGGAAGACGGAACATATATTCCCAACACTTGGCATGCAGATAACTTACAATTGTATTTTTAACAATTAAGTAGGGTTATATGTACCACTCATTGTAATTGTCTAAATTAGTTAACTAAAACGTTGTTTGGTTATCACAATCAATAATCATAACAAAAATGTTCCATATATTGATTTTAAAAATATAAAAGGGAACATATTACAGGGTAGGAGGGGGAGAAGAGGGTTTATCACTATCAGGAGGGGGAGAAGAGGGTTTATCAGGAAGGGATGAGCCTTTAGCAGAATCCGCTGCACCATTGTTGTCTTGATCCTCAACAGAAAAGTCTTCATCAATGGGAGCAGCATCTTCACCCGAAACTTCCCCTTCCTCCTCTTCATCATCTTCAGCAAGCGCCCGGTCTCGGATCTCTGTAGCTTCTTTCGGGTACTTGCGGGCCCAGCGATGAACATCCTCGGCCTCAAAACCAGGGCATACGTGAGGACCCAGATCCACCAAATCGTTGTAATCTCGCACGTTAGCGAGGAACTCAGTTCGAATCTGGCCCATATGATCAGTCATCTTCTGGTTTTCCTCAATCTGTCCGACCATGGCAGCTGTCAACCTCCTAATCTCAGCATCTTGGTCACTCAACAGCTGGGAAGTCTCACGATCTTTCTTCAGTAGAACTTCCTTTTCAGCAGATCCCTCGTTCAGTCGATCAAGAAAGACATGGTTTTGATCCATCGTCGAACGAAGGGTTTCCTCAGTAGCCTCAAGCTGCTGAGTAATACCAGCAATTATCGCATCCTTCAAAATAACCTTGGCCCGCTCAGCATCCCGCTCAATCTCTCAGGCCCCCAACTCTCCGCGAACCTTGGAAAGTTCTTGCCTCTCGCTATCCACGAGTCTACGCTGAAGGGCCCAATCTCCAGCCAGTTTCTTGTTGGTAGCAGAAAGAGTAGATGCATCCGTAATCTTCTGTCGAAGCTCGTCATCTAACTCTTTACACCTACGCTTGACTTTCTTCAACTCGTCTTCTAGGGAGTGATTATCGCGAAGACGAGCCAAGGAGGAGATACGTCCCAAAAACAGATAAGCGAGCTGTAGAAAGGAAGGAAAAGGAGTAAGTACAGATTCACCATAAAAATGAGAATAAGAGCACTTACGTTATTAATATTCTGACCGACTTCCTCGACAAGTCGGTCCATCGGGTACCCCGAAATAGCCCGCAACGTAGCTCGGGCAGCATCTGTGTCAGCAACAGTCGGAAATTTAATCCCGTAATTCCGAGGATGGGACCCTGAGTAACCCGGCATCTGAGTCTCCCGGGTAGAAGTATACAAGCCATGACTCCGGGAAGAATCACCTACATGATACCTCCGTCGAGGAGGAGTTCGTCGTCGGGGGGAATGCTTCCTCGACTTCCTCGGAGGAGAAGGGTCAGTTCTGGAAGGAGGGGACTTCCTTTTTTCAGATTGGCTTCTTCTTCCCTCCGACCCCTCCGGCTGATCTCCCTTCCCAGTATCTTCTTCCCGCCCCTTTTCCGGCGTACGGAAGAAAGAGGCAAGTTTGGCAGCAGCAGCAGCAGCAGATGGCACAGAAGGTGCTTCTTCAGTAGATGGCTGCACGGGGGGGGGTCTTCACAGCATCAGGTTGTGCTTCCGTTCCAATAGATCGATCCTCGTTGGGAGGAGTAGGAGAGTCAGCCCGGTAAGCATTCTCATAGGCACGACGCCTCAGTTCTCGGGCATCAGAAGGCTTGATAGCAGGCGTGTAAACCTTCGCGCCAGTCTCATTCTGTCCCACGCGCTCAGAGACACCACCAGGGTTGTGCAAGTAAAAATCTGCGAAAGAAAGAAAACAGAGTTAACAAACAAATACACAGATAAAGGTAACCCAGAAAAAAGGAGGGAAGAACCTTGACGGTTAAAAACATCGTCTATCGCATGACCAACAGGCATAGCGATTGGGTGAAGATAGGCTAGTCTTTGTACAAAATCTCCCTCGTCCGAGGTCAAAATAGGACGGGGAGTAGGCCTACGATCACTATTGGATACAGGAAGGAGACGGCTGCCAGGACACAGCCTACAATCCACAAAATTAAATTCACTCTTACTCCGCCTGCTCGGAGGATCCTTCAGGAGAGCAGAATGTTGAACAGAGGAGGCACGGCTGGTACAGGCAATAAAAAGGCTGCCCTTCTTCGCGTTATGAAAAGTGAAGAAGTGGAAGAACAGCCGAGCAGTCAGAACTATACCAGCATCCCTAAGGACATTAATGAAACCCCTAACATAGAAAAAGAAGGCGGCGCCCATTTGAGAAATGCACAACCCAGAATGCAAAAGAATTTCACTAACCAAAGAAGGAATCGGAAGGATCGGAAAGTTAGTGAAGTAGATACGGTGAAGTGCCAACATAAAATAAGGGGGCACATCACCCGTAATCTCAGAAGGGTAGGCCCAGTACACTCTCTCTCTAAGTTCTAAACCCCGTAAGATTCTCCGGGCAGCATCAAGGGAGAGGGTGTTAGAACATCTACCCGCATTAGAAGACAAAGGGTAGCCCGGGATATCATCCAAAGAGACAGAAGAAAAGGAACCATACCCAGTCCCGTACTCGCCCCGGTCAAGGATAGGGACGACATGGAAACCATCTCGGACAAGGACAAACCACTGACGCCATGAACCATCTATATCCCGATAGAAAGATGGGGCGCCACTCTCCTCAAGAGGAGATGGGAAAGGGTACTTCTCCTCTGTCTCAAGAGGATAATCTACAGGAGAATCCTCTAATACATGGATATTTTGAGGACAAACTTCAGGAGGGAGTTGGGTAGAGTCATCTATGGCCAGGGCAAGCACTTCAACGACAGGGACATCCTCCGAAATAGAAGACAAAACAATGGCAGTCGAAAGAGGAGTCCCAGTGGTAAAAGGAGGAGTACCTCCAATTTCTACATCCCGTTCAGGAGAGGAAGAACTATAGGAGGAGGACCCCGAACTCTCAGAACAGGATGAAGAAGACCCTGAGCCAGAAGAACCCGAACTCGAGGAGGAAACAGAAGGAGAACCTACAATCAAAGGAAAAGTTACTTCTAATCGATGACCTCCAAAGAAAATCCAAAGTAAGCTACAAAAAACTTACTGGGAACAGACTTTCGATTGCGACGAGCAGTAGGACCTTTTTTCTTGCTTCCAGCAGAAGAAGAAGGAAGCTCAACCTCAAGCTCAGCCAAAGCCCGGCCCTCAGTTTCAGGACTAAGAGAAAGGGCCCGCTTCTCATTGGGAGGAACTTCTTGCTGGGTATCCTTGTCAGAAGACATAATCACAACCTGCACAAAACACGGAACACTTCGGTTAATTTAGTTGTTTTTGTAAAAGGATTACAAAAGTCGATCCCAGTAAGAATAGGTCCAACTCTGAAAGTCGATGACAAATGTCGGACTCCAGGAAGTCGGACCAAGGGTATCACTTCGGGAAAGCAAAAGCTAAATCCCAGGAGGTCGATCCCAGTAAGAATAAGTCCAACTCTGAAAGTCGATGACAAAAGTCGGACTCCAGGAAGTCGGACCAAGGGTATCACTTTGGGAAAGCAAAAGCTAAATCCCAGGAAGTCGATCCCAGTAAGAATAGGTCCAACTCTGAAAGTCGATGACAAAAGTCGAACTCCAGGAAGTCGGATCAAGGGTATCACTTCGGGAAAGCAAAAGCTAAATCCCAAGAAGTCGATCCCAGTAAGAATAGGTCCAACTCTGAAAAGTCGATGACAAAGAGTCAGACTTCACAAAGTTAGACCACAGTCCAAAGGGGAACAACTTCAGAGAAGAACCGACTTTAAGAAAAGTCGGACCTCAAGGAAGTCGAACCCAGTGCAACCTCAGAAGAGCCCGACAACAAAAGTCGGACCCCAGAAAGTTGCACCTCCAAGGCTCAAGTCGAAGCCTTACGCGCGCTGGAAGTCGAAGCAGAGAAACTGGATGTCGATGCGCAGAAAGTTGATCACTCGGAGCAAAGGAAGTAGGTGGGAAACAAAAGAACTCCCCTCTGCTATTTATAGGGGGAAGTCGAAGACGAACCGTCGCGGGCACTGTTCATCCGGGTTCACCCGTTGGGCCGAAAAGCCCACGGGCCCGACAGGCCCAAGACGACCCAGTCCGCGAAAACCCCTAAAATCCGACCAGATGACATCGACATTTCAGAATAAAGGCATCGACATTTAAACAAGGAATTCGAAACCTTCAAAAGAGAAGGATAGGATCGACATTCCATAGAAATTTCAGATCGACATTCCCAGAAGGGGGATAGACGTCGACATTAACAAGAGAAGGATAGGATCGACATTCCATAGAAATTTCAGATCGACATTCCCAGAAGGGGGATAGACGTCGACATTAACAAGGAATTCGAAACCTTCAAAAGAGAAGTACAGGATCGACATTCCAAAGAAAATTCAGATCGACATTCCCAGAAGGGGGATAGACGTCGACATTTACCAAGGAGTTCGAAACCTTCCAAAAGAGAAGGACAGGATCGACATTCCACACTATTCTGATCGACATCTTCAGGAAAAGATGAGATTGACTTTTGAACAACATCGACATTTCCAGGGAGAAATGAGCTCGACTTTTTGTACAAACTTCGACATCTTCAGAAAAGTATAGAATCAGCAGTCCCACGACATCGACATCTTCAGAAAAAGATGAGATCGACTTTTTGCAAACGTCGACATCTCCAGGGAGAGATGAGATCGACTTTCTGTATAAACCTCGACATCTTCAGAAAAGGATGGTAGTGACCAAAAGAAAACATCGGCATGATGAAATAAAAATTCAAAAGAGTCGATAATCTCTAACTACACCGACGTACTTCAGAGTAAAGGTGTAAGTCAGGAAAAAGGAAAGGTGAAATATCTTTATTCAAAATTACGAAAAATGATATGTTACAGATTCCTAATTAAAATTGATGCGGCGACGCAAGCGGCGAGGAACCTGGTCCAGCGGGGAAGCACCGAGGCGGGGACGCCTCCGACGTCGAGCACGAGGTAGGATAACAGAAGAAGAGGCAGGCGGAAGATCGCCACCAGACCATTCTTCAAAAATAGATTCCCTGGCCGCAACAGCAACACTCTGCCGCTCAACAATAATTTGGCGCAGAGAAGGAAGATCCAAGGCCGAGGATCGAGGATCCAAAATGTTCAAAATTCGATCCAGCTCCTCAATCTCTCCCTGAATAAAATCAGCAAAGAGACTCACAAGAAAATCCATGGATAAAGGAGGAGGACCTAAGGGCTCTATTTATAGACCCAAGGTCCGCACAAAAGGACAAAAAAGAGCAAAACCGACCTTTTAACACAAGGACTCGACTTTTGGGCCAAAGCATCAGGAATCGACTTTTTCGCAAAGGGAGCGATGCAAGGACCCAAGGAATCGACTTTTTTGACAAAAGTCGACGGGCACCACTGGGATCGACATTTCACAAAAGTCGATCAAAGTCAAAAAGGGATCGACTTTTTCTTCTCACGCAGGAGGGATGTAGAAAAAAGAACCCTGACAAGTTAAAGTGGCGGAAGCACACCAAGGTAGGAGGGTGTAACACGAAGTACTCCTAAGGAATCGTGGAAATCCACAACTCGGGCGGCGATACGGCAGCAGAATGAACTGAGCCATGCTAAGTGGTGAGACATGCCTGATTACGTTAGTCACTCCCAACAACGCCCTCAACAAGGACTAGGGATCCGTCGCTTGACGCCGGACCCCCGGAAGGCATCTACGGTGCGGAGCAAGTGTCTACGTCAAGTACTCAAGGCAACACCTGGGAATCGCCGACTGGGACTACCAAGTCGCCGATTCCAGGGGTGAATCGCCGACTCCATGGATAAATCGCCGATTCCAGACAGGGCCCTCGGGTCTGCTAGACCGAGGACCTGACCACAAGGGAATCGGCGAATCCATCTAGTGAGTCGGCGACTCCATCTCTGAATCGGCGACTCCATCTCTGAATCGCCGATTCTCAGACGTTACTTGAGAGGGCCCACGTCGTTATGGCACCCTTAATTGGGTACCATAAAGGAGTGGGCCCCACGCTAATGAATGGGGACACTCCCCAAGACCCTATAAAAGGGGTCCTAGGGGTGTCCTCCATTTCATTCACACTTGACTCACAACACTCCATACTAGAGCAACCAAGGAGCCCGAATCGCCGACTCCCACGTGAGTCGCCGATTCCCCTCCACTTCTGCAGGTATTTGACGTAGAGCGCGCGTCGTGGACTCCAAAGCCTCCGGCCCTCCTCGCAACCCCGCGAGCCTACTGGTAGCAGATTTCGTGCTTCATCAGCTGGCGCCGTCTGTGGGAAATCGAACTACGATATCCCATCGTAATCGCGAAATTTTCATCGCAAAGTTCGGCTCGATTCCCTTCCGGTGAATCGCTGACTTTGTGTCAAGGAATCACCGATTCATACAGGCAATCGCCGACTCCACCTAGTGAGTCGCCGATTCCGGGTTATTCTGCTAGCTAAGAGTGCTGTCCACGGCTTGGTTCAAAAAAAGGTCATAAATCGCCGATTCCACATAGGGAGTCGCCGATTCCTTTAGCTTTTTCGAACAAGTGTTGTCAATGCCTTTTGCTCTGGAGCATTCATTCACATAGGTTGGATTTTTCATAAAAAATCACCTATCCTTATCTGAATCGCCGATTGCTACCTGAATCGGCGATTCCCACATTGAGTAGGCGATTCCCACACTTGAATCGTCGATTCGGTCATCGTCTTCATTCATCGCTTTGGCTGAATAAGACCACACATTCATCGTCTTCATTCATCGCTTTGGCTGAATAAGACCACACATTCATCGTCTTCATTCATCGCTTTGGCTGAATAAGACCACACATCCATCGTCTTCATTCATCGCTTTGGCTGAATAAGACCACTCATAGCCCAGCTATTCGACCGAAACGAAAATCCATCGCTATGGCTGGATTCGCATCGTCGTTCCGGTAAAAAAAAAAAAGAAGAGTATGGGGCTTTCCCCTTTTTTCACTTCCAGTGATTCTGTCGGTCCACCTCCGGAATACCCGGATCTGATTTTGGGATTCTACGACCACACTCCACGTGAAAAAAAGTTTTCTCTACGAGTACAAAAGAGCAGAATTTCCCAATAGTGCAAGGAATCTTATTTGGGACATGTCTAAACAGGCATCCCAAAAACCACCTCCGGCGGCACGATTTTCTGTAGAAAAATTGCAAAAAATTTGCGATTTTTTTTGTTGCTAATTTCAAACTTTGGGGACTAGTAGTACTGCTCAAGGGGGTCACAAAACTATAAAGAAATATTATACAAAAAAACTTTCTGTTTTGTGACACCCGGGGGGACAGGTACCTACCCATAGCTTCCGACACTTCGGAAGAACTTCCACTCGTAGTCTGTTGCTTCGACCCAATAGAAGCAACCATCTCAATTATGGCTCCTTTTACTAAGGATCATAAAAAGAAAGCTCCCGCTATTGCTACTGAAGTAAGAGCTTCCGGTAGGAGGGTTGGTTCCCGTACTTTACCAACCTCCAATGTACCACTGTCGGCACATGATGTGCCCTCATCACTCCCATCAAATAGGGGAGTGAACCTAATTCCTGCGCTAGAAGAGAGGTTGATTAACTTTATGGATTCCATAGAAAAAAGAGTTAGCAACCTCGGGAAAGCGAGGGGCAACAAGACCATCATCCGTGAAGGAGCGGATGAATCTGGGTCTTACTATCCTCCATCTACGGAGAAAAAGAGGAAATCTCCAGCACCTCCTAAGGCAAAGGCAGGACCTAGCAAGAGTCGCACTCACAAGACTCTTATAACAAAGTTCGTGGAAGATCTCCGTCGGAAACTGGCCGACAATCCGGTCGCCAGCAATCCGATCGAGCTCATGAGAATCAAAAGCGCTCCTTTTCACAAGGACCTTTTGAAAGAATCTTTTCCACCAACCTGGCGGGTACCCAAGATAGAAGCGTATGACGGTTCGAGTGATCCAAAAGATCACATCAACCTCTACCTTAGTGTCTCGGAACCGCAGACCACCGATAGCGGACTGTTGTGTCGGGCATTCCCCGGCACTCTCAAAGGCAACGCTTATCGGTGGTTCTCTGGTCTGCCAGCTGGCTCGGTCTCCAGCTTCGCGGACCTTTCTTCGAAGTTCATCGCCCAACATGTGGGGATGATCAGAATAAAACACAGTGCCAACGCACTGCTGGCATTAAGACGGAACAAACTGTCTCTGAGGGATTACACGATTAAGTTCACTTCCATGATGACAGAAGTGAACGACCTAATCCCGAGTCTGGCCATAGCGGGGTACATGAATGGGCTAGTACCCTACTCCCCTTTGGCCCAGAACCTTACGCTCCATAAAGTGGAGACCCTCCACGACCTCTTCCAACGAGCTCAATCGTTCATTGAGATAGAAGAGGAGAACAATAATAAGTTGGGTGGAGTCGAGCCGCCCAACCGGAAAAAACCTCGCTATGCTAAAGAAGATACATACGAGGATACAAGTTCCCAGTCTGAAACCTCGACTAGTCCTCCTCGGTATAGAGAGGAGCTTCTCATCAGCAGTTATGACCACCAAAGTCATCACTCACACTCTCAGTCTGGTAACAGTTATGGCCACGAAAGTCATAACTCACACTCTCAATCCTATGACAGTGATGGCAACCAGAGTCACAGTTCACACTCGCAATCAAGTGCATCACACTAGGAGTGAGGAACTATCACCTGTTAAGAGATAGGATTGGCCAGAGTAACCATGCAGGCTATGCTTCTGTCAGTGGCATCCAGCGACCAAAATATGTCGATTAATTTGTTTGTCGCTCATGCTATTCTTATGTATTCGCAATAGCGACATTATTCTAAATAAATCTTCTTTTAATCTATAGAGATATATGCAGCATCATATTTAGAATAATCACCCGTCGCTTCAGACGGATCAATCATCCATCGCTTCGGCTGGATGACGTCCGTCTCTTCAACCTCATATATCACCCATCGTTTTGGCTGGATGATACCGGTTACTCAGACCTAGCTTACGACCCACGAGTCTAAGTGATGGTTACAAAATCCAATTTACGTCCAGAGTAGCTAGATTGTGATTACAAGTCTAGTTTACGATTTAAGAGTCCAAAGCGCGACTTAAGAATCTAAATCAGACTCTCATTTACAAATCTAGCCTCGAGATTCTAAATTTATGACTACAATCAACGGTACCCTCGTTTTCAATCTATTTTGTCGCTATGGCCTTAATAGACCAAGGATCATTTTGTCGCTTTGGCCTTAATGATCCTATCTCATCTTGTCGCTATGGCCTTGATGAGGATCGAGAGTCACTCTGTCACAATGGACGGAGCTTGGCTAAAACACCAGGGTTCAAATCTAGAATTATAATTGTAGTCTCTTAGTCTTTATGCTAGTGCAAGTTACAAAATAGAATAGTTAGATTTTATTTTTGTGACACTCTTTCGAAATCACTACCTACGACTCTAACTATTACCCTACCTTAGAAATCTATTTTGTCGCTATGGCCTTAATAGATTAAAATCGTTTTGTCGCTATGGCCTTAACGATCCTACCCCATCTTGTCGCTTTGGCCTTGATGTGGGTCCAAAAGTTACTCTTAACGCTTCGGCCAGAGTTCAACTACACATTAGGGTATAAGTATAGAGTCTTAGGTAGTTGATAAGTACAAATGAACCTAACCCCAAGAGGTTTCAAGTACCCACAACACATACGAATATCTATTTTGTCGCTATGGCCTTAATAGATAAAAAATCGTTTTGTCGCTATGGCCTTAACGATTCAACCCCATCTTGTCGCTATGGCCTTGATGAGGGCAAAAAGTTACTCTGTCGCTTCGACCAGAGTTCAACTACACATTGGGGAATGAAATCTAGAGTCTTAGGTTCTCAAAAAGTTCTAAGTCCTATTCCAGATAATTTTTGTATTTCCAACTTATTACGTCAATTAGCTTTGTGAGTCTTGATTAGTTGTGAAGTTTAATTTATTTCGCGAGTTTAGCCGTAGACTGAGCTACGATTCGTACGACCAAGTCTACGCCCAGAGTGGCTAGCAATAGGGTTAGTAGAGTCTAATTTACGTCCAGAGTGGCTAAATTACGACTTGTGAATCTAGTTTCGGGTCTTAGTTACAATTCAAAAAATAAATTAAATAAACAATTAATTAAGAAAGCAAAATAATTGATTAAATTGAGTTCCAAAAAAATTACAAAAATTTCAAAAAATTTCAAGAGGGAATATCACAAACTCTCTCTCCCGACACTTCTGTCGCTTCGGCCAGAAGCCGTCACATTTTCAATGGAGAGTATCACAAGTACTCCTGACACTTCTGTCGCTTCGGCCAGAAGTCGTTACATTTCGAGGGGGAGTATCACAAACTCTCCCGACACTTTTGTCGCTTCGGCCAGAAGTCGTCAAATTTCGGGGGGAGTATCACAAGCTCTCCCGACACTTCTGTCGCTCCGGCCAGAAGTCGTCAAAAATTGAGCACGGTAAAATTTATCGCTTCGGCCAGATTTACCAAAGATTTATTGAGCAAAGAAGAAGCATCAAGGAAGGTAAAATCACACGGTAAGTTCAATAAGTTAAATATGCGTTTTTGGACTGATCTAGTTGTTTTGCAGGATGTTTTCTTTTTTTTTGCAGGTAAGATTCCGCCGTCTTGGCCAGGATCAGATTCTGATAGTGAATCTGTAGCCTTGACCGGAATCAGATTCTAATAGTGGATCAACAGATTCAGTCGCTCCGGCCACAATCAGACTCTGATAGTGAGTCGGTCTGTCTTGTCGCTTTGGCCTTGACAGACCAGAGGTCATTTTGTCGCTTTGGCCTTAATGACCTCAAGGGGGGAGTATCACAAGCTCTCCCCGACACTTCTGTTGCTTCGGCCAGAAGACGTCGAATTCCATTTTGTCGCTTTGGTCTCAATGGACCAAGAATTATTTTGTCGCTTTGGCCTCAATAATTCTTCTATCTTGTCGCTTTGGCCTTGATAGACTTGGAGATCATTTTGTCGTTTTTGCTTTAATGATCTCGACCCACCTTGTCGCTTTGGCCTTGGTGGGGTAACCATCGTTGCGGACATAAAGTCGCTCTTGATCAGGGTGGACTATAAACATCAGTTCTGATAGTGAACTAGATTCTGATAGTGAATCCACGCATTCTGTCGCTACGGCCAGAATCAGGCTCTGATAGTGAGTCAGTCCATTTTGTCGCTTTGGCCTTAATGGACGGGAATTATTTTGTCGCTTTGGCCTTAATAATTTCCTCTCATCTTGTCGCTTTGGCCTTGATGATGACACAACAAAAAGTCGCTCCTGATCAGAGTTGGACTATAAACACGTAGTTCCGTTGGCCTGGAACTAGATTCTGACAGTGAATCAATCCATCTGATAGTGCATGGATAAGGAGTCATTGTGTCGCTGTGGCCGCAATGATTCGATCTCATCTTGTCGCTTTGGCCTTGATGCGGATCACCTTGCTTGGGGGGGGGATACTGGCGATACACGCATGTTACGTCAGTCACTCCCAACAACGCCCCTCAACAAGGACTAGGGATCCGTCGCTTGACGCCGGACCCCCGGAAGGCATCCACGGTGCGGAGCAAGTGTCTACGTCAAGTACTCAAGGCAACACCTACGAATCGCCGACTGGGACTACCAAGTCGCCGATTCCAGGGGTGAATCGCCGACTCCATGGATAAATCGCCGATTCCGGACAGGGCCCTCGGGTCTGCTAGACCGAGGACCTGACCACAAGAGAATCGGCGACTCCATCTAGTGAGTCGGCGACTCCATCTCTGAATCGCCGATTCCCAGACGTTACTTGAGAGGGCCCACGTCGTTATGGCACCCTTAATTGGGCACCATAAAGGAGTGGGCCCCACGCTAATGAATGGGGACACTTCCCAAGACCCTATAAAAGGGGTCCTAGGGGTGTCCTCCATTTCATTCACACTTGACTCACAACACTCCATACTAGAGCAACCAAGGAGCCCGAATCGCCGACTCCCACGTGAGTCGCCGATTCCCCTCCACTTCTGCATGTATTTGACGTAGAGCGCACGTCGTGGACTCCAAAGCCTCCGGCCCTCCTCGCAACCCCGCGAGCCTACTGGTAGCAGATTTCGTGCTTCATCACTAAGATATTTGAACTTCTACAATTACTGGACGTAGTAACAAAGTAGGACGCCAAATTAACTCTACCTGCGGAAGAACGTGGGCAGAGAAAGTCTTAAATGGTAACAGAGTCAGGATGCGTATCCCATCCAAGGAAAAGAGTGAACCTCACCTACGGAAGAACGTAGGTTAGACGAGGGACGTACTCAAGAGTGAACCTCACCTACGGAAGAACGTAGGTTAGACAAGGGATAAACTCAAAAGGTGAACCTCACCTACGGATGAACGTAGGTAGACGAGGGACCACGCATAAACCTCAGTTGCAGAAAGGCGAGCAAAAGGAGGGGCAAGTATCCAAAAAATAACCCTCACCTACAGATGAACGTAGGTAGACGAGGGATCACGCTCAACCTCAGTCGCAGAAAGGCGAGCAAAAGGAGGGGGCAAGTATCCAAAAAATAACCCTCACCTACAGATGAACGTAGGTAGACGAGGGATCACGCTCAACCTCAGTCGCAGAAAGGCGAGCAAAGGGAGGGGGCAAGTATACAAAAAATAATCCTCACCTATGGAAGAATATAGGTAGATGAGGAAGCACACTCAACCTCAACCGAAGAAACAGCAGATTGAGGGAGGCAAGAGACCTCAAAAGAGAGAACTTCACTTATAAAAATAAGTAGAAGAGACAACTCTCAAACCCAACCACAGGGAAGGGGACTCGAACATTGTTCGAAGATAGCTCAGGCAAGGCGTCAAGGTGGGCAAGCAGGGTTCTGCACGGAAATCGGGCTAGGCAGGTGCGCAAGGAGCATGCTTTGGCTAGGACAAACCGGACAATAGTTAGCAAAAGCGCGTGACAACCTCCGTGGAAGCATAGATACAACCTCATAAGCGTAGAGAGGGGGGGGAGAACTGGTGAGAGAGGATCTCGCATCCTGGGACATCACCAAAAACCCACATCCCAGCACGCAAAGAGGGGGGAATACTGATAGTACAAGGTCTAACACACAGACCATAGTACTAAAAGACGTATCCCAAAGTATCTAATACGCAGAGGAGGGGGGAGTACTGGTGAACAAGTATCCCGAACCCGGTCACAACCTACCAGCAACTAGAAGTCCGGATAGCCTAAGATGAGTTAAGGTACCTATTCTAGGATTGGGGAGGTCCCAAGTCGAATCCTAGGAAGATCGACTTTCTTGAGGATCGACTTCCCTGGGATCGACTTCTGAATAAAGTCGATCACCAGGAAAGTCGACCCCCAGAAAGTCGATCTCTGGAAAGTCGATCTCGGGCCCCGATCTGATCAGTTAGGCAGTTAGGCGGTTACTGCCCAAATGACCAGATTACCCCCATAAGAACCCCTATAAATAGGAGGCATCCCCCACTCATTGAAGGCAGGTCATTTGGAGTGGAAGAAGTCCTAGCGAAGCAGAGCTCAGCACACTTGAGTTCCGGTCCGATTTCCCGCGGAGTTCCCCGCTTGGCGCTTGCTTGCGCGTCTTGGAGTACTGGTCGGGTTTCACCCCCATCATGCGGTATGCCCATAGGATTTCGCACAACTTATCTGCCCAGGACCCTTTGGCTGATTCGATTTTCTTTTTCAGTCCCTGTACGATGGCCTTGTTGGTTACCTCCACTTGCCCGTTTGCCTGTGGTCGGTAAACAGAGGCAAAGTGGAGTTTTATGTTTAGGTCTTCGCACATTCTTGAAAATTTCCCCCCAGTGAATTGGGTACCATTGTCTGTGACAATGTGTTGTGGAACTCCGAATCGACACACTATGGAGCGGTAGACGAACTTGACTGCCGCGTCCTGAGTGATCTTCGCTACAGCCTGAGCTTCGGCCCATTTTGTAAAGTAATCTACTGCTACAAAAATGAATCGAGCTTGGGATATTGAAGGTGGGAATGGTCCTACGATGTCCAGTCCCCATCTTGCGAACGGGATCGAGCTCAGAATCGGAGTCATATCCGCGGATGGTTTCTGTTGCATTGGACTATGCAACTGACATGCTCGGCACTTGCGGACGTAAGTGCGAGATTCTAACCGCAGGGTGGGCCAATAATACCCCAACCGTATGATTTTGAAGGCAAGTGCTCTTCCTCCCTCATGGAGCCCGCACAAGCCTTCGTGTACTTCCTGGATCACCTTATTTGTGTCGGGTTTGGCCAAGCAAAGCAGCAGCGGGCTATCGAAAGACTTCTTGTAAAGTACTCCTCCGACGTTGCAATATTTGGATGCTTTATGTTTTAGTTTCTTGGCCTCCCTCTTGTTGTCAGGAAGTGTTCCATTCTGGATAAATGTCAATATTGGTTGTCTCCAATCTTCTTGGGGATCGGATGAGACACTCAATATCTGACATGTGGGCTGGAGTATTGAGTCCACTAAGATTTCACGCTGACCTCCCTCCCAAGCTGATGCGAGGCGTGCCAACGCATCGGCGGGCATGTTTTGAATGTGAGGGATTTGCTTGATTTTGAACTCGGCGAATTGTTTGGCGAGTGCCACCATTGCCTCCACATATTTAACGATTTGTGGTTCTTTGCAGGCAAATTCACCCGTGGTTTGCCGAGCTACGAGCTGGGAGTCAGTGCGAAGTGTGACGTTCTCAGCGCCTAAAGTTCTTAACAGCTTCAAGCCGTGTACAGCTGCTTCGTATTCCGCGACGTTGTTAGATGCCGGGAAGTGAAGCCGTACCGAGTGTTCGTAATTTTTTCCATCTGGACTATGGATTTTTACTCCGATACCCGAGCCTGTGCTGCAACTTGAGCCGTCTACTTCCACAATCCAGGGTTGGGTCAGGTTTGATGGCGTGAGATCGACGATGAAGTCCGCTACAGCTTGCCCTTTGATGGCAGTGGCTGGTCGGAAATCCAAGTCGAATTCACTGAGCTCGATTGCCCATTTGGTTAACCTTCCCGAGATATCTGGCTTGTGGAGTAGACGACGTAGAGGACACGATGTGAGTACTATTATCGTGTGCGCTAAGAAGTAAGCTCGAAAACGACGGCAAGCGTGGATTATGGCATATACGATTTTCTCAATTGGTGAATACCGTATTTCCGCACCCTGCAGTCGCCTCGAGTGATAGTAGATAGGGACTTGATCCTTATCCCTTTGTGCGATGAGGACTGCACTCACGACTTCCTCTGAGGCCGCTATGTATAAGTACAGGTCTGCCCCATCCTTGGGTGAAGTCAGCATTGGAAGTGAGGATATATGCGCTTTTAACTTTGCGAATGCCTCCTCACATTCCGGTGTCCAAGTGATACTACCCTTAGCTGCAGTTTTTAGTAGCTGGAAGAACGGTTTGCATTTGTCAGCCGTTTGTGATATGAAACGGCTGAGCGCATTAATTCGTCCGTTCAACCTTTGTACTTCCCTGATTGTGCGGGGGGCTTCCATATCGAGGATTGCTTGGATTTTGTCGGGATTTGGTTTGATCCCGTGCTGACCTACATAAAAACCAAGGAACTTGCCTTCCTTGATTCCGAAGGAACACTTAGCCGGATTGAGCTTCATTCCGTATTGCTTTAATGTGTCAAGGGTTTCTCTCAGATCCTCAGGGTGCTTTTCCACGCTTGACGACTTGACCAAAATGTCGTCGACGTAAGCGGAAACGTTGCGCCCGATCTGGTCCGCGAAAACCTTGTTCATTAAGCGTTGGAATGTAGCTACTGCATTCCTTAAGCCGAATGGCATCACTCTGTAACAGAATGTCCCTGAGTCTGTGATGAAGGATGTTTTTTCTTCATCAGGCTCATGCATCAGGATCTGGTTGTATCCTGAGTGGGCATCCATCATAGAGAGGAATTCGTTACCCGATGCTCCATCGACTAGTTCATCGATGGATGGGAGCGGGTAGCTATCCTTGGGGCATGCTTTATTGAGATCTGTGAAATCAATGCACATGCGTCACTTGCCATTGGGTTTCTTGACGAGGACGGGGTTAGCCAACCAAGTTGGATATCGAACTTCTCGAATGTGTCCAGCATTCAGAAGTTTTGATATCTCTTCGTTGGCGGCTTCCCGCCTGTCAGAAGTGAGTACTCGACGCTTTTGGCGACGAGCTGGGATGGATGGGTCGACATTGAGTTTGTGCGTCACGATCTGACGTGCAATCTGTGTCGGAGCCTCACCCTCCCAAACGAACCTGTCCTGGTGCTCCTCTAGGACAGTCACAAGCTTGGCCCTTAGGTCGGGGGCTAGCCCCTTCCCTAGTGCCACTTGTCCCCCCTCCAGCTGGTACATCTCTGTCTCGTCTACGGGTTGTATTTTTTCCCTCTCCTCATTGTCGGGTGGGGCGTGGACGAGCATGTTGTTTAGTTTGACCAGCTGGGTTGCCTTCTTATACCCTTGCCTAGAATCCTTTTGTGATCCTTTGACAGTTGCGACGATCCCTTTTACTGGGTATCGTATGCACTGGTGATAAGAGGACGGGACTGCTTTGATCCCATGGATGAAGGGTCGTCCAAAGATGCCGTGATAAGTAGACTCAACTTCTACAACTATAAAACGACATGTTCGACTAACCCTCCCTTGCCGGGATCCGATGGAGACCTTCAGGTCAATAATGCCGGCCACTGGGGCAGCGACATTAGTGAACCCGTAGATGGCTTCCTTACAAGGAGATAGATCCTCTTTTTTAGCTTTATTGAGATCCGTGAAATCAATGCACATGCGCCACTTGCCATTGGGCTTCTTGATGAGGACGGGGTTGGCCAACCAGGTTGGATATCGAACCTCTCGAATGTGTCCAGTATTCAGAAGTTTTGATATCTCTTCGTTGGCGGCTTCCCGCCTGTCAGAAGTGAGTATTCGACGCTTTTGGCGACGAGCTGGGATGGATGACTTGACATTGAGTTTGTGCGTCACGATCTGACGCGCAATCTGTGTCGGAGGCTCACCCTCCCAAACGAACCTGTCCTGGTGCTCATCCAGGACAGTCACAAGCTTGGCCCTTAGATCGGGGGCTAACCCCTTCCCTAGTGCCATGTGTCCCCCTCTAGCTGGTACATCTCTGTCTCATCCACGGGTTGTATTTTTTCCCTCTCCTCATTGTCAGGTGGGGCGTGGACGAGCATGTTGTTTAGTTTGACCAGCTGGGTTGCCTTCTTATACCCTTGCCTAGAATCCTTTTGTGATCCTTTGACAGTTGCGACGATCCCTTTTACTGGGTATCGTATGCACTGGTGATAAGAGGACGGGACTGCTTTGATCCCATGGATGAAGGGTCGTCCAAAGATGCCGTGATAAGTAGACTCAACTTCTACAACTATAAAACGACATGTTCGACTAACCCTCCCTTGCCGGGATCCGATGGAGACCTTCAGGTCAATAATGCCGGCCACTGGGGCAGCGACATTAGTGAACCCGTAGATGGCTTCCTTACAAGGAGATAGATCCTCTTTTTTAGCTTTATTGAGATCCGTGAAATCAATGCACATGCGCCACTTGCCATTGGGCTTCTTGATGAGGACGGGGTTGGCCAACCAGGTTGGATATCGAACCTCTCGAATGTGTCCAGTATTCAGAAGTTTTGATATCTCTTCGTTGGCGGCTTCCCGCCTGTCAGAAGTGAGTATTCGACGCTTTTGGCGACGAGCTGGGATGGATGACTTGACATTGAGTTTGTGCGTCACGATCTGACGCGCAATCTGTGTCGGAGGCTCACCCTCCCAAACGAACCTGTCCTGGTGCTCATCCAGGACAGTCACAAGCTTGGCCCTTAGATCGGGGGCTAACCCCTTCCCTAGTGCCATGTGTCCCCCTCTAGCTGGTACATCTCTGTCTCATCCACGGGTTGTATTTTTTCCCTCTCCTCATTGTCAGGTGGGGCGTGGACGAGCATGTTGTTT
>LFYR01001072.1:56912-95707 GCA_001185155.1 Zostera marina | reverse complement strand
GACAGAATCAGACTCTGATAGTGAGTCAGATTCTAATAGTGAATCAGCAGGTTCTGTATCCGGGGCGAGAATCGGATTCTGATAGTGGATCTGTAGCCTTGGACAGAATCAGACTCTGATAGTGAGTCAGATTCTAATAGTGAATCAGCAGGTTCTGTATCCGAGGCGAGAATCGGATTCTGATAGTGAATCTGTAGCCTTGGTCAGAATCAGACTCTGATAGTGAGTCAGCAGGTTCTGTATCCGGGGCGAGAATCGGATTCTGATAGTGGATCTGTAGCCTTGGACAGAATCAGACTCTGATAGTGAGTCAGATTCTAATAGTGAATCAGCAGGTTCTGTATCCGAGGCGAGAATCGGATTCTAATAGTGGATCTGTAGCCTTGGTCAGAATCAGACTCTAATAGTGAGTCGGCACTTCTGTCGCTTCGGCCAGAAGCTGTCACATTTTTTGAGCATGATAGATCTGTCTCTTCGGACAGATCAATCAAGGATTTATTGAGCATAAGGAGGAGCAGCATGAGAGGCAGCTCCGCACGGCAAGGTCAGTAAATCAATAAATATATCCTTTAGACTGATATAGTTGTTTTGCAGGTTGTTTTTTGTTTTGCAGGCATGATTCTGTCGCTTCGGCCAGAATCAAACCAAGAATTATGTTGTCGCTTTGGCTTCAATAGTTCTTCAAACATTTGGAGATCATTTTGTCGCTTTGACCTTAATGATCTCGACCCATCTTGCGCTTCGGCCTATGGGGTAACCGTCGTTGCGGACACCAAGTCGCTCTTGATCAGGGTAGACTATAAACATCAGTTCTGATAGTGAACTAGATTCTCGCACTTCGGCCAGAATCAGATTCTAATAGTGAATCCACGCGATCTGTCGCTTCGGCCAGAACCCGATTCGGATAACGAATCCACGCATTCTGTTGCTTCGGCCATAATCAGATTCTAATAGTGAATCCACGCATTCTGTCGCTTCGGCCAGAATCCACACAGCAAAAGTCGCTCTTGATCAGAGTAGGACTAGGTTCTTTCTCCGATGCCTCTCTGAGGCCCCGCCGTCCGCGCCGGGCGCTGACCTTCACCCTGCTTCCCGATGGTTTGGGTCGTGGGCTCCTTCGAAGACTTCCCGACCCGATACAAAATTTCCGTTAACTTTGGTCCGATACAAAATTTCCGTTACAAATACCAAAATCCGTTACAAAAATCCGTTACAAATACTCTGAAGTTAAAGTTAACGGAACGAAAAATCCGTTACAAATTTTTTTAAGTATTTGTAACGGAAATTCCGTTACAAATGAGAAAAATATCATTTGTAACCGAATTTCCGTTACAAAATTTTTTTGGAAAAAAAAATTTCAGAAAGTATATATATTCCAATATTCCTGTAAATTATTTCAATATTTATAATTTTTGTAAATTCTTGAATGCAAATATATTCCTGTATATATTTTTTTCCCGACATTCATAATTTACATTTAATATTACTCCCTAAATTCATTCAACTATAATGATTAAAATCATCTAACATTCAAAATATGTTATAAATCATAATAACATCATTAACATTCATTGTAACATTCATAATCTAAAATAACATTGGTACTTGACGAGTCAGAGTTGGTGTTGGAGTTGGAACTTAAGAATTTCGTCTAAATCTTTTCTTATTAACCAACTTTTTCTTGTAAGCCATTTATAATCTGTGAATACAACAAAATATTCAACATTTAAAATTGATAAAAATAGAAAATTAATTTAAATAAAAAAATTACTCACAGAATATATTAGCTGTTTTGTAAATTACTCACGTGAAGGAGTCAAATACTCCGACATATAGCATTTTATAAACTGTAAGATGGTCTAAAAACACTGCAAGGAAATCAACCTCTACATATATGTGGAACAAAAATTATCACCTTCAATAAGAGGGACGGGACAAATCTTCAATTAAAACGCCAATTACCTGAATCATAAGGAAATCGTGAGAAGGTGAAGAAACTAACAAGGTATTAAACAGGCAATAAGGATCTGTTAAGATTTATATAAGTATAACCAAAATAAAATGATGATAACCACTACTAAAAATTAAATGTTGATTGATGATTCAAAATATCTAAACAAACAGTATAGTAATAAGAAAAACCCAACCTGCTTGAAAAATTAATCAAGTACAAGTTCAACAGAATTCTTCTTTGCATCTCTTCCCGTTTCAATGTTATCATCCCTAGGTTTTTCACGTCCAGAGTCACCAGAATCCTGTTTAGAATAAGATAATGTCACACAAATAATGCATTTCTGATCCCAGAACAAGAATTTTTTATCCCACCATTGAACTAAATCTTCTAATAATCAACAAAAACCCAACAAATTGAAGCTAGAGGATTAAAATTAAGATCTCAGTTATAATTTGATTATATATATAGCATTACAAAATTTGTAATGAATCAGGAGAAATACATTCATTCCTCATTCCACTGTTATCAAAATTGAGTAAGAGTTGATTATTCAAACAAATGTTTTATAAAAAATTGAAAGATTGAAAAAAGAATCTCATTTTCACAGAATAATCATATTGAATGTCTGAATGATGAAAACTGTATTTGCTTCTTCAATTTCTGTTAACATAATCTACAATTATCATATCATAGATAGAATCCATATACCATAACATATAATATCTCTCAATCCCGAGCGAAGTTAAATTGGCTTAACGCCTTAAAAACATGAGTTTACTTACAATCCCATTCCCTCTGCAAGGCCATTGTCTAAGAACATCAACAGAAGAAAAATAAAGACGGTTTTGTAATCAACCTATCATCAAAGAGAACCATTATTCAACAAAAAAATCTAAATAATAATGAAAGTCAAAATAGAAGTACAATATAAATGCACAAAAACTTACAACGATTCATATATGTAAGGGATGAGTACATAAATGATACATGTTCCAATTTACTGACACAATGATTCTATTTGAGGTATAGTCAAAGGATTGAGAAAAATAGAGAACACTCACTTCATTGTAGTTCACCGATAAACTCTGCCATTATCATTAAAATGAGAAAAAAAATTAAAATGGGAAGGATTCCTGATTTGGAACAACACCTAACGAACTTTAAAAAAAAAAAAAGCTAAGACGGTGAGGAAATTGGACAGATGTCAACTAATATTAACTACCATAGAAAATAAAAAACATATAACAAAAGATAGATCTGCAACCACCATACAAAAGCTAAGATAGATGGTGAGGAAATTGGACAGATGTCAACTAATATTAACAGCCACAGAAAATAAAAAAAGATAAGAAAAAAACAGATCTGCAACCCTTCAAAACACTTATATTTCCAAGCAGAAAAAAAACCAATGACCAAACCACCGTCTCATGCGTGACAATGTAATCGACAGAAACGAGTCCACTGAATGAAATAAAACAAAACAAAAATATAGGTGGAGATCGTAATCACCGATAAACCCACCATTGTGTTGAGAATCCGTGTGTTGAGAATGGGGGAAATCCAGCGTTGTGGAGGGAATAAAAAATGAGATATTGGGGGAAGTGGAGAAGAGATTTCCAGCAAGTAGCAGCGTAAGGAGAAGTGGAGAAGAGATTTCCAGCAAGGCAGCAACAACAGTGAAGAATCTAAGAAGAAATTCCCGGAGTCCGGAGGCCGGAGAAGATGGATTTGGGGGAGAACGAGGGAGAAGGGGGGAGCAGGGGTTTACGTTTTGGGGGGGATAGGAGGATTTGGGGAAATAGGAGGGAATAAAAAATGAAATAGGAGGATTTGGGAAAATTAATTTTTAGGAGGGAAAATGAAATTTTTTTAATTATTAAATAATTGTTATTTGTAACGAAATATCCGTAAAAATAGTTTAAAAATCCGTTACCATATATAAATCCATCTTGATATCTAGTATTTGTAACGGAAACAACAAAGTTAACGGAAATTCTGTTAACTCTGCTTCGTCCGAACTGCCTACTTTTTTTTGTAGTGGCCGGAGGGCATGGTCGCCCTTTACACCAACTACGCCGAGGCCGGTCTGACGCTTCCGCTCCCTCCTCTTGTCACCGATGCTATGCGGTTCTGTGGCATTTCCCTTTCCCAACTCCCCCCGGCCGCCGTCGATCGGTTGACGAGGTTCTCGCTGCTCTGCCACCGGGCTGACGTGGAGGCCTCCGTGCCTGTTTTCCTTATCTGGTTTTCGATGACGTCGCGCCGCCTGCTGGTCGCGCAGAGGTCAGGCCACGCCCTGTTTGATCAGCTGGTCGACCGATCTCACAACTGGCGCGATCGGTTCTTCTTCGTCTCCTTGGATGCCCTCGGCTCGCTCGACCTGGAGAACCGCCGCCCTCTCGTTGGGCGCTCTTAACGCAGCTGAAAGAAAAACACCGCTGCCCCCAGGCGCTTGCAGCTGCAGCCTCAGGCGAAGAACGCGTAGGATGTTCTGGTCGTGATCTATCGCCGCGGGGCCGTCAATGCTCGGATGTTGACTCAGTCTTGGAGCTATACAGAGCACGTGGATCTGCCCATCAAGGTGGACTACACTCGGGTCGGTCCGCCGAAACGTTCGCACAAAAAGCGGCCGCACGACGTGATCCAATTTCACCCGCCTTCGACCCCACCCCGACACCCCGAGGACGAGCCCGAGGCTGAGGCCGACGTACCTCTCGAAGACACCCGGACCGAGAAGCGACGGAGAAAAAAGATTCGGGCCGATAAGAAAAAGGTTGAGGTTATCGCCGAGGTGGAGGTTGAATTTGAAATTATGTCTTCCCCGCCCTCAACTCCTCCCGGTAGCTTGTCCTCCGAACTTGCGGCCAGCCTTCGGAAGGATGGGATGGATCCTGAACTCTTCCACTCGTTTGTGAAGAACTGCGAGTACTCGTCCGATTTTCCACCGGCGTCGACCCCGCCTCCTTCATGCCCCGTCTTGGCGGGATTTTTAAGAAGAAACTCTTTTCCATCGACTCCTGGCTGTTGGCGGAAGATGAGTACGTGCGGCAACTCGATCGCGACCCCTCGGACATCGACCGCGACTTGAATCACCAGATGCTCCAATTCTCGGTTCTTACTAAGGTTCGCTTGCAGCAGGGCGTTCGTCAAGACGAGGAGGTCCAACGCTTGCGCGCCGATCTCGCCGAAGCGAACGCGAATCTGGACGACGTCGTGCGGCAGCGGGACGAACTGGCCGCGGAAGTCTCGAAAGCGGCCGAGGAGGAGAGGAACCGCGCCGTCGAAGCCCAAGCTGCTCTTGAAGTCGCCGTGACCGCTGCCCCGGACGAGTTTATGGGGTCTTTCGTGCCTACCTTCGAGACCCGCCTGGAGGAGCTGAAGTTGGATCATGCGGTTATGCTTAAGGACTCGAAACGCGCCGGCTTCTAGAAAGGCTATATGCACGGGCGTAAGATATGCGAACTCGTTCACCCAAGAGAAGGAATCCTTCTTTAATAAATCAGTTATGGATGAAGCAATCTGAGCATACCCTTTAATAAATTTCCTGTAATAACCTGTAAGGCCAAAGAACCCTCTTAGTTGTTTCAGATTTTTAGGTGTAAGCCACTCTAACATGGCTGAAATCTTTGCTGGATCAGGATTTACACCTTCCTTACTAATTATATGTCCCAAAAATCCCATAGTCTCTTGGCCAAAGCAACACTTAGATTTCTTGGCTAACGATTGGTTTTCTTCAATCAGTTCAAAAATCAGCTCTAAGTGTTGTAGACTAGAATATGATCAGAAAATGATGATCAGAAACTGAAGTGCTGTAGACTAGAATATCGTCAAAGAAAATGATGACAAACTTCCTCAGGTATCTCTGAAAAACTCTGTTCATGGCTGCCTGGAATGTAGCTGGGGCATTTGTAAGTCCAAAAGGCATTACCAAGAATTCATAGTGACCTTGGTGTCTCCTGAAAAGTGTTTTTTCAGTATCTTTCTGCAGGTATTTGACGTAGAGGCTGCGTCGTGGACTCCAAAGCCTCTGGCCCTCCTCGCAACCCCGCGAGTCCACTGGTAGCAGATTTCGTGCTTCATCATGGACGATGTCTTGCAACCTCACGAGGATCCACTCGTGATCCAAGCAGACATCGGTCTCATTTCCCGTGTCGAGAGGATGATTGTTGACAGCGACAGTTCTGCGGACATCCTCTATATGGACACCTTCACGAAGATGGGCCTTAAAAAGGAGGATCTATCTCCTTTTAAGGAAGCCATCTACGGGTTCACTAAAGTCGCCGCCCCGGTGGCCGGCGTTATTGACCTGAAAGTCTCCATCGGATCCCGGCAAGGGAGGGTTAGTCGAACATGTCGTTTTATAGTGGTAGAAGTAGAATCCAATTATCACGGTATCTTTGGACGACCCTTCGTCCATGGGATCAAAGCAGTCGTGTCTTCTTATCACCAGTGCATACGATACCCAGTCAAAGGGATCGTCGCAACTGTCAAAGGATCACAAAAGTATTCTAGACAAGGGTATAAGAAGGCAACCCAGCTGGTCAAACTAAACAACATGCTCGTCCACGCCCCACCCGACAATGGGGAGAGGGAAAAATTACAACCCGTGGATGAGACAGAGATGTACCAGCTAGAGGGGGGACATGTGGCACTAGGGAAGGGGTTAACCCCCGATCTAAGGGCCAAGCTTGTGACTGTCCTGGAGGAGCACCAGAACAAGTTTGTTTGGGAGGGTGAGGCTCCGACACAGATTGCGCGTCAGATCGTGACGCACAAACTCAATGTCGACTCATCCATCCCAGCTCGTCGCCAAAAGCGTCGAATACTCACTTCAGACAGGTGGGAAGCCGCCAACGAAGAGATATCGAAACTTCTGAATGCTGGACACATTCGAGAGGTTCGATATCCAACTTGGTTGGCCAACCCCGTCCTCGTCAAAAAGCCCAATGGCAAGTGGCGCATGTGCATTGATTTCACGGATCTCAATAAAGCATGCCCCAAGGATAGCTACCCGCTCCCATCTATCGACGAACTAGTCGATGGAGCATCGGGTAACGAATTCCTCTCTATGATGGATGCCCACTCAGGATATAACCAAATCCTGATGCATGAGCCTGATGAAGAAAAAATATCCTTCGTCACTGACTCAGGGACATTCTGTTATAGAGTAATTCCATTCGGCTTAAGGAATGCTGGAGCTACATTCCAACGCTTAATAGACAAGGTTTTCGCAGACCAGATCGGGCGCAACGTTTCCGCTTACGTTGATGACATTTTGGTCAAATCGTCAAGCGTGGAAATGCACCCTGAGGATCTGAGAGAAACCCTTGGCACATTGAAGCAATACGGGATGAAGCTCAATCCGGCCAAGTGTTCCTTCGGAATCAGGGAAGGCAAGTTCCTTGGTTTCTATGTAGGTCAGCACGGGATCAAACCAAATCCCGACAAAATCCAAGCAATCCTTGAAATGGAAGCCCCCCGCACAATCAGAGAAGTACAAAGGTTGAACGGACGAATTAATACGCTCAGTCGTTTCATATCGCAAACGGCTGACAAATGCAAACCGTTCTTCTAGCTACTAAAAACTGCGGCTAAGGGTAGTATCACTTGGACACCGAAATGTGAGGAGGCATTCACAAAGTTAAAAGTGCATATGTCCTCACTTCCAATGCTGACTTCACCCAAGGATGGGGAAGACCTGTACTTATACATAGCAGCCTCAGAGGAAGTCGTGAGTGCAGTCCTCATCGCACAAAGGGACAAAGATCAAGTCCCCATCTACTAACACTCGAGGCGACTGCAAGGTGCGGAAATACGGTACTTACCAATTGAGAAAATCGTATATGCAATCCACGCTTGCAGTCGTTTTCGAGCTAACTTCTAAGCGCACATGATAATAGCGCTTACATCATGTCCTTTACGCCGTCTGCTTCACAAGCTAGATATCTTCGGAAGGTTAACCAAATGGGCAATCGAGCTCATTGAATTCGACTTGGATTTCCGACCAGCCACTGCCATCAAAGGGCAAGTTGTAGCGGACTTCATCGTCGAGCTCACACCATCAAACCTGACTGGTGAGACATGCCTGATTACGTCAGTCATTCCCAGCAACGCCCCTCAACATGGACTAGGGTTCCGTCGCTTTACGCCGGACCCCCGGAAGGCATCCACGGTGCGGAGCAATTGTCTACGTCAAGTACTCAAGGCAACACCTGGGAATCGCCGATTGGGACTACCAAGTCGCCGATTCCAGGGGTGAATTGCCGACTCCAGACAGGGCACTCAGGTCTGGTAGACCAAGGACCTGACCACATGGGAGTCGGCGACTCCACCTCTGAATCTGCGACTCCCATACCTGAGTCGCCGATTCCCAGACGTTACTTGGGAGGGCCCACGTCATTATGGCACCCTTAATTGGGCACCATAATGGAGTGGGCCCCACACTAATGAATGGGGGACTCCCCAAGACCCTATAAAAGGGGTCCTAGGGGTGTCCTCCATCTCATCTCCATTTGACTCACAACACTCCACACTAGAGAAACCAAGGAGTCTGAATCGCCGACTCCCACGTGAGTGGCCGATTCCCCTCCACTTCTGCAGGTATTTGACGTAGAGCGTGCGTCGTGGACTCCAAAGCCTCTGGCCCTCCTCGCAACCTCGCGAGCCTACTGGTAGCAGATTTCGTGCTTCATCAGCTGGCCTACACGAGTGGCATGCCCCTTCCTGACTTCATGGCTGATCCACAAGTCAGGTCGGACGCCATGTTCATCTTAATGGCGAAACCTGGGAGATGGGTTCGGAGTGAGCTCATGACAGCTCTGAATGCTCTAAGTGCTTCTACCTTCCGAAAACACACATTTTTTTTATATACTCTCTCTTTTTATTGCTAATCTCTTTTGTTTTTTATGTAGGCTTGCTACATGGCCCATGCTTATTTTAGCATGGATTCGATAAATGACGTCCAGCGTATTCAAGATCAATATAATGAACTGGACGCCAAGTATAAGCCACTACAAAAAACCAACGTATTTCTGACGGCCGATTCTGGCGGCTAGGCCGCCGGTATTTTGTCTCCTGGCGGTTAGGCCGCCGGTATGTCATCGCTAGAACTAATGTCGTCAGCTTGGTAATTTCCTAGCGGCCAGGCCGCCGGCAATATGTTTTGTAATCTGATTATTGATCGAAATAGCCAGCGACTTGGCCGCCAGTGAAATGCTGGTTTAAATTTAAATTTCTGGCGGCCGCCAGAACCTATTGATTATTTATTTGAATTTTTTTTTTGTAATTAATTATTATTTTTTTTGTAATTAATTAATTATTAGAAATTATATTAAATGAAAATAAAAATAAAATTGATTATGAAATTTTAATTGAGATTGAAATAGTCGTTAATATTTAATATAAGTTGCGACAAAACAAAATAAAAAGTTTTTTTGATAAATTAAGTCGCTAACTATTCTAATCTCTATTTTGTTAATTGTCCTTCTTTTTCTTTTTTGAACAAGCATTTTTAAATATTAACTTTGAGTTTGATAACTCAATATATTTTGAGAAAATATTGATTGATTGTCCACGAGTTTGCTCCTCTGGTTCAATCATTTGTTGAGGAGGAGACTGCTGCACTGGTGGTCGTGACGTCGACGCTCCATATGATGGAAAATACGGTATGTGCATGTTCGGATTTTGAGCTTGAAGAGCGCTAGTATATTGTTTGAAAAGTTCCATTTGACGAGTCATCGCATTCTCCACTATATTATCAACCTATAAATGAAAATTTAAATATAATGAAAATATCGTTAAAACGAAAATATATAAATTGATTAAATACTTACATTATCAGTTACAGACGCTTTTCCTTTATCATACGATGTGTTGTTTGTTTGCTTAATGACGAACCAGTTGTTCCTATTGTGCGACTACTCTTTGTGCTTTTTCCGATATGTTTAGTTATAGCATACTTGAACAAATCCTAATTAAACAAAATAAATGACTATTTATTAAAATAATTAAAAATCGATTAATTAATTATATTGAAATAAGAAATTAAATAATAACCTTTTCGGACATCGATTCTTGTTCCATCATTTTTATAGCTTCTTCACTTTTTAACCATTTGAACATTTTGTCCTATAAAAAAATCAAAATATTTAAGAAAAAAATAATAACATGTTATTAATTAATTAGACATATCATGTACCACTCGTTTGTCTTTTGGATAAGCTGCCAAAACATTATCTTTTCAAATTTATACTTTTGTTTTTCCTTTTTGTTTCTGCAATATTATAATTAAAAATAAAAAATATTTATAAGATAAATTGAAAGTATTAAAATCTTTTTAGTAATTACCCCTTCGTAATTTCTCTCCCTTCGTAATTGAAAGTATTAAATAATTAAAAGTTAATACGTACCATTCCTCTCTCTGATCTTTTCTCGATCAGCTTATTCCGAAATTGATCTTTGATAACGTAATAAGGTAAAGTCTTCATGACCTCGTCGATTGATAAATTTTTGTTATCATACTTCGTTAGTAAAGCATTATAAGTACTTCTCCATAATTTATTTAACGTCTCAGCCTTGTTCGTACTGATAAAATGAAACTCTTTCTGTTCGATCAAGAATAAGAAAATTAATAAATATTAACTAATAATTAATTATAAATAATAATTAAAATTAATAATGAACCTGTATCGTTTCTATTGCTTTTTTTGTGTTTGCGTCATCTTGTTGATTCCATGGTACGTCCATCGGTAGTAATTTAAAATCATTTGCAACCATATTCATTTTCTTTTTTAATTTTTCTACGGCTTTATCGTAGATAATTTTATCGTCTTCGAATATGACGATTGCTTTATCGTTTCTATTGCTTTTTTTCTTTGAACACTCAGTCGTGTTCATATCCACATCATGATGATCAGAATAGTGATCATTGGAATGATTATCAGAATACTGATCATCGGAAGGATCATCAGAATGAGTCCCGACCACCATAAAAACCGAAAAAACGAATACGAACCAATAAATCTAAATAAAATAAAGACATACAATTAGAACATAAAGCATAGATCGATCGTAGAACATTACACAAATTTTGAATACAAACAAGCTGGGAAAAGATCTGGAATGATATTTCAGATCTCATTTTATTTTAAAATCAGATCTTATCTATCCGCCAATCTATCTATTGGCTACCATTAACTCTAAATCAAAGCAAATTTAAACATCATCAAGATTAAACAAATCTCTCAATAATCATTAAAAAAAAGAATTCTGAGTTTTGAATAATCATCATTTAACAATTATAAAAAAAATGAATTCTAAATTTTCATTCAACATCATCATCAAGATTAAACAAATCTCTTTGGGGTCTTTTTAAAAGAAAACTCCAAATAGGATCAGTAGGATCTTTCAAATGGTCTGGTTAAGCACCATTCAGTTGAAAGTGACTATTATTTAGCCTATTTTTCTATAACAACAATATATATTCAAGCTAAAATCCATCCCTAATTTGAAATACAGAGATGGGTCTGAAAACTAAATGTGATATAAAATGCATCCATTTTAAAATGTCATGAATATATATTCAAGCAAAGGTATTAATTTTAAGACAACATTTTTTTGAAACAAAAAGACTCTACATATCGAGTCATATACACTACAATGTATATCTACAAACTAAAAATATATATTTGGGCATGTGCCATAGTGGCAGCCATCAAAACAGCATCAAAATCAGGAACCTGAACATAAGTATTTTGGGTTCAAAGGACGGGGCAAAGTATATAAATACCCTCCCCGGCCTCAAGGAGGGGGAGTAAGTTCAAATATTTTGGATATATTTAATGTTTTTCTGATATATATGGAAACTAAGGTTATAAATGTTATTCTGATATCCAACTTCAAATTAAAATTCAGGACTGTTCAAATAAGATTTGGATATTATTTAAACAGAATTCATTCACATATGACATATATCCACCTATAATTATTTGAAATGGATTTATATTTGGATATCTGAATTTGATTATTTATCCAAATTCAATCAATAACCTTTTGGAAATGGGTTAAGTTTAAATATTTTGGATATATTTGATGTTTTTTAACTGCAGGTCTCCTGAGGAAAGAATTAGATCAGGTGAAAGGATGGATACAAAGCCATGGAGGGCTAGTATACAAACTACTGACTTGGCACAATTAGTTGAAATACAATTCTTTGGTGGGGAGCTTACATGGAATAATAATTCTAGTGGTATCAACTTCACAGAGACCAAACTAGATAGGGTTTTTACTGATCAGTCCTGGATGGATATCTGGCTTGAGACCAGAGTAGAATTCCACAAAGGAACATTGGTACCAGTGACCACAAAGCAATTATTAACAGAAATTTGGTAACTTCACACAAGTTTAGTTCTATAGATCCAATATCCAACCAAGAGAGTGCTTATGACAATGGACATTTCGTTTCCAGTGTATGCTGGAGGGAAAAGTCAGACATGGTTGTCTCTGCAAGCTTTTCTGGTTGTATAAAACTGTTACAGATGGTATAACATCAACTAATAGATAGATAGACAGATGGTATGAGACAGTAATTTACAGTTGGGCAATAAAGGATTTATGAGTCATTAATGGAGAAAATCAATCCTCGATCCCTTAATTCCCACAACACTCCAGTTGTAATTGCGTATTGGGGAAATACGCAATTTATTTTTCTAAACTCTAAACTATATTGGGGAACATGTATTGGGGAAAATAGGTGATGATTTCTGGATATACTAGTTGAGATTTTAATTTCGGGAAATGGAAAACCCAAAGAATTTTGAAATGGAAAGAAAGTGAAATGGAAAACCTAAATCGATATTGATTAAACATTGAAAAAATTCAGAACCCAAAGATGGGTTGTGGAGTCTAACCTGAGTCGGAAGGAAGCCTAACCGAAGTCGTTGACGTTCGCCGGATGGAAGCCTAACCTTGCTGGACAGAACTGGAGATGTAGCCGCAAGTTGCTCGCCGGACAGGAATGAACGGGAGGTATCAACGGGAAGTTTCTCGCCGGACAGGAATGGACAGGAAACAGTGAAGGAAGTTGCTCGATCCTCGCCTGAGAGGTTGGAATCGCCGGAGGGAGTAGGTTTGGGGGTTCAGGTTGAAATCACGATTTGGGGTTTTAGTAGTTTAGGTTTTTATTTTTATTTATTTTTATTTAAAATATCCATTTAAACTTAGTTGATAACCATTTAAAATAAAGTTAATTTATAATTGAATTTTCAAATTTAAAATTTATTAAAATTTAAAAGTTAATATTAGAAATTGATATTTTTTATAATTTTTAAAAAATCACTAGTTGTTAATTTTTAACTTTTTAGGATTTATAATTTAAAATAACTTTTATAATTGAATTGATAACTTCAAATAACTTTTTTTAATTTAGGGTTAGAGTTAGGGTTATTTTAATTTAATTTTTCACTTTAAAATTTAAAATATCTAAAATAACTTTAACTTATAACTTCTTCTATTTTTTTTAATTTAAAATAAACTTATTTTATAACTTTTAAAATATTTAATTTATTAAATTGAATTTTAGAATTTAAAATTTATTAAATTAGACTAACCCTAACCTACTAAGTTCATATTAGAAATTGTTATTTTAAAAAAAAAAATTATATTTTTTAAAAAATCATTAGTTGTTGATTTTTTATTTTTTAGGATTTATAATTGAATATTTAACTTTAAAAATTAAAATACCTTCTTTAAATTTATTTTTTAACTTTAAAATTTAAAATATCTAAAATAACTTCAATTAATAATTTTTATAATTTAAATTTTTATAATTATCTAACTATAATCTTACTTTAAAATTAATAAAGTTAATTTATAAAAAAACCCTAACACTATATATATCACTAATTAACACTATTTATCGCTACAATTATAATCGAACTTCTTCTAACCCTAACTTATAATCCTAACACTATCTAGATATGTATATAAACTTATTTTTGTTAATTTTGATAATTTAAAATATATTAGGGTTTCCCAAAATTGTTGAAAAATTAGCGGGAAATTTGCAAATTTCTCATAATTACATGGGGAAAATTTGAGCTGGCGGCCTGGCCGCTAGTAACTTAACAAAAAAAGGTCCCGGTGGCCTGGCCGCCAGCTCATTTCTCACATTTAAGCCGGGAAAATTTGAGCCGGTGACCAGGCCGCCGAAAAAATAACAAAAAAAAGGTCCCAGCGGCCTGGCCGCCAGCTCATTTCTCACATTTAAGCAAGGAAAATTTGAGCCGGCGGCCAGGCCGCTGGAAACTTAACAAAAAAAAGGTCCCGGCGTCCTGGCCGCCGGCTCATTTCTCATATTTAAGCAGGGAACACTGTATCGGCGGACTAGTGTTATTTTCCGACGGCCAGGCCGCCAGGAAGTTACCGCCAGAAATACGCTGTTTTTTTGTAGTGAGCGTAGCGAGAACCAACTGGCCAAGCTCGCCCATTCTCAAAGGAAATTTGAGAATCTTAGAGACAACGTCATCCCAAAGAAAGAGAAGACGATTGAGTCTCAGAATAAAGAGATCGACGACTATGTGTCGAAGATTTTTGTGCTCCGCAAAGAACGAAAGGATGCCTCTAAGCAGATCGAAGACATGCGGGCTCAGCTAGAAGCCGAGATCGGGAATGCGGTTTCATCTGAAGCCACAAGCGCGAACTTGAGGAGCACTAACTCTGAGCTAGAGAGGAAGTGTGCTGAGCTGAATGACCAACTCTCTTGCTCTAAGGAGGAGTCGGAAAATGCGAAGAAGGAGAACTCCACACTTCTGGAGAAGGCTAAGGACTTGGAGTTGGATAAGAAATATCAATCCGACCAACTCCAAGAACTTAGTTTCTTTGGTACTTCTGTGTTCCCATCACTACCCGACGATTTTATTTCGGACATCATGACATGGGTAGAAGAGCATCCCGAGGAGAAAGAAAAGAACAAGGATGCTTTAGACAAGCTGAAGAACGACGAAGAAGACTAGATTTTTACTTTTTAGCTTGTACTTTTTTGATATTTTTGTAATCTCTTTTTGACTTAATTTAATCAATTATTTTGCTTTCTAAATTAATTGTTTGTTTAATTTATTTTTTGAATTGTAACTAAGACCCGAAACTAGATTCACAAGTCGTAATTTAGTCGCTCTGGACGTAAATTAGACTCTGCTAACCCTATTGCTAGCCACTCTGGCCGTAAACTTGGTCGTACGAATCGTAGCTCAGTCTATGGCTAAACTCGCGAAATAAATTAAACTTCGTAACTAATCAAGACTCGCAACGTTAATTGACGTGATAAGTTTTGGAGATACAAAAACTAACGGAAAATTTAGCTAAGACTTAGAGTTTTTAAATCCTAAGACTCTAGATTTTATTTCCTAATATGTAGTTAAACTCTGGCCGAAGCGTCAGAGTAACTTTTGAACCCACATCATGGCCGAAGCGACAAGATGGGGTATGATCGTTAAGGCCATAGCGACAAAACGATTTTAATCTATCAAGGCCATAGCGACATAATAGGTTCTGGTAAGTGTGGTGGGTACTTAGAACCTCTTGGGGTTGGGTTCACTTGTATATATCAACTACCTAAGACTCTACACTTTAAACCCTAATGTGTAGTTGAACTCTGGCCGTAGCGACAGAGTAACTTTTGGACCCACATCAAGGCTGAAGCGACAAGATTGGGTTGAATCGTTAAGTCCGAAGTGTCAAAAACGATTTTAATCTATTAAGGCCGTAGCGACAAGATAGATTTATAAGGCGGGGTGCTAGTTAGAGTAGTAGGTAGGTGAAAATGTCAACTTTATTGAAAAAATTACAAAGGTAAAATCTAATTATTCTACTTTGTAATTTGTACTAACATATATACTAAGAGGCACTAAGGAATAATGTGTTCAATACTAAGCGTAGTATTGCTGTATATTGTCTGTATGCCAGATGTAGGGACCTTTGTATGACAGCTTATTCCTTTGTCTATTCCTCTCAGTTATGCTAGCCTTCCATTGGATCCACCACCAAAGGTCATATTGATGATTTTCCGTGGGTGGTCCTCGCTACTGTCGCTGCCTGGCGAGGGAGAGCGTGGGCGCTTCCCCTTCGTGTCAGACTTGCAATCGTCCTGACCTCGGGATCCTTTGACAAAGTTGTCAAGTTCACCCTTCGAGATCAGTTGCTCGACATAAAGCGAGAACTCCCTGCAATAGTCCGTCGGGTGGCCGTGGTCCTTGTGGAATTTACAGAACCTTCCACCTTTTTGACGACTATCCTTGGTTGCAGGGTCATAGAGCGAGGAGCGGGCAGATCCGCTCGGAATTTCAGTTTCTCAAACAGCTCGCCTTTACTGATTGTTAGCGGGGTTCGATCCTTCCATGGTTGAGGTGGACCCCTTGACGACTGTTTGGTGGAGGTTTGATACACCTTATTATCGTGTTTGGGCTTCCACTCCTTTTTGAAGGAATCAGCCGTATTATCAGTGTATCTGTTCGAGGAGCCGTGAAAATTGTTCTTCTCACTGTATCCCTTCTTCTCCAACTTTTGTTTTTTAAAGCTAGTGTTCTCAAGTTCCACTAGTTTATTTTCATTCTGCTCTTCCACCTCAATGAATGATTGAGCTCGTTGGAAGAGGTCGGGTAAGGTCTCCACTTTATGGAGCGTAAGATTCAGGGCCAAAGGGGAGTAGGGTACTAGCCCATTTGTATACCCTGCTATGGCCAGACTCGGGATTAAGTCGCTCACTTCTGTCATCATCGAAGTGAACATAATCGTGTAATCCCTCAGAGACAGCTTGTTCTGTCGCAGTGCCAGTAGTGCATTGGCACTGTGTTTGATCCTGATCATCCCGACATGTTGGGCGATGAATTTGGATGAGAGGTCCGCGAAGTTGGAGATTGATCCAGCTGGCAGACCGGTAAACCACCGATAGGCATTGCTCTTGAGAGTGCCGGGGAATGCTCGACACAACAGCGCGTTATCGGTGGTTTGCGGTTCCAGGACATTAAGGTAGAGGTTGATGTGATCTTTTGGATCACCTGAACCGTCGTACGCTTCTATCCTGGGTACCCGCCAGGTTGGTGGAAAAGATACCCTCAGAAGGTCATCACGAAAAGGAGCGCTTTTGATTCTCAAGAACTCGATCGGACTGCTGGAGACTAGATTGCCAGCTAGCTTCCGACGGAGATCTTCCACGAACCGTGTTGTAAGAGTCTTATCAGTGCGACTCTTACTAGGTCCAGTTTTTGATTTTGGTGGTTCTGAACCTTTCTTCTTTTTCTCCGCAGATGGAGAATTGTGAGATGCCGATTCACCCGCTCTTTCGCGGGCGATGGTCCTCTGACTCCTCGCTCTCTCGAGGTTGTTAATTCTTCTTTCCATGGTCTCCATGAAATTAACAAGCCTCGTTTCTAGAGTGGGAGGAATGGATGGTACCTGAAAGGGTACGTCAGTTTGAGCATCCTCGAATGTTTCAGGCACTATTGCCCTGCTCTGTTGAGGGATCTCAATCTGTGCCCCTCCAGGCGACATTGAGGATTTACCTTTGTTCCTCAAATGGTAATCATGCTTTTATCTTTCAGATGTCATTGGTGACAAAAGCGAATTCCAACTGAAGCGCAAGTATTGACCGAACTAACCCGAAAGAAACCAAGTGGAATCGGAGACTCAGAAGGTGGAGTCGGCGATTGGCCTTAGGTTTTTTTCTTTCGAGCCGAGTCGAGGACAGCACTCTTAGCTAGCAGAATAATCCTGGAATCGGCGACTCACTAGGTGGAGTCGGCGATTTCTGGTATGAATCGACGATTCCTTGACACAAAGTCAGCGATTCACCCGAAGGGAATCAAGCCAAACTTTGCGAAGAAAATTTCAAGATTACGACGGGATATCGTAGTTCAATAGTCCCACAGACGACGCCAGCTGATGAAGCACGAAATCTGCTACCAGGGGGCTCACGGGGTTGCGAGCGAAGCTGGAGGCTTTGGAGTCCACGAAGCGCGCTCTACGTTAAATACCTGCAGAGAGGAGGGGAATCCGCGACTCAGATATGGGAGTCGGCGATTCGGGCTCCTAGAGGTGCTCTGGTTGGAGTGTGTGTCAAGTGTGAGTGGAGATGAGATGTTGAGAATGAGGACCCCCCAAGGGCTCCTTATATAGGGTCCTTGGGGCGTTTCCCATTCATTGTCCGTGGGGCCCACGCCATTATGGTGCCCTATTGAAGGTGCCATAATGGCGCAGGCCAAGTCAAGTAACGGTTGGGAGTCGGCGACTCAGGTATGGGAGTCGGCGACTCAGGGTGGGACCATCGACTCCCCATAAACCAGGTTGGCAGTCTACCAGAACTGGCCAACCAGGCCTGGAATCGGTGGCCCACCTCTGGAGTCGGCGACTTGGTAGTCCCAGTCGGCGATTCCCAGTGTTGACTTGAGTACTTGACATAGACACTTGCCCGCAACCGTGGAGCTCTCTGGGGGTCCGGCATAAAGCAACGGAACCCTAGTTCTGGAGTGACGGAACCCTAGTCCAGATGGAAAAAATTACGAAGACTCGGTACGGCTTCACTTCCCGGCATCTAACAATGTCGCGGAATACGAAGCAGTTATACACGGCCTGAAACTGTTAAGAACTCTCGACGCTGAAAATGTCACACTTCGCACTGACTCCCAGCTCGTAGCTCGGCAAACCACGGGTGAATTTGCCTGCAAAGAACCACAGATCATTAAGTATGTGTAACCAATGGTGGCACTTACCAAAGAATTCTCCGAGTTCAACAACACATCAGTAAGTCTCCGCGATCATAGCAGCGGTCTCGACATCAGTAAGGCTAGGTTTTGGACTTGCCATCTCACTGAGTCATCGATTCAAGTAGAATAGAACTGGGGAATCGGCGACAGAGAGTTCTACGGTTTGGGTAGGCGATTCGATTTGGGGAAAAGTGGAGTGAGAAGTGTGAAGCGCTCGCCACTATTTATAGCCCCTGGGAAAATTACAAAAACCTCCTAGAAAATCCAAAAATTGCAAGGGATGGAATCGGAAATCGATCTCCAAATCCCTGAAATCACGCCCGAGTCGACGATTCCCATGCTGAATCGTCGATTCAGACAACTATTTTGCAAAATTTGAGAGATATATTCCTTAATTGGAAAATTTGCATATATTCTCCAAATATCTCCAAGGATCTTCTAAAAGATCCTACAATTCACAATCAGGAATCGACGATTCCCAGAGAGAGTCGCCTACTCATGGGGGAAAAATTTCAAAACAACCCCCACAGTTACCCAAAACTTAGGAGTCGACGATTGGGGCACCCAGTCGTCGACTCAGGGTAAACAACAACACATTTTCAGGAGGGAGTATCACAAGCTCTCTCTGACACTTCTGTCGCTTCGGCCAGAAGTCGTCACATTTCAAGGGGGAGTATCACAAGCTCTCCCGACACTTCTGTCGCTTCGGCCAGAAGTCGTCATATTTTGAGGGGGAGTAACACAAGCTCTCCCGACACTTCTGTTGCTTCTGCCAAAAGTCGTCAAAATATTTTGAGCATGGTAAGATCTGTCGCTTCGGCCAGATTTACCAAGGATTAATTTGAGCAAAGGAGGGGCGTCACGGAAGGTAAAATCGTACGGTAAGTTCAATAGTAATATGCGTTTTGGACTGATCTAGTTGTTTTGCAGGATGTTGTCTTTTTTACAGGTAAGATTCTAATAGTGGATCAACAGATTCAGTCGCTCCGGCCACAATCAGACTCTGATAGTGAGTCAGTCTATCTTGTCGCTTTGGCCTTGATAGACCAGAGGTCATTTTGTCGCTTTGGCCTTAATGACCTCAAGGGGGGAGTATCACAAGCTCTCCTCGACATTTCTGTCACTCCGGCCAGAAATCGTCGAATTCCGGGGGGAGTATCACAAGCTCTCCCAACACTTCTGTCGCTTCGGTCAGAAGTTGTCACATTTAGAGCATGGTAGATCTGTCACTTCGGCTAGATCAACCAAGGATTTATTGAGCATAAGAAGAAGAGGCATGAGGTGCAGCTTAACACGGCAAGGTCAGTAAATCAATAAATATATCTCTTGGACTAATTTAGTTATTTTGCAGGATGTTTTCTTTTTCGCAGGAAAGATTCTAATAATGAATCAGGTTCTAATAGTGAACCAGACTCTAATAGTGAGTCAGACTCTGATAGTGAGTCAATCTATCTTGTCTCTTTGGCCTTGATAGACTAGAGATCATTTTGTCGCTTTGGCCTAAATGATCTCGACCCACCTTGTCGCTTTGGCCTTGATGGGGTAACCTTCGTTGCGGACATAAAGTCACCCTTGATAAGGGTGGATTATAAACATCAGTTCTAATAGTGTACTAGATTCTGATAGTGAATCAACAGATTCTGTCGCTTCGGCCAGAATCAGGCTCTGATAGTAAGTCAGTCCATTTTGTCACTTTGGCCTTAATAATTCTCTGTCATCTTGTCGCTTTGGCTTTGATGACACAACAAAAGTCGCCCTTGAACTAGATTCTAATAGTAAATCAATCCCTCTGATAGTGCATGGATACAGAGTCATTGTGTCGCTGTGGCCGCAATGATTCGATCCCATCTTGTCGCTTTGGCCTTGATGCGGATCACACAAAACCTTGCTTGGGGGGGGATACTGGCGATACACGCATGTTTCTTGTGCTCTCTTCAGGGGGGAGTACTGGTGAGACATGCTTGATTACGTCAGTCACTCCCAGCAACGCCCTTCAACAAGGACTAGGTTTCCGTCGCTTTATGCCGGACCCCCGGAGAGTTCCACGGTTGCGGGCAAGTGTCTATGTCAAGTACACAAGTCAACAATGGGAATCGCCGACTGGGACTACCAAGTCGCCGACTCCAGAGGTGAGCCACCGATTCCAGGTCTGGTTGGCCAGTTCTGGTAGACTGCCAACCTGGCTCATGGGGAATCGATGGCTCCACTCTGAATCGCCGACTCCCATGCCTAAGTCGCCGACTTCCAATTGTTACTTGACTTGGCCCGCTCCATTATGGCGCCTTCAATAGGGCACCATAAAGGCGTGGACCCCACGAATAATGAATGAGAAACGCCCCAAGTACTCTATAAAAGGGGCCCTTGGGGGGTCCTCATTCTCATCTCATATCCTCCACAATCACTTGACACACACTCCAACCAGAGCACATCTAGGAGCCCGAATCGCAGACTCCCACATCTGAGTCGCTGATTCCCCTCCTCTCTGCAGGTATTTGACGTAGAGCGCGCTTCGTGGACTCCAAAACCACCGGCTCAGCTCGCGATCCCGCGAGCCCCCTGGTAGCAGATTTCGTGCTTCATCAAGAATAATATCGCTATTGAGAATACATGAGAATAACATAAGAGACAATCAAAGGAATCAACGAGTTTTGGTCGCTGGTTACCACTCACAGAAGCATAGCCTGCCTGGTTACTCTTCCTGCTAACAGATTATAGTTCCTCACTACTAGCGTGATGCACTTGATTGTGAGTGTGAACTGTGGCACTGGTTGCTATCACTGTCATAGGATTGAGAGTGTAAGCTATGGCTTTGGTGGCCATAACTATTACTGGGTCGAGACTAAGAGTAAGAGTTATGACTTTGGTGGTCATAACTGCTACTTGGAAACTCCTCTCTGTATTGAGGAAGACTAGTCGAGGTTTCGGACCGGGAATCCGTATCCTCGTACGTATCTTCTTCAGCATAGCAAGGTTTTTTCCGGCTGGACGGCTTGTTATTGTCCTCCTCTTCTATCTTAATGAACGATTGAGCTCGTTGGAAGAGGTCGGGCAGGGTCTCCACTTTATGGAGCATCAGATTCTGGGCCAAAGGGGAGAAGGGTACCAACCCTCTTATGTATCTTGCTATGGCTAGACTTGGGATTAGGTCGTTCACTTCTGTCATCATCGAAGTGAACTTAATCGTGTAATCCCTCAGAGACAGGTTTTTCTGTCGTAGTGCCAATAGTGCGTTGGCACTGTGTTTTATTCTGATCATCCCCACATGTTGGGCGATGAATTTTGAAGAGAGGTCCGCGAAGCCAGAGACTGAACTAGCTGGCAGACCATTTCCAAAACATTAAGGTAGAGGTTGATGTGATCTTTTGGATCACTCGAACCGTCATACGCTTCTATCCTGGTTACCGGCCAGGTTGGTGGAAAAGATCCTTTCAGAAGGTCCTATTGTGAAAAGGAACACTTTTGATTCTCAGGAACTCGATCGGGTTGCTGGCGACTGGGTCGTCGGCCAGCTTCCGACGGAGATCTTCCACGAACCGTATCGTAAGAGTCTTGTCAGTGCGACTCTTACTAGGTCCAGCCCTTGCTTTAGGAGGGACTGGAGCTTTCCTCTTTTTCTCCGCAGATGGCGAATAGTGAGACCCAGATTCACCCGCTCCTTCGCGGATGATGGTCTTGTGGCTCCTCGATTTCTCGAGGTTGCTAACTCTTTTTTCTATGGAATCCATAAAGTTAATCAACCTCTCTTCTAGCGTAGGAGTTAGGTTTACTCCCCCATTTGGTGGGAGTGATGAGGACACCTCATGTGCAGACAGTGGTGCATTAGAGGTTGGTACAGTACGGGAACCAACCCTCCTACCAGAAGCTCGTACTTCAATAGAAATAACGGGAGCTTTCTTTTTATGATCCTTAGTAAAAGGAGCCATAAATAGAATGGTTGATTTTATTGGGTCGAAGCAATATACTACGAGTGGAATTTCTTCCGAAGTGTTGGAAGCTATGGGTAGGTACTTGCCCCCTCGGGTGTCACAAAACATAAAATTTTTTTTATAGTATTTCTTTGTAGTTTTGCGACCCCCTTGAGCAGTACTACTAGTCCCCAAAGTTTGAAATTAGCATAAAAAATCGTAAAATTTTTTGCAATTTTTCTGCAGAAAATCGTGCCTCCGGAGGTGTTTTTCGGGATGCCTGTTTAGACCTATCCCAGAAAAGATTCCTTGCACTGTTGGGAAATTCTGCTTTTTGGTACTTGTAGAGAAAACTTTTTTTACGTGATGTGTGGTCGCAGAATCCCAAAATCAGATATGGACATTCCAGAGGTGGACCGACAGAATCACTGGAAGTGAAAAAAGGCGAAAAGCCCCATATTTTTTTTTACCGAAACGACGATGCGAATCCAGCCAAAGCGATGGATTTTCGTTTCGGTCAAAGAGCTGGGCTATAGGTGGTCTTATTCAGCCAAAGCGATGAATGAAGACAAGGACCGAATGGACGATTCAGGTGTGAGAATCGCCTACTTAGTGTAGGAATCGTCGATTCAGGTGGGAATCGACGATTCAGGTGGGAATCGACGATTAAGGTGGGAATCGTCGATTCAGGTGGGAATCGACGATTCAGGTGGGAATCGACGATTCAGGTGGGAATCGACGATTCAGGTGGGAATCGACGACTCAGATGAAAATTGGTGATTTTTTAAAAAAAAATCCAACCTATACGAAAGTGAAAGTACCAGAATAAATTAAGGCATTGACCGCACTTGTTCAAAAACCTAAAGGAATCGACGACTCCCTAGGTGGAATCGACGATTCGACTTATCGGATTTTTGAACGACAACACTCTTAACTACCAGATAATATCCAGAATCGTCGACTCCCGATGGGAGTTGTCGATTCCTGACATGAATCGGCGATTCCTTATGACAAAGTCAGCGATATCTCTAGGGGAGATTGAGCCGGACTTTGCGAAGAAAATTCGCGATTACGACGGGATATCGGTGGTTCGATAGTCCCACAGACGGCGCCAGCTGATGAAGCACGGAATCTGCTACCAGTAGGCTCGTGGGGTCGCGAGGAGGGACGGAGGCTTTGGAGTCCACGATGCGCGCTCTACGTCAAATACCTGCAGAAGAAGAGGGGAATCGGTGACTCAGTGTGGGAGTCGGCGATTCGGGCTCCTTAGTGTTCTAGTGTGGAGTAGAGGAGGTCAAGTGTGAATGAGTTGGAGAACACCCCTAGGACCCCTTTTATAGGGTCTTGGGGAGTGTCCCCATTCATTAGCGTGGGGCCCAATCCTTTATGGTGCCCTATTAAGGGTGCCATAACGACGTGGGCCCTCTCAAGTAACGTCTGGGAATCGACGACTCAGGTATGAGAGTCGCCAAGTCAGAGGTGGAGTCGCCGAATCCCTTGGTGTCAGGTCCTCGGTCTACCAAACCCGAGTGCCCTGTCCGGAGTCTTCGATTCATCCCTAGAATCGGCGACTTGGTAGTCCCAGTCGGCGATTCCCAGGTGTTGCCTTGAGTACTTGACGTAGACCTTGCTCCGCACCGTGGATGTCTTCCGGGGGTCCGACGTAAAGCGACGGAACCCTAGTCCTTGTTTGAAGGGCGTTGTTGGGAGTGACTGACGTAATCAGGCATGTCTCACCAGTACTAATAATAGCAGAGGACAATAGTAGAGTCATACTACATAGTATAGGAAAAGGGGTAAAAAGTAGTTGTCAGTCTAAGTACTGATATTAGGAGAAGCACATTGCAGAGTAACGTAACGGACATAATAGTAGAAGTATACGTCGTGTTATAGGGAGGGGTGGAAGTAGATGTTGGTCTAAGTACTAATATTAGTAGAAGAACACTGCGAAGTAGGGTAAAATGAGATAATAGCATAACTATATGACACAGTATAGAAAAGGGTAGAATAGATGTTCGTCTAAATACTCATATTCGCAGAAGCACAATAGCTAGTTAGGAAAATATATTAGCATAGGCACAATAGATATTATGCGAGTTAAAAAAAGACAACGACATACATGAATGAAAATCGGTGAGTTTGTGGATCATAACAAAATATGTTTTCAAAAAACAGAATGAAAGACAGATCATTTCTTCTTAGCAGCTGGATCGCGATATATTTCTTTTGCGATCTTCATACGCGCTACATCAATTTTGGTAGGTCTTCCACTCTTACCACTACCCTTTGTTTTAACCTTGGCAGGAGGTCCAATCAAAACTGGTGTGTTCTTTGGTTTTTTAATTCTCGTGATTGATGTTTGAGTATATAAATTTGAACAACTATAGTGTCACTAAGTTTCTGAAAAACCTCTTCACCATATTTGAGCAGTATATCAAGTTGAGGTTGTCCCATCTTCGCATAATTCATCATTGTCTGCGACATTACTGTATACTTGGACAAGGGATTCTCAGGTTTTGAAAGAGATGGAGAGATTGTGTTAGTCTTGCATAGTTTGTTCCACCTAGGCATTTTCAAAACGTTTGGTAAACTTCGGTAACCGTTAACAATTAGATAATGTATAAGATGAGAGCATGGGACCCCGCTGTATTCAAATCGATGGCATGTGCATGTCGGTGTAGAATTACCTTTCGTAAGAGTGAGTTTAAATAACACGGTCTGTCTTTCTAAAGAAAGAACAGGTAGATATTTAATATCCTTTGAGAAGAAAGAATATATTAGTCTAAAAATAGTTGATGGGAAAAATTTGACATTTATGAAAAATTAGAGACAAAAAATGATGCAAAGGAAGAAGAAATACCTCGGTTGACCGGTCATTCGGTGGTAATATATTATAGATGGAGCTTTTCCACATCTCCTATTGAAAAAGAAGAAAAATAGCAGTGGTAAAGAAACTCAGAGCGCTTTCTCAATGTCCATAGACGTAATAAATCTAGGATGCCAGAAAGTATCTTTGTGATCGTCCAAATTCTCGGCCTCGCGAATGCTATTTATCATATTTTGGTATCTCCGAACAAAGCTAAACAGTAGGTTCTTTGCTGTTACTTTCGTTTTAAGAAAAGAATTCATGCCTTTACTCCTTTGAGCAGAATGCATTCCTGCAAAAAAATGAGAACACATCAGACATGGGACCCAGGATTCACGGATGTCGTATAAACTTTTCAACCATACATTGGAAGACACATTATTCTATATGATCCAAAGAGACCATGACTCTTCGAAATCTTTTGGAATCTCGGAAAATTTAATAATTTTTAGAACGTGTTTAGAGAATTTGTATTCTTGCATACTGTTGGGACCTTTGTAGACAAATTGTTGGTAATGTGCCAACGAGACAGACGATGAAACGTTTCGGGAAAAGCAAGAGATATAGCTTCTTTCATCGCCAAATCTTGATCAGTAATAATTGATTGAGGAGGGTGTCCCATACATTGTTTAAACGTATTGAATAGCCACGTAAAAACATCTACATTTTCATTACTGCGCTCAAAAAAGCAAAGAAAACAATATAATTAATTGTAAATCGATGAAACATGTAAAAGAATAAACAGATGATAGAATATATGTAAAAATGTAATATCTTACAAAAGCACTACCGAATATTGTAGTCTTTCGGTGGTTGTTGACACCGCAAAATATGCCGAAAACCATAAAATAAACATTGGTATTATAGGTCGTGTCGAAAGTAACAGAGTCTCCAAATAATTTATAATTTTCAATCATAGTAGGATGGACCTAAAATAAGTGTTTCAAATGACCTTCATCATCTTTGACAAGGTTATAGAAGAAGTCCTTATTCTCTAACTTTTTCATTTCGAATTCCTCCACAATCAAATCGACATCATAATTTTTCAAATCTATGCAATCATCACGAACCATATTACTAATGTCTAATGTCGTGCATCCCATATTATGCAGGCCGCCAAGTTGATGAGAGAATTACGCAGCATGTTGTGCTATTGGAATATTAACTTCGCCTAGCGAGGAAAAAAGTAGTTTGGAGGTTTGCGATATTGACCGATTTATTGGAAGATATCGATTTTTCGAGGGGATCGTGAGTAGGTGATTATGATCTAAATTTATAGTATCAGTAACCTAATTTTCAGATCTGCCTATTCTTTTAAATTTGATACTTGCCAGACAACCATATCTAGAAATACCATTCTTCCTTCTTGTACCGTTGGTGGATGGAAGCAGTAGACTTGGCCTACGTTGTTTAGAACATAACAACCTTTTCATCATAAGTATTTTTTAACCACTATCTTTGTGGAATATGGTCTTCGTCGATCCTAAACGAACAGAAAATCCTATAACGGATGCGAAATCGCAGTAGGATTGAACAGTCGTTTCATACGAAGGGAAAACCTGACAGACAATAGGACATGATTTATTCGATTGCCTGTAACTCGAAGAACCATTTTCATGACCAGGAGATGTTGAATATTGACCGGGAGATGTTGAAAATTTCCGTTTACAATGGTTGTAAGGGGTTTTAGCAGTTCCGCAGGTCATAATAGCGGAGGATCCGATAATATGATCAGAGAATTCCCTAATATCAGGTGAGGTGCGTTGGACAAATTCAGAATCAGATACTGTGCTAGCTACGACATTAGGATCCAAGTCGGTCGAACCATTGACATTACAATATGTAAGATTAACATTTGTCTGACATTGAGGGGAATTGAAATGGAAATTCAAACTATTTGGTGTTTTAACAGTTCCACATCCCATATTAGCGGAGGATTTCCTAATATCAGGTGAGGTGCAGTGGACGAAATCTATTTGAAATATATAGTTGGCTACGACATCAGGATCCAAGGATGTCGAAAAATCGACATTGGAAGCTGTAGTATTATCATTGGTCTGACAATGAGTAGAGTTGAAATGGAAATTCAAGCTAACGTTCTATGATGTGTTTGTATGATCGTATATAAACTGTTGTGAACGATATGGAGGAGGTGTCACGAAAATTGAATTGGTGTTGGGTGAAACTTGCAGATTGGGAGATAGATCTTGATTCGCGAATGGTGGTGGAGTAGCCATTATATGCTATGGGAAAAGAAAATAAGATTTCGATGTAAGAAATGAATACAAGAAAAAATAAAAATACAAAACTAACCTTCAATTAGGAGGAAAAAAAGACGGAAATAGACAATGGGTTTCAAGAACTAGAGATGCTAGAGAAAGAAGATGATGAACAAGTAGGGAGTTTGAAGAAGAAGACGATGGGAAAAAAGAAGAAGAAAAGTAACATAGGAAGATTGAGACAAGGTGGCAAAACCGAGTATGGACAGATGAACAGTAAGGACAATCTGTACAGAGAAAAGATTAGGTCAGAAAGTAGATGACGTTGACGTGATTTACTTATTTTAGCAGAAGGAAGTTTTTAAAAAGCAATGCATAATGACATATTATAGGAACATCCAAAGTGTAATATATGGAGAGAATTAAGAAGAGATTGATTGGATGAAATGATAGATAATGACAAGTAAAAAAAAGACAAAAACTGGACAGGGACAATAGCACAGCTAGGGAAGTACACTGTAAAAGGTGGATGTAGGTAGAGGTAATGTGAGAGAGAAATGAAAATAAAAGTAGGTAGATATGACAAAACAAAGGAGTGGAAGTAATAGAGAAGAAGAAATGATAGGTAGTACTGACATAGGTCGACGGAAAAAGAAGGGAAGAAAAAGACAATGGCGGAGTTTAAGATCGAGGGAGAAAAAAATTAGTGAGATATAATTCTATAAGTGAGCAAGAGAGGAAATGTGTAAGGGAAGAAAGGAAAAGAAAAGGAATTCGGACAACGGACATGGTGAGACAGAAGAAGGGAGGACGGAAGGAGGGAAAAAAAGAAAATTCGGACGACGGACAAAGGTAAGACGGAGGGAGGGAGAGATGATGGGTTACTGAAAATCGAAAGACGGAGGGAGGAAGAGAAGATGGGTTCCTGACAGGTAAGAAGACTGGAGAGAGAAGAATATTGACAGGTAAGACGGAAGGATAGATGAGAAAATCAAATTCTGACATTGAGAGATATTTGAGAATAAAAAAATATAAAAAAAATAAATAAAATTTGCTTTTGGCAACCGGTTGCAACAGGTTGGGAAGTGGTGAGACATGCCTGATTACGTCAGTCACTTCCAGCAACGCCCTTCAACAAGGACTAGGGTTCCGTCGCTTTATGCCGGACCCCCGGAGAGCTCCACGGTTGCGGGCAAGTGTCTATGTCAAGTACTCAAGTCAACACTGGGAATCGCCGACTGGGCCTACCAAGTCGCCGACTCCAGAGGTGGGCCACCGATTCCAGGCCTGGTTGGCCAGTTCTGGTAGACTGCCAACCTGGCTCAAGGGAAGTCGATGGTCCCACCCTGAGTCGCCGACTCCCATGCCTGAGTCGCCGACTCTCAGCCGTTACTTGACTTGGCCCGCATCATTATGGCACCTCCAATAGGGCACCATAATAGCGTGGGCCCCACGAACAATGAATGAGAAACTCTCCAAGGACCCTATAAAAGGGGCCCTTGGGGGGTCCTCATTCTCATCATCCATTCTCCATCTACACTTGACACACACTCCAACCAGAGCACATCTAGGAGCCCGAATCGCCGACTCCCACATCTGAGTCGCCGATTCCCCTCCTCTCTGCAGGTATTTAACGTAGAGCACGCTTCGTGGACTCCAAAGCCTCCGGCTCAGCTCGCAAACCCGCGAGCTCCCTGGTAGCAGATTTTGTGCTTCGTCAACTGGCGCCGTCTGTGGGACTATCGAACTACGATATCCCGTCGTAATCGCGAAATATTCTTCGCAAAGTTTGGCTCGATTCCCTTTGGGTGAATCGCTGACTATGTGTCGAGAAATCGTTGATTCATACCAGCAATCGCCGACTCCACCTAGTGAGTCACCGATTCAGGGATTATTCTGCTAGCTAAGAGTGTTGTCCTCGACTCGGCTCGAAAGAGAAATCCTAAGGCCAATCGCCGACTCCACCTTCTGAGTCGCCGATTCCACTTGGTTTCTGATGGGGGTGAAACCCGACCAGTACTCCAAGACGCGCAAGCAAGCGCCAAGCGGGGAACTCCGCGGGAAACCGAACCGGAACTCAAGTGTGCAGAGCTCTGCTTCGCTAGGAATCCTTCTTCTCCAAATGACCTGCCTTCAATGAGTGGGGGCTGCCCTCTATTTATAGGGGTTCTTATGGGGGCAATATGGTCATTTGGGCAGTAACCGCCTAACTGCCCAACTGATCAGATTGGGTCCAGGGGTCGACTTTCCAGAGATCGACTTTCTGGGGGTCGACTTTTCCTGGTGATCGACTTTACTCAAAAGTCGATCCCAGGGAAGTCGATCCTCAGGAAAGTCGATCTTCCTAGGATTCACCTGGGACCTCCCCAACCCTAGAATAGATACCTCATCTCATCTTAGGCTATCCGGACTTCTAGTTGCTGGTAGGTTGTGACCGTGTTCGGGATACTGTATCACCAGTACTCCCCCCTCCTCTGCGTATTAGATACTTTGGGATACGTCTTTTAGTACTATGGTCTGCGTGTCGGACCCTGTACTATCAGTTTCTTTCAAGTTAGTTCGGTCAATACTTGCGCTTCGGTTGGAATTCGCTTTTGTCACCAATGACATCTGAAAGACAAAAGCACGATTACCATTTGAGGAACAAAGGTAAATCCTCAATGATGCCTGGAGGGGCGCAGATTGAGATCCCTCAACAGAACAGGGCAATAGTGCCAGAAACGTTCGAGGATGCTCAAACTGACATACCCTTTCAGATACCATCCATTCCTCCCACTCTAGAAACAAGGCTGGTTAATTTCATTGAGACCATGTAAAGAAGAATTAACAACCTCGAGAGAGCGAGGAGTCAGAGGACCATCGCCCGCGAAGGAGCGGGTGAATCGGGCTCTCACTATTCTCCATCTGCGGAGAAAAAGAAGAAAGGTCCAGAACCACCAAAATCAAAAGCTGGACCTAGTAAGAGTCGCACTGACAAGACTCTTACAATACGGTTCGTGGAAGATCTCCGTAGGAAGCTAGCGGACAATCCAGTCGCCAGCAGTCCGATCGAGTTCTTGAGAATCAAAAGCGCTCCTTTTCGTGAGGACCTTCTGATGGTATCTTTTCAACCAACCTGGCAGGTACCCAGGATAGAAGCGTACGACGGTTCGGGTGATCCAAAAGATCACATCAACCTTTACCTTAATGTCTTGGAACCGCAAACCACCGATAACGCGCTGTTGTGTCGAGCATTCCCCGGCACTCTCAAGAGCAATGCCTATCAATGGTTTTCTGGTCTGCCAGCTGGATCAATCTCCAGCTTCGCGGACCTCTCATCCAAATTCATCGCCCAACATGTGGGGATGATTAGGATCAAACACAGTGCCAATGCACTACTGGCACTACGACAGAACAAGCTGTCGTTGAGGGATTACACGATCAAGTTCACTTCAATGATGACAGAAGTGAGCGACCTAATCCCGAGTCTGGCCATAGCGGGGTACGTGAATGGGCTAGTACCCTACTCCCCTTTGGCCTAGCATCTTACGCTCCATAAAGTGGAGACTTTACCCGACCTCTTCCAGCGAGCTCAATCATTCATTGAGGTGGAAGAGGAGAATGAAAACAAACTAGTGGAACTTGAGAGCACTAGCTTCAAAAAATCAAAGTTCGAGAAGAAGGGCTACAACGGGAAGAACAATTTTCGTGGCTCCTCGAGCAAATATACTAACAATGCGGCTAACCCCTTCAAAAAGGAATGGAAGCCCAAACACGATAACAAGGTATATCAGACCTCCACCAAACATTCGCCAAAAGGTCCAAATCAACAATTTAAGGATTGGACCCCACTAACAATCAGCAAAGGCGAGCTGTTTGAGAAACTGAAGAACCGAGCAGATCTGCCCGCTGCTCGTTCTTTGGACCCTGCAACCAAGGGTAGCCGCAAAAAAGGCGGAAGATTCTGTAAATTCCACAAGGACCACAGCCACCTGACGGACCATTGCAGGGAGTTCTCGCTTTATGTCGAACAACTGATCTCGAAGGGTGAACTTGGCAACTTTGTCAAAGGATCCCGAGGACGAGACAGTTGCAAGTCTGACCTGAAGGGAAAACGTCCACGCTCCCCTTCGCCAGACAGCGACAGTAGCGAGGACCGCCAACGGAAAACCATAAATATGATATTTGGTGGTCCGTTGGCCAGAATAGGGGATATTCCCGGAAGGTGCTAATGTCACAAGCAACACCTCGCGACAATGGGAAGCGGGTCTGCGAAGAGAAGTCAATATACTTCTCTGAAGAGGACCTGGACGATGTCCTGCAACCTCACGAGGATCCACTCGTGATCCAAGCAGACATCGGTCCCACTTCCCGTGTCGAGAGGATGATTTTCGACAGCGGCAGTTCCGCGAACATCCTCTATATGGACACCTTCACGAAGATGGGCCTTAAAAAGGAGGATCTATCTCCTTGTAAGGAAGCCATCTACGGGTTCACTAATGTCGCTGCCCCAGTGGCCGACATTATTGACCTGAAGGTCTCCATCGGATCGCGGCAAGGGAGGGTTAGTCGAACATGTCGTTTTATAGTGGTAGAAGTTGAATCTACTTATCACGGCATCTTTGGACGACCCTTCATCCATGGGATCAAAGCAGTCCCATCTTTTTATCACCAGTGCATACGATACCCAGTCAAGGGGATCGTCGCAACTGTTAAAGGATCACAAAAGGATTCTAGACAAGGGTATAAGAAGGCAACCCAGCTGGTCAAACTAAACAACATGCTCGTCCACGCCCCACCTGACAATGAGGAGAGGGAAAAAATACAACTCGTGGACGAGACAGAGATGTACCAGCTCGAGGCGGGACAAGTGGCACTAGGGAAGGGGTTAACCCCCAATCTAAGGGCCAAGCTTGTGACTGTCTTGGAGGAGCACCAGGACAGGTTCGTTTGGGAGGGTGAGGCTCCGACACAGATTGCACGTCAGATCGTGATGCACAAACTCAATGTCGACCCATCCATCCCAGCTAGTCGCCAAAAGCGTCGAGTACTCACTTCTGACAGGCGGGAAGCCGCCAACGAAGAGATATCGAAACTTCTGAATGCTGGACACATTCGAGAGGTTCGATATCCAACTTGGTTGGCCAATTCCGTCCTCGTCAAGAAACCCAATGGCAAGTGGCGCATGTGCATTGATTTCACAGAACTCAATAAAGCATGCCCCAAGGACAACTACCCACTTCCATCCATCGACGAACTAGTCGATGGAGCATCGGGTAACGAATTCCTCTCTATGATGGATGCCCACTCAGGATACAACCAGATCCTGATGCATGAGCCTGATGAAGAAAAAACATCCTTCATCACGGACTCAGGGACATTCTGTTACAGAGTGATGCCATTCGGCTTAAGGAATGCTGGAGCTACATTCCAACGCTTAATGGATAAGGTTTTCGCGGACCAGATCGGGCGCAATGTTTCCGCTTACGTTGATGATATTTTGGTCAAATCGTCATCAACGTAACCCTTGGTACATTGAAGCAATACGGGATGAAGCTCAACCTGGCCAAGTGTTTCTTCGGAATCAAGGAAGGCAAGTTCCTTGGTTTCTATGTAGGTCAGCACAGGATCAAACCAAATCCCGATAAAATCCAAGCAATCCTTGATATGGAAGCCCTCCGCACAATCAGAGAAGTACAAAGGTTGAACGGACGAATTAATGCGCTCAGCCGTTTCGTATCGCAAACGGCTGACAAATGCAAACCGTTCTTCTAACTACTAAAAACTGCGGCTAAGGGTAGTATCACCTGGACACCGGAATGTGAGGAGGCATTCACAAAGTTAAAAGCGCATATGTCCTCACTTCCAATGCTGACTTCACCCAAGGATGGGGAAAACCTGTACTTATACATAGCGGCCTCAGAGGAAGCCGTGAGTGCAGTCCTCATCGCACAAAGGGACAAAGATCAAGTCCCTATCTACTATCACTCGAGGCGACTGCAGGGTGCGGAAATACGGTACTCACCAATTGAGAAAATCGTATATGCCATAATCCACGCTTGCCGTTGTTTTCGAGCTTACTTCTTAGCGCACACGATAATAGTACTTACATCGTGTCCTTTACGCCGTCTGCTTCACAAGCCAGATATCTCGGGAAGGTTAACCAAATGGGCAATCGAACTCAGGGGCACTCAGATGTTGATCAGAAGATGGAACGACCGGAGTCGACGATTCAACGTCTCTGGGAGGAGACGGAATCGGCGACTCGACGGTGTTCAACACCTCGTCGAGGTTTTCTTCAGACATTTCCGCAATCATAGCGGCGGTCTCGGCATCGGTAAGGCTATGTTTGGGACTCGCCATCTTCGGAATCGTCGATTCAAGGGAAAAGTAACTGGGGAATCGGCGATAGAAAAATCTAGGGTTTAGGTAGGCGATTTAATTTGGGGAAAAAGTAGAGTGAGAAGTGTGAAGCAATCGCCACTATTTATAGCCCCTGGGAAAATTGCAAAAACCCCCTAGAGAATCAGGAAATTGCAAAAGAAAGAATCAGAAATCGATCTCCAGATCCCTGAAATCACGCCTGAGTCGGATTCCCGAGCTGAATCGTCGATTCCGGTCACTATTTTGCAAAAGTTGAGAGATATATTTCCTTAATTGGAAAATTTGTATATATTCTCCAAATATCTCCAAGGATCTTCTGAGAGATCGACGTTTCACAATAGGAGTCGACGATTCCCAGAGGGAGTCGCTGACTCAAGAGGGAAAATTTCAAAACAACCCCCACAGTTACCCAAAACTTAGGAGTCGACGATTGGGGCACCCAGTCGCCGACTCAGGGTAAACTTCAGCACATTTTCAAGAGGGAGTATCACAAGCTCTCTCCGACACTTCTGTCGCTTCGGCCAGAGGTCGTCACATTTCAGGAGGGAGTATCACAAGCTCTCTCTGACACTTCTGTCGCTTCGGACAGAGGTCGTCACATTTCAGGAGGGAGTATCACAAGCTCTCTCCGACACTTCTGTCGCTTCGACCAGAGGTCGTCACATTTCAGGAGGGATTATCACAAGCTCTCTCCGACACTTCTGTCGCTTCGGCCAGAGGTCGTCACATTTCAGGAGGGAGTATCATAAGCTCTCTCTGACACTTCTGTCGCTTCGCACATAGGTCGTCACATTTCAAGAGGGAGTCGGCGACTCCACCTCTGACTCGGCGACTCCCATACCTGAGTCGCCGATTTCCAGACGTTACTCGAGAGGGCCCACGTCGTTATGGCACCCTTAATTGGGCACCATAAAGGAGTGGGCTCCACGCTAATGAACCTATAAAAGGGGTCCTAGGGGTGTTCTCCAACTCATTCACACTTGACCCCTCTCTATTCAACACTAGAACAATAAGGAGCCCGAATCGCCCACTCCCCAGCGAGTCGCCGTTTCCCCTCCTCTTCTGCAGGTATTTGTCGTAGAGCGCGCGTCGTGGACTCCAAAGCCTCCTGCCCTCCTCGCAACCCGGGAGCCTACTGGTAGCAGATTCCGTGCTTCATCACAATCTTAATAACCCTGATAAAATATATTATTTCAAATCAAAATCTCTGGGTTTTCAAGGATTCATTTACATAAGTCTGGACTTTTCTATATAAGTCTTTTGAAGGTTAGGGTTTAGATGGAGTAAAAAAATAATTAAAATGACCAAAAACACTTAAATGACTGGGGTGAGTCTAACGATTTCTGAGTTTTTCGGCTACCGATGGATCTAAGAATCAACGGTAAATCTAGGCGAAACCATTAAATTTCAAAAAGTTTGTCTCTTTAGATTCATTCAATTAATAATTTAATTTTTTTTAATATTTATTATAAATTCATTCATTTTTTTTGCAAAAAAAAAGTATATATTGGAAATTTTTTTTTTTGATTTTGATGCAATTTTATCATTTTAATGAAGATTAAAATCTTTACTAATTTTAGATGAGTTTAATTTGTGGTTATAATTGTTTTTGTTTACAACCATTGATTCAAATGTTTATTTTTCTATAAATTAATAAAACAATTTCTATTTTTTATATCATCTTCTTCTCTGACACTTTTACACATTTCAATCGAAAGTTTGATAATGGCTTCAATGCATTCAACTGCATCTAACATGTCATGGAATGAATCAAACGATTTTATGAAATTCGTAATGACCTCCGAAAAATGGTGAAAAGAAAATATACAGTCATCTCATCTTCATCATCATCAAGAGCTAGCATAACATCTTTCGTCCCCAAGCTAATTTCAAACACCGACCAACACTTCAGTTAAATAACGTCGACATAAAATACTATCAAAGCGATCACAAATAACGACGTTCACATCAACAAACAAGTATTGGAGAGAATTATAGAGAAGTTATCTCCATACTTATATGGTGAAGCTCAAAAAACAAAATTAATAGAATCTTTTTCTGTATCATTTAAATTAAACTATGAATTATTAGTTTCACTTAGATGTTTTTGAAAGAGAACAATAAGGTTATGAAGAAAGATTTGAAGTACAGAATAGTCGCATCTACTAAAATTTTCTTCTGGGGCGATGATGTTGATGATGATGGCAATATCAATAATCAGAAAATGTGTTCAATATGTTTAAATGACTTCAAAGAGAAAAAATATACCGTTGCGGAACTTCCTTGCAAACATGATTTTCATATGTGTTGCGTATTAAAATGGTTTGTTAAAAAAAATACATCTTGTCCACTATGTCGATTTCAAATTAATTTTTAATTAAATAATAATGTTATGTATGGTTTATTTAGGTCTAATATTTGATATTTTTATTTCAAAGCAATCTTAATTCCTTGATAAAATATATTATTTCAAATCAAAATCTCTGGATTTTCAAGGATCCATTTACATAAGTCTGTACTTTTCCATATAAGTCTTTTAGGGTTAGGGTTTAGATGGAGTAAAAAAATGATCAAAATGATCAAAAACACTTAAATGACTGGGGTGAGTCTAAGGATTTCTGAGTTTTTCGGCTACCGGTGGATCTAAGAATCAACGGTAAATCTAGGAGAAACCATAAAATTTCAAATAGGTTGTCTCTTTAGATTCATTCAATTAATAATTTAATTTTTTTTACTATTTATTATAAATTCATTCAATTTTTTTGCAAAAAAAAAAATATATATTGGAACTTTTTTTTTTGATTTTGATGCAATTTTATAATTTTAGTGAAGATTAAAATCTTTACTAATTTTAGATGAGTTTAATTTGTGGTTATAATTGTTTTTGTTTACAACCATTGATTCAAATCTTTATTTTTCTATAAATTAATAAAACCATTTACAATTTTTATATCATCATGTTCTCTGACCCTCTTTACACATTTCATTCAAAAGTTTGATAACGGCTGCAATGATATCAACTGCATCTATCATGTCATGGAATGAATCAAACGATTTTATGAAATTCGAAATGACCTGCGAAAATTGGTATCTGCCTGAAACTGTATACCGATTTCGTGTCGTTCTTATGGAAGTTACGGTGAACAGAAACTACACAGTCATCTCATCTTCACCATCATCAAGAGCTAGCATGACATCTTCCGTCCCCAAGCTAATTTTAAATACCGACCAACACTTCAGTTCCATAACGTCGACAGAAAATACTATCAAAACGATCACCAATAACGGTGTTCACATCAACAAACAAGTATTGGAGAGAATTATAGAGAAGTTATCTCCATACTTATATGGTGAAGCTCAAAAAACAACATTATCAGAATCTTTGGATGTATCATTTAAATTAAACTATGAATTATTAGTTTCACCCGAGATGTTTTTGAAATAGAACAATAAGGTTATGAAGAAAGATTTGAAGTACAGAATAGTCGTATCTACTAAAATTTTCTTCTGGGGCGATGATGTTGATGATGATGGCAATATCAATGATCAGAAAATGTGTTCAATATGTTCAAATGACTTCAAAGAGAAAAAATATACCATTGCGGAACCTCCTTGCAAACATGTTTTTCATATGTGTTGCGTATTAAAATGGTTTTTTTAAAAAAATACATCTTGTCCACTATGTCGATTTCAAATTAATTTTTAATTAAATAATAATGTTATGTATGGTTTATTTAGGTCTAATATTTGATATTTTTATTTCAAAGCAATCTTAATTCCCTGATAAAATATATTATTTCAAATCAAAATCTCTGGATTTTCAAGGATCCATTTACATAAGTCTGTACTTTTCTATATAAGTCTTTTAGGGTTAGGGTTTAGATGGAGTAAAAAAATAATTAAAATGATCAAAAACACTTAAATGACTGGGGTGAGTCTAACGATTTCTGAGTTTATCAGCTACCGGTGGATATAAGAATCAACGGTAAATCTAGGCGAAACCATTAAATTTCAAAAAGTTTGTCTCTTTAGATTCATTCAATTAATAATTTAATTTTTTTTAATATTTATTATAAATTCATTCATTTTTTTTGCAAAAAAAAAGTATATATTGGAAATTTTTTTTTTTGATTTTGATGCAATTTTATCATTTTAATGAAGATTAAAATCTTTACTAATTTTAGATGAGTTTAATTTGTGGTTATAATTGTTTTTGTTTACAACCATTGATTCAAATGTTTATTTTTCTATAAATTAATAAAACAATTTCTATTTTTTATATCATCTTCTTCTCTGACACTTTTACACATTTCAATCGAAAGTTTGATAATGGCTTCAATGCATTCAACTGCATCTATCATGTCATGGAATGAATCAAACGATTTTATGAAATTCGTAATGACCTCCGAAAAATGGTGAAAAGAAAATATACAGTCATCTCATCTTCACCATCATCAAGAGCTAGCATAACATCTTTCGTCCCCAAGCTAATTTCAAACACCGACCAACACTTCAGTTAAATAACGTCGACATAAAATACTATCAAAGCGATCACAAATAACGACGTTCACATCAACAAACAAGTATTGGAGAGAATTATAGAGAAGTTATCTCCATACTTATATGGTGAAGCTCAAAAAACAAAATTAATAGAATCTTTTTCTGTATCATTTAAATTAAACTATGAATTATTAGTTTCACCTTAGATGTTTTTGAAAGAGAACGATAAGGTTA
>LFYR01001072.1:4324-56812 GCA_001185155.1 Zostera marina | reverse complement strand
TTCTTCTGGGGCGATGATGTTGATGATGATGGCAATATCAATTATCAGAAAATGTGTTCAATATGTTTAAATGACTTCAAAGAGAAAAAATATACCGTTGCGGAACTTCCTTGCAAACATGTTTTTCATATGTATTGCGTATTAAAATAGTTTGTTAAAAAAAAACATCTTGTCCACTTTGTCGATTTTAAATTCATTTTTAATTAAATAATAATGTTATGTATGGTTTATTTAGGTCTAATATATAATATTTTTATTTCAAAGCAATCTTAATAACCCTTATAAAATATATTATTTCAAATCAAAATCTCTGGGTTTTCAAGGATCCATTTACAAAAGTCTGGACTTTTCTGTAAAAGTATTTTGAGGTTTAGGGTTTAGATGGAGTAAAAAAATAATTAAAATGACAAAAAACACTAAAAAGACTGGGGTGAGTCTAACGATTTCTGAGTTTATCGGCTACCGGTGGATCTAAGAATCAACGGTAAATCTAGGCGAAACCATAAATTTTCAAAAAGGTTGTCTCTTTTGATTCATTCAATTAATAATTTAATATTTTTTAATATTTATTATAAATTCATTCAATTTTTTTCCAAAAAAAAAATATATTGGATTTTTTTTTTTGATGCAATTTTATCATTTTAGTGAAGATTAAAATCTTTACTAATTTTAAATGAGTTTAATTTGTGGTTATAATTGTTTTTGTTTACATCCATTGATTCAAATCTTTATTTTTCTATAAATTAATAAAACAATTTCCAATTTTTATATCATCATCTTCTCTGACCCTTGTACACATTTCAATCGAAAGTTTGATAATGGCTTCAATGCATTCAACTGCATCTATCATGTCATGGAATGAATCAAACGATTTTATGAAATTCGAAATGACCTACAAAAATTGGTGAAAAGAAAATATACAGTCATCTCATCTTCACAATCATCAAGAGCTAGCATGACATCTTTCGTCCCCAAGCTAATTTCAAACACCGACCAACACTTCAGTTAAATAACGTCGACAGAAAATACTATCAAAACGAACACAAATAACGGCGTTCACATCAACAAACAAGTATTGGAGAGAATTATATAGAAGTTATCTCCATACTTATATGGTGTAGCTCAAAAAACAACATTATCAGAATCTTTTTCTGTATCATTTAAATTAAACTATGAATTATTAGTTTCACCTTAGATGATTTTGAAAGAGAACAATAAGGTTATGAAGAAAGATTTGAAGTACAGAATAGTCGCATCTACTAAAATTTTCTTCTGGGGCGATGATGTTGATGATGATGGCAATATCAATTATCAGAAAATGTGTTCAATATGTTTAAATGACTTCAAAGAGAAAAAATATACCGTTGCGGAACTTCCTTGCAAACATGATTTTCATATGTGTTGCGTATTAAAATGGTTTGTTAAAAAAAATACATCTTGTCCACTATGTCGATTTCAAATTATTTTTTAATTAAATAATAATGTTATGTATGGTTTATTTAGGTCTAATATATAATATTTTTATTTCAAAGCAATCTTATTCCCTGATAAAATATATTATTTCAAATCAAAATCTCTGGATTTTCAAGGATCCATTTACATAAGTCTATACTTTTCTATATAAGTCTTTTAGGGTTAGGGTTTGGATGGAGTAAACAAATAATTAAAATGATCAAAAACACTTAAATGACTGGGATGAGTCTAACGATTTCTGAGTTTTTCGGCTACCGGTGGATCTAAGAATCAACGGTAAATCTAGGCGAAACCATTAATTTTCAAAAAGTTTGTCTCTTTAGATTCATTCAATTAATAATTTTTTTTTTTAATATTTATTATAAATTCATTCAATTTTTTTGCAAAAAAAAAATTATATATTGGAATTTTTTTTTTTTGATTTTGATGCAATTTTATCATTTTAATGAAGATTAAAATCTTTACTAATTTTAGATGAGTTTAATTTGTGGTTATTATTGTTTTTGTTTACAACCATTGATTCAAATCTTTATTTTTCTATAAATTAATAAAACAATTTCCATTTTTTATATCATCATCTTCTCTGACACTTGTACACATTTCAATCGAAAGTTTGATAATGGCTTCAATGCATTCAACTGCATCTATCATGTCATGGAATGAATCAAACGATTTTATGAAATTCGTAATGACCTCCGAAAAATGGTGAAAAGAAAATATACAGTCATCTCATCTTCACCATCATCAAGAGCTAGCATAACATCTTTCGTCCCCAAGCTAATTTCAAACACCGACCAACACTTCAGTTAAATAACGTCGACATAAAATACAATCAAAGCGATCACAAATAACGACGTTCACATCAACAAACAAGTATTGGAGAGAATTATAGAGAAGTTATCTCCATACTTATATGGTGAAGCTCAAAAAACAAAATTAATAGAATCTATTTCTGTATCATTTAAATTAAACTATGAATTATTAGTTTCACCTTAGATGTTTTTGAAAGAGAACAATAAGGTTATGAAGAAAGATTTGAAGTACAGAATAGTCGCATCTACTAAAATTTTCTTCTGGGGCGATGATGTTGATGATGATGGCAATATCACTGATCAGAAAATGTGTTCAATATGTTTAAATGACTTCAAAGAGAAAAAATATACCATTGCGGAACTTCCTTGCAAACATGTTTTTCATATGTGTTGCGTATTAAAATGGTTTTTTTTAAAAAATACATCTTGTCCACTATGTCGATTTCAAATTAATTTTTAATTAAATAATAATGTTATGTATGGTTTATTTAGGTCTAATATTTGATATTTTTATTTCAAAGCAATCTTAATTCCCTGATAAAATATATTATTTCAAATCAAAATCTCTGGATTTTCAAGGATCCATTTACATAAGTCTGTACTTTTCCATATAAGTCTTTTAGGGTTAGGGTTTAGATGGAGTAAAAAAATAATTAAAATGATCAAAAACACTTAAATGACTGGGGTGAGTCTAACGATTTCTGAGTTTATCAGCTACCGGTGGATCTAAGAATCAACGGTAAATCTAGGCGAAACCATTAAATTTCAAAAAGTTTGTCTCTTTAGATTCATTCAATTAATAATTTAATTTTTTTTAATATTTATTATAAATTCATTCATTTTTTTTGCAAAAAAAAAGTATATATTGGAAATTTTTTTTTTATTTTGATGCAATTTTATCATTTTAATGAATATTAAAATCTTTACTAATTTTAGATGAGTTTAATTTGTGGTTATAATTGTTTTTGTTTACAACCATTGATTCAAATGTTTATTTTTCTATAAATTAATAAAACAATTTCTATTTTTTATATCATCTTCTTCTCTGACACTTTTACACATTTCAATCGAAAGTTTGATAATGGCTTCAATGCATTCAACTGCATCTATCATGTCATGGAATGAATCAAACGATTTTATGAAATTCGAAATGACCTGCGAAAAATGGTGAAAAGAAAATATACAGTCATCTCATCTTCACCATCATCAAGAGCTAGCATGACATCTTTCGTCCCCAAGCTAATTTCAAACACCTACCAACACTTCAGTTAAATAACGTCGACATAAAATACTATCAAAGCCATCACAAATAACGGCGTTCACATCAACAAACAAGTATTGGAGGGAATTATAGAGAAGTTATCTCCATACTTATATGGTGAAGCTCAAAAAACAAAATTAATAGAATCTTTTTCTGTATCATTTAAATTAAACTATGAATTATTAGTTTCACTTAGATGTTTTTGAAAGAGAACAATAAGGTTATGAAGAAAGATTTGAAGTACAGAATAGTCGCATCTACTAAAATTTTCTTCTGGGGCGATGATGCTGATGATGATGGCAATATCAATAATCAGAAAATGTGTTCAATATGTTTAAATGACTTCAAAGAGAAAAAATATACCGTTGCGGAACTTCCTTGCAAACATGATTTTCATATGTGTTGCGTATTAAAATGGTTTGTTAAAAAAAATACATCTTGTCCACTTTGTCGATTTCAAATTCATTTTTAATTAAATAATAATGTTATGTATGGTTTATTTAGGTCTAATATATAATATTTTTATTTCAAAGCAATCTTAATAATCCTGATAAAATATATTATTTCAAATCAAAATCTCTGGGTTTTCAAGGATCCATTTACATAAAAGTCTTGACTTTTCTGTAAATGTATTTTAAGGATTAGGGTTTAGATGGAGTGAAAAAATAATTAAAATGACCAAAAACACTTAAATGACTGGGGTGAGTCTAACGATTTCTGAGTTTTTCGGCTACCGGTGGATCTAAGAATCAACAATAAATCCAGGCGAAACCATAAAATTTCAAAAATTCAATTAATAATTTAATTTTTTTTACTATTTGTTATAAATTCATTCAATATTTTTGCAAAAAAAAAAATATATTGGATTTTTTTTATTTTGATGCAATTTTATCATTTTTTGAAGATTAAAATCTTTACTAATGTTAGATGAGTTTAATTGGTGGGCGTAATTGTTTTTGTTTACAACCATTGATTCAAATTTTTATTTTTCTATAAATTAATAAAACCATTTCCAATTTTTATATCATCATCTTCTCTGACCCTCTTTACACATTTCATTCGAAAGTTTGATAACGGCTGCAATGGCATCAACTGCATCTATCATGTCATGGAATGAATCAAACGATTTTATGAAATTCGAAATGACCTGTGAAAATTGGTATCTCCCTGAAACTATATACCCATTTCGTGCCGTTGTTATGGAAGTTACGGTGAACAGAAAATACACAGTCTTCTCATCTTTACCATCATCAAGAGCTAGCATGACATCTTTCGTCTCCAAGCTAATTTCAAATACCGACCAACACTTCAGTTCCAAAACGTCGACAGAAAATACTATCAAAACGATCACAAATAACGGCATTCACATCAACAAACAAGTATTGGAGAGAATTATAGAGAAGTTATCTCCATACTTATATGGTGAAGCTCAAAAAACAACATTATCAGAATCTTTGTCTGGATCATTTAAATTAAACTATGAATTATTAGTTTCACCCGAGATGTTTTTGAAAGAGAACAATAAGGTAATGAAGAAAGATTTGAAGTACAGAAAAGTCGCATCTAATAAAATTTTCATCTGGGGTGATGATGTTGACGTTGATGCCAATATCAATGATCAGAAAATGTGTTCAATATGTTTAAATGACTTCAAAGAGAAAAAATATTCCGTTGCGGAACTTCCTTGCAAACATGTTTTTCATATGTGTTGCGTATTAAAATGGTTTGTTAAAAAAAATACATCTAGTCCACTATGTCGATTTCAAATTAATTTTTAATTAAATAATAATGTTATGTATGGTTTATTTAGGTCTAATATATAATATTTTTATTTCAAATCAATCTTAATAACCCTGATAAAATATATTATTTCAAATCAAAATCTCTGGGTTTTCAAGGATCCATTTACAAAAGTCTGGACTTTTCTGTAAAAGTATTTTGAGGATTAGGGTTTAGATGGAGTAAAAAAATAATTAAAATGACCAAAAACACTTAAATGACTGGGGTGAGTCTAACGATTTCTGAGTTTTTCGGCTACCGGTGGATCTAAGAATCAACAGTAAATCCTGGCGAAACCATAAAATTTCAAAAATTCAATTAATAATCTAATTTTTTTTACTATTCATTATAAATTCATTCAATATTTTTGCAAAAAAAAAATATATATTTGAAATTTTTTTACTTTGATGCAATTTTATCATTTTTGTGAAGATTAAAATCTTTACTAATGTTAGATGAGTTTAATTGGTGGGTATAATTATTTTTGTTTACAACCATTCATTCAAATTTTTATTTTTCTATAAATTAATAAAACCATTTCCAATTTTTATATCATCATCTTCTCTGACCCTCTTTACACATTTCATTCGAAAGTTTGATAACGGCTGCAATGGCATCAACTGCATCTATCATGTCATGGAATGAATCAAACGATTTTATGAAATTCGAAATGACCTGCGAAAAATGGTGAAAAGAAAATATACAGTCATCTCATCTTCACCATCATCTAGAGCTAGCATGACATCTTTCGTCCCCAAGCTAATTTCAAACACCGACCAACACTTCAGTTCCATAACGTCGACAGAAAATACTATCAAAACGATCACAAATAACGGCATTCACGTCAACAAACAAGTATTGGAGAGAATTATAGAGAAGTTATCTCCATACTTATATGGTGAAGCTCAAAAAACAACATTATCAGAATCTTTGTCTGTATCATTTAAATTAAACTATGAATTATTAGTTTCACCCGAGATGTTTTTGAAAGAGAACAATAAGGTTATGAAGAAAGATTTGAAGTACAGAATAGTCGCATCTACTAAAATTTTCTTCTGGGGCGATGATGTTGATGATGATGGCAATATCACTGATCAGAAAATGTGTTCAATATGTTTAAATGACTTCAAAGAGAAAAAATATACCATTGCGGAACTTCCTTGCAAACATGTTTTTCATATGTGTTGCGTATTAAAATGGTTTGTTAAAGAAAATACATCTTGTCCACTATGTCGATTTCAAATTAATTTTTAATTAAATAATAATGTTATGTATGGTTTATTTAGGTCTAATATTTGATATTTTTATTTCAAAGCAATCTTAATTCCCTGATAAAATAAATTATTTCAAATCAAAATCTCTGGATTTTCAAGGATCCATTTACATAAGTCTGTACTTTTCTATATAAGTCTTTTAGGGTTAGGGTTTAGATGGAGTAAAAAAATAATTAAAATGATCAAAAACACTTAAATGACTGGGGTGAGTCTAACGATTTCTGAGTTTATCAGCTACCGGTGGATATAAGAATCAACGGTAAATCTAGGCGAAACCATTAAATTTCAAAAAGTTTGTCTCTTTAGATTCATTCAATTAATAATTTAATTTTTTTTAATATTTATTATAAATTCATTCATTTTTTTTGCAAAAAAAAAGTATATATTGGAAATTTTTTTTTTTATTTTGATGCAATTTTATCATTTTAATGAAGATTAAAATCTTTACTAATTTTAGATGAGTTTAATTTGTGGTTATAATTGTTTTTGTTTACAACCATTGATTCAAATGTTTATTTTTCTATAAATTAATAAAACAATTTCTATTTTTTATATCATCTTCTTCTCTGACACTTTTACACATTTCAATCGAAAGTTTGATAATGGCTTCAATGCATTCAACTGCATCTATCATGTCATGGAATGAATCAAACGATTTTATGAAATTCGTAATGACCTCCGAAAAATGGTGAAAAGAAAATATACAGTCATCTCATCTTCACCATCATCAAGAGCTAGCATAACATCTTTCGTCCCCAAGCTAATTTCAAACACCGACCAACACTTCAGTTAAATAACGTCGACATAAAATACTATCAAAGCGATCACAAATAACGACGTTCACATCAACAAACAAGTATTGGAGAGAATTATAGAGAAGTTATCTCCATACTTATATGGTGAAGCTCAAAAAACAAAATTAATAGAATCTTTTTCTGTATCATTTAAATTAAACTATGAATTATTAGTTTCACTTAGATGTTTTTGAAAGAGAACAATAAGGTTATGAAGAAAGATTTGAAGTACAGAATAGTCGCATCTACTAAAATTTTCTTCTGGGGCGATGATGTTGATGATGATGGCAATATCAATAATCAGAAAATGTGTTCAATATGTTTAAATGACTTCAAAGAGAAAAAATATACCGTTGCGGAACTTCCTTGCAAACATGATTTTCATATGTGTTGCGTATTAAAATGGTTTGTTAAAAAAATACATCTTGTCCACTATGTCGATTTCAAATTAATTTTTAATTAAATAATAATGTTATGTATGGTTTATTTAGGTCTAATATTTGATATTTTTATTTCAAAGCAATCTTAATTCCTTGATAAAATATATTATTTCAAATCAAAATCTCTGGATTTTCAAGGATCCATTTACATAAGTCTGTACTTTTCCATATAAGTCTTTTAGGGTTAGGGTTTAGATGGAGTAAAAAAATGATCAAAAACACTTAAATGACTGGGGTGAGTCTAAGGATTTCTGAGTTTTTCGGCTACCGGTGGATCTAAGAATCAACGGTAAATCTAGGAGAAACCATAAAATTTCAAATAGGTTGTCTCTTTAGATTCATTCAATTAATAATTTAATTTTTTTTACTATTTATTATAAATTCATTCAATTTTTTTGCAAAAAAAAAAATATATATTGGAACTTTTTTTTTTGATTTTGATGCAATTTTATAATTTTAGTGAAGATTAAAATCTTTACTAATTTTAGATGAGTTTAATTTGTGGTTATAATTGTTTTTGTTTACAACCATTGATTCAAATCTTTATTTTTCTATAAATTAATAAAACCATTTACAATTTTTATATCATCATGTTCTCTGACCCTCTTTACACATTTCATTCAAAAGTTTGATAACGGCTGCAATGATATCAACTGCATCTATCATGTCATGGAATGAATCAAACGATTTTATGAAATTCGAAATGACCTGCGAAAATTGGTATCTGCCTGAAACTGTATACCGATTTCGTGTCGTTCTTATGGAAGTTACGGTGAACAGAAACTACACAGTCATCTCATCTTCACCATCATCAAGAGCTATGACATCTTCCGTCCCCAAGCTAATTTCAAACACAGACCAACACTTCTGTTCCATAACGTCGACAGAAAATACTATCAAAACGATCACAAATAACGGCGTTCACATCAACAAACAAGTATTGGAGAGAATTATAGAGAAGTTATTTCCATACTTATATGGTGAAGCTTAAAAAACAACATTATCAGAATCTTTGGATGTATCATTTAAATTAAACTATGAATTATTAGTTTCACCCGAGATATTTTTGAAAGAGAACAATATGATTATGAATAAAGATTTGAAATACAGAATAGTCGTGTCTACTATAATTTTCTTCTGGGGCGATGATGTTGATGATGATGGCAAATCAATGATCAGAAAATGTGGTTAATATGTTTAAATGACTTCATAGAGAAAAAATATACCGTTGCGGAACTTCCTTGCAAACATGTTTTTCATATGTGTTGCGTATTAAAATGGTTTGTTAAAAAAAATACATCTTGTCCACTTTGTCTATTTCAAATTAATTTTTAATTAAATAATAATGTTATGTATGGTTTATTTAGGTCTAATATATAATATTTTATTTCAAAGCAATCTTAATAACCCTGAAAAAATATATTATTTCAAATCCAAATCTCAGGGTTTTCAAGGATCCATTTACACAAGTCTGGACTTTTCTATATAAGTCTTTTGAGGGTTAGGGTTTATATGAAGTAAAAACAAAATTAAAATGACCAAAAACACTTAAATGACTGGTGTGAGTCTAACGATTTCTGAGTTTTTCGGCTACCTGTGGATCTAAGAATCAACCGTAAAACAAGGCGAAACCATAAAATTTCAAAAAAGTTGTCTCTTTAGATTCCTTCAATTAATAATTTAATTTTTTTTACTATTTATTATAAATTCATTCAATTTTTTTGCAAAAAAAAAAAAAATATTGAATTTTATTTTTTATTTTGATGCAATTTTATCATTTGAGTGAAAATTAAAATCTTTACTAATTTTAGATGAGTTTAATTTGTGGTTATAATTGTTTTTGTTTACAACCATTGATTCAAATTTTTATTTTTCTATAAATTAATAAAACCATTTACAATTTTTATATCATCATCTTCTCTGACCCTCTTTACACATTTCATTCAAAAGTTTGATAACGGCTGCAATGATATCAACTGCATCTATCATGTCATGGAATGAATCAAACGATTTTATGAAATTCGAAATGACCTGCGAAAATTGGTATCTGCCTGAAACTGTATACCGATTTCGTGTCGTTCTTATGGAAGTTACGGTGAACAGACACTACACAGTCATCTCATCTTCACCATCATCAAGAGCTAGCATAACATCTTTCGTCCCCAAGCTAATTTCAAACACCGACCAACACTTCAGTTCCATAACGTCGACAGAAAATACTATCAAAACGATCACAAATAACGGTGTTCACATCAACAAACAAGTATTGGAGAGAATTATAGAGAAGTTATCTCCATACTTATATGGTGAAGCTCAAAAAACAACATTATCAGAATCTTTGGATGTATCATTTAAATTAAACTATGAATTATTAGTTTCACCCGAGATGTTTTTGAAATAGAACAATAAGGTTATGAAGAAAGATTTGAAGTACAGAATAGTCGTATCTACTAAAATTTTCTTCTGGGGCGATGATGTTGATGATGATGGCAATATCAATTATCAGAAAATGTGTTCAATATGTTTAAATAACTTCAAAGAGAAAAAATATACCGCTGCGGAACTTCCTTGCAAACATGTTTTTCATATGTGTTGCGTATTAAAATAGTTTGTGAAAAAAATACATCTTGTCCACTTAGTCGATTTCAAATTCATTTTTAATTAAATAATAATGTTATGTATGGTTTATTTAGGTCTAATATATAATATTTTTATTTCAAATCAATCTTAATAACCCAGATAAAATATATTATTTCAAATCAAAATCTCTGGGTTTTCAAGGATCCATTTACAAAAGTCTGGACTTTTCTGTAAAAGTATTTTGAGGATTAGGGTTTAGATGGAGTAAAAAAATAATTAAAATGACCAAAAACACTTAAATGACTGGGGTGAGTCTAACGATTTCTGAGTTTTTCGGCTACCGGTGGATCTAAGAATCAACAGTAAATCCTGGCGAAACCATAAAATTTCAAAAATTCAATTAATAATCTAATTTTTTTTACTATTCATTATAAATTCATTCAATATTTTTGCAAAAAAAAAATATATATTGGAATTTTTTATTTATTTTGATGCAATTTTATCATTTTTGTGAAGATTAAAATCTTTACTAATGTTAGATGAGTTTAATTGGTGGGTGTAATTATTTTTGTTTACAACCATTCATTCAAATTTTTATTTTTCTATAAATTAATAAAACCATTTCCAATTTTTATATCATCATCTTCTCTGACCCTCTTTACACATTTCATTCGAAAGTTTGATAACGGATGCAATGGCATCAACTGCATCTATCATGTCATGGAATGAATCAAACGATTTTATGAAATTCAAAATGACCTGTGAAAATTGGTATCTCCCTGAAACTAGTTACCCATTTCGTGCCGTTGTTGTGGAGCTAGCATGACATCTTTCGTCCCCAAGCTAATTTCAAACACCGACCAACACTTCAGTTCCATAACGTCGACAGAAAATACTATCAAAACGATCACAAATAACGGCATTCACATCAACAAACAAGTATTGGAGAGAATTATAGAGAAGTTATCTCCATACTTATATGGTGAAGCTCAAAAAACAACATTATCAGAATCTTTGTCTGTATCATTTAAATTAAACTATGAATTATTAGTTTCACCCGAGATGTTTTTGAAAGAGAACAATAAGGTTATGAAGAAAGATTTGAAGTACAGAATAGTCGCATCTACTAAAATTTTCTTCTGGGGCGATGATGTTGATGATGATGGCAATATCAATAATCAGAAAATGTGTTCAATATGTTTAAATGACTTCAAAGAGAAAAAATATACCGTTGCGGAACTTCCTTGCAAACATGATTTTCATATGTGTTGCGTATTAAAATGGTTTGTTAAAAAAAATACATCTTGTCCACTATGTCGATTTCAAATTAATTTTTAATTAAATAATAATGTTATGTATGGTTTATTTAGGTCTAATATTTGATATTTTTATTTCAAAGCAATCTAAATTCCCTGATAAAATATATTATTTCAAATCAAAATCTCTGGATTTTCAAGGATCCATTTACATAAGTCTGTACTTTTCCATATAAGTCTTTTAGGGTTAGGGTTTAGATGGAGTAAAAAAATGATCAAAATGATCAAAAACACTTAAATGACTGGGGTGAGTCTAACGATTTCTGAGTTTATCAGCTACCGGTGGATATAAGAATCAACGGTAAATCTAGGCGAAACCATTAAATTTCAAAAAGTTTGTCTCTTTAGATTCATTCAATTAATAATTTAATTTTTTTTAATATTTATTATAAATTCATTCTTTTTTTTTGCAAAAAAAAAGTATATATTGGAATTTTTTTTTTTGATTTTGATGCAATTTTATCATTTTAATGAAGATTAAAATCTTTACTAATTTTAAATGAGTTTAATTTGTGGTCATAATTGTTTTTGTTTACAACCATTGATTCAAATGTTTATTTTTCTATAAATTAATAAAACAATTTCAATTTTTTATATCATCATCTTCTCTGACACTTTTACACATTTCAATCGAAAGTTTGATAATGGCTTCAATGCATTCAACTGCATCTATCATGTCATGGAATGAATCAAACGATTTTATGAAATTCGAAATGACCTACAAAAATTGGTGAAAAGAAAATATACAGTCATCTCATCTTCACAATCATCAAGAGCTAGCATGACATCTTTCGTCCCCAAGCTAATTTCAAACACCGACCAACATTTCAGTTAAATAACGTCGACATAAAATACAATCAAAGCGATCACAAATAACGACGTTCACATCAACAAACAAGTATTGGAGAGAATTATAGAGAAGTTATCTCCATACTTATATGGTGAAGCTCAAAAAACAAAATTAATAGAATCTATTTCTGTATCATTTAAATTAAACTATGAATTATTAGTTTCACCTTAGATGTTTTTGAAAGAGAACAATAAGGTTATGAAGAAAGATTTGAAGTACAGAATAGTCGCATCTACTAAAATTTTCTTCTGGGGCGATGATGTTGATGATGATGGCAATATCAATGATCAGAAAATGTGTTCAATATGATTAAATGACTTCAAAGAGAAAAAATATACCGTTGCGGAACTTCCTTGCAAACATGTTTTTCATATGTATTGCGTATTAAAATAGTTTGTTAAAAAAAAACATCTTGTCCACTTTGTCGATTTTAAATTCATTTTTAATTAAATAATAATGTTATGTATGGTTTATTTAGGTCTAATATATAATATTTTTATTTCAAAGCAATCTTAATAACCCTTATAAAATATATTATTTCAAATCAAAATCTCTGGGTTTTCAAGGATCCATTTACAAAAGTCTGGACTTTTCTGTAAAAGTATTTTGAGGGTTAGGGTTTAGATGGAGTAAAAAAATAATTAAAATGACCAAAAACACTTAAATGACTGGGGTGAGTCTAACGATTTCTGAGTTTATTCGGCTACCGGTGGATCTAAGAATCAACGGTAAATCTAGGCGAAATCATAAAATTTCAAAAAGGTTTTCTCTTTAGATTCATTCAATTAATAATTTAATTTTTTTCAATATTTATTATAAATTCATTCAATTTTTTTTGCAAAAAAAATATATATATTGGATTTTTTTTTTTGATTTTGATGCAATTTTATCATTTTAGTGAAGATGAAAATCTTAACTAATTTTAGATGAGTTTAATTTGTGGTTATAATTGTTTTTGTTTACAACCATTGATTCAAATTTTTATTTTTCTATAAATAAATAAAACCATTTCTAATTTTTATATCATCATCTTCTCTGACCCTCTTTACACATTTCATTCGAAAGTTTGATAACGGCTGCAATGGCATCAACTGCATCTATCATGTCAAGGAATGAATCAAACGATTTTATGAAATTCGAAATGACCTGCGAAAATTGGTATCTCCCTGAAACTATATACCCATTTCGTGCCGTTCTTATGGAAGTTACGGTGAACATAAAATACACAGTCATCTCATCTTCACCATCATCAAGAGCTAGCGTGACATATTTCGTCCCCAAGCTAATTTCAAATACCGACCAACACTTCAGTTCCATAACGTCGACAGAAAGTACTATCAAAACAATCACAAATAACGGCGTTCACATCAACAAATAAGTATTGGAGTGAATTTTAGCTTCACCATATAAGTGTGGAGATAACTTCTCTATAATTCTCTCCAATACTTGTTTGTTGATGTTAATGCCGTGATTTGTGATCGTTTTGATAGTATTGTCTATCGACGTTATGGAACTGTAGTGTTGGTCGGTGTTTGAAATTAGCTTGGGGACGAAAGATGTCGTGCTAGCTCTTGATGATGACTATTTACAACTTATTAAGAGTGAAGCTGTTTATTTCATGATAGAGAGGTTGAATATAAAGACAAGAATCAAGTTTACATATTCATTGGGAAGCATATCAGTTTTTCTAGAATGTTTTATTTCTGCTTGTTGCCTTTATTTACAATTTTGAAACCTAGAAGATTTTATATATCATTTTGAAGAAAAAGTTGAAAGTAACTTTTATATTTTTAATTTATTGATAAAGCAAGAATCCTAGAAAAACATAAAGATTCTGCTATTGTATGAATTAAATCACTTCAAATATTATGCCCTTCTGCAATTTAAGGAAATGGAACTGATTTACTACAGAATTCTCCCTTGGTATCCATTCTATTTCAGTGCAGATTAATTATTCTCCCTTTATATGCATTATTCTACTTTTGTATGATTTCTCCCCTTGCATGCATGTGTTTTTCTGATTACTAAATTCTTCTTTCTCTCTTCTCAATATACAGTCCTTGATGACACGTTGTATGATGGAGAAATTGTAATCCATGGATTCCGCAAGACGAACATAGAAAGCAGTTTATTTGACCATCTTCAACTTCAATATCTATTGATTTCCACCTATTATATTCATTCTGTTCATTCTTTATTTATTAATCGATTCTGGTTATAATTATGCAATTCTGTAGATTTTCTATCCACCAAATGTAAGTTGTCGCCAGAGAAAGCATTCTAACTCCGGTTAGAGTTCTTCCACTCAAATGGAAGTTACCTAGCCGCCCTTCATGAACTACGACAAAAATCTGATATATATAAAACAATTATCATGCCCTTCCTGTCTATTTTATTTTTCAAATATATCATTTTTCTGAAGGTGTTATATCTACTTATTATCTTATTTATTTTCATTCTTATACTAGCGAAGAAGATGCTGAAGATATTGATGACAATGACCATGACGTTGAACGGCTATTAATTGTTAGACAGGTTCGATTCACAATTACTCTTCATACCTCGTATTAGAGTTTGTTGTTAGGTTATCATTCTTCTAATTCTAATTAAATTGTATAATTCAGTTTTCAAAACGTGTCTACGTCTTCATAGTAAATTCTTGATCGATGTAATATGTATTATTAGCTGTTATTACAGGTAATTAAAACATGATATAAAAATGTAGTTATATATTTTTAGTCATCTATTTCAAGTTTAAACTAATCAATCTTATCTTACTTTGCATTGGAATCTATTGCATCAACAAAATGAGAAATAATTACAACTTTCAAGTGTAGTTTATTTACTAGCGATCGTTACATTGCCCAAATCAACATATATTTCTATTTACATACAAATTCCAGTTTATAAAAAATCCAATAAAATGTTAGGACAGGATTTGAGTATTGTTTCTCAGGATTTGATTATTGTTTTAAAGGAATAAAATCTATTGTTTTTTGAGTATTGTTTCTCAGGATTTGCAATTGTTATAATCATCAATAGATTACTTGACATCTCTCTCCATTCCATAACCAAAACATGTTTTCTAGATTATTCTTTCCTGCATTGGTATTTTTAAAGCATTGTTAACAATGCAAAGTATTTCCAAGGAAATAAGTGTCAGTGATATATGCGATTTTATCTAGGAAAGCTTTTTAGGAGTAACTATGTATCAATTGTTCAGTGAGTTGCTTTTACTTTTTAAATTTATACTAAGATGATTTTCATTTTATTTTCAATTTCAATTTTGTTCATCAGGATCTTCATATAATAGGTAGTTTTTGCTATTTTTCAGAAAATCATCTTTTACATCGGAGAAGCTATTTGCGCCCTCTAGAGTAACTCTAACAGCAACACTTTCATTTTTTATTCAAACATGACAATTAAGAGTAAATAATTATTTAAACAACGTATTAATTATTCAAACAATACCTTCAGAAAGAAATTCAGACCATTCAGAATTTATAAACTCCAGAATAGCTCAAAAAGGATGCTATTTTTAGTCCCGATCGTACTAAGTCAGCTGTACATAAAATCCAAGTGATTTTCTACATAATTAGCTATCCACTTATCAGAAACAGGAAGGAAATACCTAGGAAAACAAATTCAAAAAATTCTGAAGTTAAATAATCCTAAATAGATCAAATAGATTTTATTTCTAGTCATTACCACAATAAATGAGTGAAAAATAAAATCCAACTGATTTTAAACAGAATGTGCAATCCCATGACCAGAGAAATGAAGGTAATACCTAAAGAAACAAATTCAGACCATTCTGAATTTATACAATTCAAAAATAGCTCAAGATGCGATTTCAAGTCATCAACACCTTGTTTTGATTCATTCATTCATTTTCGAGAAAATTATAAATGATCTAAATTGTTTTTTAATTCATTGACTATGATTTACCTTCTGTTTTCAGAAACTAATCTATTCTATCGTAGTAACCAGTTTGGGGCATCTAGATTAACATCAAGTTACGAGAGCCCTCTCGAGGGCTGTTTCGGTGTCCTAGGGTAATTCCCGAGAAACTCCAGGGGCTGTAGGTAGCTCTTGAGGCCACTATGTGTACGGTTCTGGTGTGACAAATTAGCAGCTCCAGAGCTTTCCGGGGCATATAGGTTGCTCTTGACCTTCTACGAGGGTTGTCCCAGGTTAATAATATATTCTATGGCTGAGTCAATAACGTAGCTCTAGTCATGAAATCATAAACTCCAACACAGCTCAAAAACATACTATTTCCAGTCATGAACATATTAGATATGCTAATACTCATATCTTCTTTTACATAATCTGATGATTAGAATCAACGTATATATATTTTCTATATTTAAAATACTGAGATTTAAACTACTCAATATCTTCTACACATTTGACATGATTTTTTTTTGCTTTCATAGAACTTAATTTCCATGTTTTTCTATTTTACTTTCCTTTCCGATGACCCAAATTTTGATAATTTGATATTAGATTAGATATTTGGGGCTCCGGAGTAATTCTAAGAGAAACCTCAGAGTATGTAATGTTCTGTTCAGCAAGTGCACAGGAGTAACTACGTATTAATTTTCAATGACTATCCTTTCCTTCTTACATATCTAATACTGAGCTGTTCTGTATTTTATTTTATTTTGATTTTCTTTAACATGGTATTCATATATTTGGTATTTTTTGCTATTTTTCAGAAACTCATCTTTTCTATCGTAGTGACCCTTTTGCGGACTCTATATTAATTTCGAGTTCCCAGAGATCTATCGGGGCAGTACTAGTGTCCATGGTTAGATCCCGAGCCACCCCAGGAGATGAAGTGGCTTGTGAGCTCCTTCCAAGGGAGTTTAAAGAAAAGATGTTGAGAGTATGATGTTCAAGGTGTATATGAACGAGGATGTTAAAGACGACGAGGATGATTAATAGTGGGAAACGGCCAGTTAAATTATTGCAGGAAATGATAAAATCAGAGATATCAATAATGTTGATCACAATGAAAGGCAAGATTGATGGATGAATGACAGAGTGATGTTATATGACTAGAAGAATTTCGATAAAAAAACTTGCATATAAATTCATCATCCTACTTTAATGAAAAAAACTTACTCTTTCGTTTTTCATTTTGATCATCTCAGCCAGACTACATATTTCATGTTTTTCTACATTTGAAAATATAATAATGCATTTTACCTGAAATATTAATGTGATCGATAGCATTGATTTGTGAGTAATATAATATATGATCATAACATCTGAATTGATACTTATTTCAGATTTTCAGCTAAATGAAATGAAAGGCTGTCGTGAACGGATAGGTCACCCTAGTAGAGATTGCTTATCTATTCTCATATATAGCTTATCTCGTTCCTCAGACCATATTAAAATGCAGATTTAAAGAATATGTCTGTTTGGTTTTATTGGTCAGAAGTTCTATGTTGATGTTAATGATGATTTTAAATGCACCTCGGTTAAGGGAACATGTATGACTATTTGAAACTTTTTAAGTGTACCGCCGTTTATTTCATGAAGAAGAAGTTGGATATGAATTCTAGATAACAGTTTATCAAGTTGTATTTTGGTTTATGTGTACATATCATAGAAATAACAATACTATTATGAAACCTCTATGGAATTATGCTTACAATCAGTTGCAATGATTTAACAAATCTTCAATCATCATATTTCAATTTTTTTGCATTGTTTAACAGGAAATCGCATAACGAGACTAATTATCTGATAGTAGGTCGTTGGGTAGAATGTGAATACGAATGAAACTTGTCATGAAAATTTTGATCAATAGAGTTCTATATGTGCTGTTAATAAGATAATATAACAATAACTCAATGAACAAATATAGGTCCGAATAATTGGTGAAGCCGTATATAAAATAAAGGGCAAATTAATCTGGATTCATATAAATATATTGATGCAATTAAGAGAAGATAATTGAATAGCATTTTTACATTAACGGTTTGTCATCAAAGAAACTAAATATATCAGAATACAATAAGTCCCATGAAATATAGTATTACAGAAGACCGACGGGAAACAAACACAATTAAATTCAACCAATTATAATTGATGAATATTATGATTTTTGCTTATAATTCGCCAATTTTGTATGCCACGGTGTGAATTCAAGCCTCTCTGCAAGCCTCCTAAACATATTATTCCTTATTCTAGGTACTTCAGATTTCTTCCTGGTCATCTTGGAGTCAAGGCTACAATTATTGAATATTCCATCTTCAATATGCATATAATCGACAAAAGAACTAATTCCATGAAACATTTACAAACCACCATCCATCTTCAAATTAGTCTCTTGAGGATAGTCTTTGTACTGAACTAAAGTTGGTTCATCGTGAAAAACTGTTACAAAGTTCTGCCTAAACCACATGGTCATCCATTTCATCTAAGAAAATAAAAATAGACATGGTCAAGCAAAGGAATGAAAACAACGAAAAGATAAACTAAGACTCACAGCTCGCTTAGCAGCACCAAGATTAAGTGATTCATGTTGAATATGATTCGAATCGTAATGCGTCTGTGTATTTCGGACTCTCGACCACACAAGGAAATGCCAATGATTCACAGTTCGAATTAGAATCATGAAATACTTCCAATTACGTTTATCATTCCCTCTTCTTTGGCGGGTGATCATACGAAGCACGTTATCAACAGCAACATTAGATACCAGTTCATGTACTGATTGGGTAGGTTCATGTCCGTGATCATCGCTAAACAAATCAGGATCTATGGATTGGAACTTATCGTTGAGTACTGATGAAGCACGTAATCTGCTACCAAAGGGCTCACGGGGTCGCGAGATGAGCCGGAGGCTTTGGAGTCCACGACGCACGCTCTACGTCAAATACCTGCAGAAGAGGAGGGGAATCGGCGACTCAAATGTGGGAGTCGGCGATTCAGGCTCCTAGGCGTGCTCTGGTTGGAGTGTGTGTCAAGTTGAGTTGGAGGAGATGAGATGAGAATGAGGACCCCACAAGGACCCTTTTTATAGGGTCCTAGGAGTGATTCTCATTCAATGTCCCTAGGCCCACACCATTATGGTGCCCCATTGATGGTGCCATAATGACACGGGCCAAGTCAAGTAACGCCTGAGTCGTCGATTCAGGGTGGAGTCAGGTAGTCCCCAGGAGCCAGGTTGGGAGTATACCAGAACTCACTACCCTGGTCCGGAATCGTCGACTCCCCTCTGGAATCGACGACTTGGTAGTCCCAATCTTCGATTCCCAGTGTTGACTTGAGTACTTGACGTAGACACTTGCCCGCAACCGTGGAGCTCTCCGGGGGTCCGGCATAAAGCGACGGAACCCTAGTCCTTGTTGAAGGGCGTTGATGGGAGTGACTGACGTAATCAGGCATGTCTCACCAGTACTCCCCCTGAAGAGAGCACAAGAAACATGCATGTATCGCCAGTATTCCCCCCCAAGCAACGTTGTTGTGCGATCCACATCACTATCAGATGGGATTGAATCATTGCGGCCACAGCGACACAATGATTCCGTATCCATCACTAGTAGATGGATTGATTCTCTATCAGAATCTAGTTCCAGGCCAACGGAACTACGTGTTTATAGTCCATCCCTGATCAAGGGCGACTTTTGCTGTGTCATCAAGGCCAAAGCGACAAGATGAATTGACTCACTATCATAGTCTGATTCTGGCCGAAGCGACATGATCTATTGATTCACTATCAGAATCTGATTCACTATTAGAATCTAGTTCACTATTAGAACTAATATTTATAGTCAACTCTGATCAAGAGCGACTTTTTATCCGCAACGACGGTTACCCCATCAAGGCCAAAGCGACAAGATGGGTTGAGATCATTAAGGCCAAAGCGGCAAAATAATCTCTAATCTATCAAGGCCAAGGCGACAAGATAGATTGACTCACTATCAGAGTCTGACTCACTATCAGAGTCTGGTTCACTATCAGAGTCTGGTTCACTATTAGAACCTGATTCACTATTAGAATCTTTATTCCATCGTCCAGTTGTCGGTTCAGGGAATATTCCACGTCAGGTCCATTTTTTCGCTTTGGCCTTAACGGACCAAGAATTATTTTGTCGCTTTGGCCTCAATAATTCTTCTATCTTGTCGCTTTGGCCTTAATAGACTTGGAGATCATTTTGTCGCTTTGGCCTTGATGGGGTAACCGTCGTTGCGGAAATGAAAGTCGCTCTTGATAAGGGTGGACTATAAACATTAGTTCTGATAGTGAACTAGATTCTGTCGCTTCGGCCAGAATCAGGCTCCGATTGCGAGTTAGTCCATTTTGTCGCTTCGGTCTTAATGAACGGGAATTATTTTGTCGCATTGGCCTTAATAATTCTCCCTCATCTTGTCGCTTTGGCCTTGATGATGGCACAATAAAAGTCGCTCCTGATCAGATTTGGACTATAAACACGTAGTTCCGTTGGCCTGGAACTAGATTCTGATAGTGAATCAATCCATCTGATAGTGCATGGATACAAAGTCATTGTGTCGTTGTGGCCGCAATGATTCGATCCTATCTTGTCGCTTTGGCCTTGATGCGGATCACCTTGTTTGGGGGGGGGATACTGGCGGTACACGCATGTTTCTTGTGCTCTCTTCAGGGGGGAGTATTGGTGAGACATGCCTTATTACGTCAGTCACTCCCAGCAACGCCCTTCAAACAAGGACTAGGGTTCCGTCGCTTTACGCCGGACCCCCGGAATGCATCCACGGTGCAGAGCAAGTGTCTACGTCAAGTACTCAAGGCAACACCTAAGAATTGCCGACTGGGACTACCAAGTCGCCGATTCCAGGGGTGCATCGTCGACTCCAGCCAGGGCACTCGGGTCTGGTAGACCGAGGACCTGACCCCAAGGGAGTCGACGACTCCCATACCTGTGTCGCCGATTCTCAGACGTTACTTGGGAGGGCCCACGTCGTTATGGCACCCTTAATTGGGCACCATACAGGAGTGGGCCCCACGTTAATGAATGGGGCCACTCCCCAAGACCCTATAAAAGGGGCCCTAGCGGTGTCCTCCGATTCATCTCTACTGGACCGCTTCTACTCCAGACTAGAACAACCAAGGAGCCCGAATCGCCCACTCCCCAAGGAGTCGCCGATTCCCCTCCTCTTCTGCAGGTATTTGACGTAGAGCGCGCGTCATGGACTCGAAAGCCTCCGGCCCTCCTCGCAACCCCACGAGCCAACTGGTAGAAGATTTCGTGGTCCATCAGAAAACATCCTGCAAATTAACTAGATCAGTTCAAAACATATATTATTATTGACTTATTGAACTTACCGTACGATATTACCATCTGTAAAGTCCCTCCTTTGCTCAAATTAATCCTTGGTAAATATCTGGCCGAAGCGACAGATTTACCATGCTCAATTTTTTGACGACTTCTGGCCGAAGCGACAGAAGTGTCGGGAGAGCTTGTGATACTCCCCCTCGAATTGTGACGACTTCTGGCCGAAACGACAGAAGTGTCGGGAGAGCTTGTGATACTCCCCCACGAAAGTCATGCCATTGTGATATATATTTAGTAGTTTTCAGAAATATTTTATTCTGACTGTTAATGGGCTATCTTTTGTTTTTTCTTTGCTAATCCTTCATATAAATTACCCTTTAAATTGTAACTAAGGCCCGAAACTAGATTCACAAGTCGTAATTTAACCGCTCTGGGCGTAAATTAGACTCTGCAAACCCTATCCTTGCCACTCTGGGCGTAAGCTTGGTCGTACAAATCGTAGCTCAGCCTACGGTTAAATTTGCGGATAATTTATACCTCCAGATTAACGTAGAGTTGTAAAAGATAGCGCAAATGACAAATCCAAAAGATGCAAATATTTGAAACTCGAGGGTTACGTTTGTGGAGTTACAGTATCCCGAACCTGGTCACAACTTACCAGTAACTAGAAGTCTGGATAGCCTGAGATGAGCTGAGGTACCTATTCTAGGTTTAGGGAGGTTCCAAGTAGACTCCTAGGAAGATCGACTTTCCCAAGGATCGACTTCCCTGGGATCGACTTCTGAACAAAGTCGATCCCCAGGAAAGTCGGATCCCGAGAAAGTCGATCTCGGGAAAGTCGACCTTGGGACCCGATCTGATCAGTTAGGCAGTTAGGCGGTTACTGCCCAAATGACCAGATTACCCCCTGGTGAGACATGCCTGATTACATCAGTCACTCCCGGCAACGCCCTTCAACAAGGACTGGGGTTCCGTCGTTTTATGCCGGACCCCCGGAGAGCTCCACTGTTGCGGGCAAGTGTCTATGTCAAGTACTCAAGTCAACACTGGGAATCGCCGACTGGGACAACCAAGTCGCCAACTCCAGAGGTGGGCCACCGATTCCAGGCCGGGTTGGCCAGTTCTGGTAGACTACCAACCTGGTTCATGGGGAGTCGATGGTCCCACCCTGAGTCGACGACTCCCATGCCTGAGTCGCCGACTCCCAGCCATTACTTGACTTGGCCTGCGCCATTATGGCACCTTCAATAGGGCACCATAATGGCGTGGGCCCCATGGACAATGAATGGGAAACACCCCAAGGACCCTATATAAGGAGCCCTTGGGGGGTCCTCATTCTCATCTTCTCTTCTCCACTCACACTTGACACAAACTCCAACCAGAGCACATCTAGGAGCCCGAATCGCCGACTCCCACATCTGAGTCGCTGATTCCCCTCCTCTCTGCAGGTATTTGACGTAGAGCGCGCTTCGTGGACTCCAAAGCCTCCGGCCCTGGTTTTGAAGCTGAAGATGTCCATGGCTGGGCTCGAGAGCACCCAGAAGAAGCTATTGAGATTCGAGATCGTGCTGATATAGCGGAGGAGGAGGGTGAGATTTCGGGTGAAAACACCGCTGTTGTTGATAAAGGATTCTCTGTCGCTGATCAAGACAACAACGATACGGTGGATTCGAACCCTGCTGGGGATGTTCCCCCTGAAGAGCCTATTACCGAGAAACCATCTCTTCCTGCCGTAGGTGCTACTTCTGAGGAGCCTGTTAGTGATAAACCATCTGCTCCTCCTTCTTTGTAATGTGCACCTTTCTTTTATGTTCCTTTTGTATTTTTTTTTTAATATCAATATATGGAACATTTGTTATTCACTTTTAGTTATAACTATTGAATGTGATAACCAAACAACGTGTTTAGTTAAGTAGTTCAAACAGTTACAATGAATGATACAAATAACTACTTGATTGCTAAAAATACAATTGTAAGTTGGTGAGACATGCCTGATTACGTCAGTCAGTCCTAGCAACGCCCTTCAAACAAGGACTTGGGATCCGTCGCTTGACGCCGGACCTCCGGAAGGCATCCACGGTGCGGAGCAAGTGTCTACGTCAAGTACTCAAGGCAACACCTGGGAATCGCCGATTGGGACTACCAAGTCGCCGATTCTAGGGGTCAATCGCCGACTCCAGACAGGGCACTCGGGCCTGGTAGACCGAGGACCTGACCACATGGGAGTCGGCGACTCCACCTCTGGAATCGGCGACTCCATCTCTGAATCGCCGACTCCCAGACGTTACTTGAGAGGGCCCACGTCGTTATGGCACCCTCAATTGGGCACCATAAAGGAGTGGACCCCACGCTAATGAATGGGGACACTCCCCAAGACCCTATAAAAGGGGTCCTAGGGGTGTCCTCCATCTCATCTCCACTTGACTCACTCACACTCCACACTAGAGCAACCAAGGAGCCCGAATCGCCTACTCCCCAAGGAGTCACCGATTCCCCTCCTCTTCTGCAGGTATTTGACGTAGAGCGCGCGTCGTGGACTCTGAAGCCTCCGGCCCTCCTCGCAACCCCGCGAGCCCACTGGTAGCAGATTCCGTTCTTCATCAGCTGGCGCCTTCTGTGGGAGCCCACAAGTTCTCCCGATACTTCTGTCATTTCGCCCAGAAGTCGTCACACTTCGAGGGAGCATCACAAGCTCTCTCCAGTGTCAGGGTTCCAAACTGCAAGGTAACCCTCGAGTGTCGAATATTTTGTCGATTCGTCGCTGGCTCTATCTTATGTAACTCTAACGTTAGTCTGGAGGTATAAATTATCCGCAAATTTAACAGTAGGCTAAGCTATGATTCGGACGACCAAGACTACGCCCAGAGTGGCTAGCAATAGGGTTAGCAGAGTCCAATTTACGTCCAGAGTGGCTAAATTGCGACTTGTGAATCTAGTTTAGGGCCTTAGTTACAATTTAAAGGGTAATTTATATGAAAGATTAGCAAAGGAAAAACAAGAAGATAGCTCATCGACAATCGAGTACTTCGAAAAACACTCATCCCAAAAGTTGTGTGTCGCAAAGGCACGAATTTCAAGGGGGGGGTATCACAAGCTCTCCCGACACTTCTGCCGCTTCGGCCGGAAGTCGTGAAAACTCAAGGGGGAGTATCATAAGCTTCCCCGACACTTCTGCCACTTCGGCCGGAAGTCGTCAAAACTCAAGAGGGAGTATCACAAGCTCTCCCGACACTTCTGTCGCTTCGGCCAGAAGTCGTCAAAACTCAAGGGGGAGTATCACAAGCTCTCCCGACACTTCTGTCGCTTCGGCCAGAAGTCGTGAAAACTCAAGGGGGAGTATCACAAGCTCTCCCGACACTTTTGTCGCTTCGGCCAGAAGTCGTCAAATTTCAGGGGGAGTATCACAAACTCTCCCGACACTTCTGTCGCTTCGGCCAGAAGTCGTCAAAAAATTTGAACAAAGGAGGGGCATCACGAAAGGTAAATCGCACGGTAAGTTCAATAAGTAAATAAAATATGCGTTTTGGATTGATTTAGTTGTTTTGCAGAATGTTTTCTTTTTTGCAGGTAAAATTCCTCCATCTTGGCCAGGATCAGATTCTGATAGTGAATCTGTAGCCTTGATCGGAATCAGATTCTAATAGCGAATCAGCAGGTTCTGTAACCTGGGCAAAAATCAGATTCTAGTAGTGAATCTGTAGCCTTGGTCATAATCAGAATCTGATAGTGAGTCGGTTTATCTCGTCGCTTCGGCCTTGATAGACCTGAGGGCATTTTGACGCTTCGGCCTTAATGATCCCAAGGGGGGAGTATCACAAGCTCTCCCCGATACTTCTGTCGCTTCGGCCAGAAGTCGTTAAACTCTGAGGGGAGTATCATAAGCTCTTCCCGACACTTCTGTCACTTCGGTCAGAAGCTGTCACATTTTGAGCATGATAGATCTGTCGTTTCGGCTAGATCGATCAAGGATTTATTAAGCATAAGGAGGAACAGCATGAGTGACAGCTCCACACGGCAGGGTCAGTAAATCAATAAATATATCCTTTAGACTGATATAGTTGTTTTGCAGGTTGTTTTTTATTTTTTGCAGGTATGATTCTGTCGCTTCGGACAGAATCGGATCTATTTTGTCGCTTTGGCCTTAATAGATCCAGGTCCATTTTGTCGCTCTGGCCTTAATGGAACAAGAATTATTTTGTCGCTTCGGCCTCAATAATTCTTCTCTCTTGGCGCTTTGGCCTTGATAGACTTGGAGATCATTTTGTCGCTTTGGCCTTAATGATCTCGAACGACCTTGTCGCTTTGGCCTCGGTGGGGTAACCGTCGTTGCGGACGTTGGTGAGACATGCCTGATTACACCAGTCACTACCCATCAACGCCTCTCAACAAGGACTAGGGCTCCGTCGCTAAGGCAGGACCCCCGGAGAGCTCCCACGGTGCGGAACATCGTTCTTCGTCCAGATCGCCGAGTTAGCCCGTAAGTCGCCCGATTGGACTACCAAGTCGCCGACATACAGGATAACTCGCCGAGTTAAGGCAAGATCGGCAGTATGGTAGACTGTATGACTTGGCCCTAGAAACTCGCCGAGTTAGCCCTTAACTAGGCGACTTCCATACCTGAATCGGCGACTTACGACCGTTACTCGGCGGCAGCCAACGTCATAAATGTTACCATATATGACCATAGGCGCGATCTCCGCCTTTGATTGCGCCCTCCGAGACCCTATAAAAAGGGTCCCAAGGGGACACTCAAAGGCACGATTCAAGTTCCATTCTCACACCAGAGCAAACACCACGAAACTCGCCGATTCTCACTAGAATCGCCTAGTTTCACTTGCAGGTATTTGACGTAGAGCGTGCGTCGTGGACTCCAAAGCCTCCGGCATCAAACTCGCACCACCGCGAGCCCTGGTAGCAGATTCAGTGCTTCATCAGACGTAAAGTCGCCTTTGATCAGGGTGGACTATAAATATCAGTTCCGATAGTGAACAAGATTCTGATAGTGAATCCACGCATTCTGTCGCTTCGGCCAGAATCAGGCTCTGATAGTGAGTCAGCCCATTTTGTCACTTTGGCCTTAATGGACGGGAATTATTTTGTCGCTTTGGCCTTAATAATTCCCTCTCATCTTGTCGCTTTGGCCTTGATGAGGCATAGCAAAAGTCGCTCCTGATCAGAGTTGGACTATAAACACGTAGTTCCGTTGGCCTGGAACTAGATTCTGATAATGAATCAATCCATCTGATAGTGCATGGATACGGAGTCATTGTGTCGCTATGGCCACAATGATTCGATCCCATCTTGTCGCTTTGGCCTTGATGCGGATCACCTTGCTTTTGGGGGGGGATACTGGCGGTACACGCATGTTTCTTGTGCTCTCTTCAGGGGGGAGTACTGGTGAGACATGCCTGATTACGTCAGTCAGTCCCAGCAACGCCCTTCAAAAAAGGACTTGGGATCCGTCGCTTGACGCCGGACCCCCGGAAGGCATCCACGGTGCGGAGCAAGTGTCTACGTCAAGTACTCAAGGCAACACCTGGGAATCGAAGATTGGGACTACCAAGTCGCCGATTCCAGGGATGAATCGCCGACTCCAGACAGGGCACTCGGGCCTGGTAAACCGAGGACCTGACCACATGGGAGTAGGCGACTCCACCTCTGGAATCGGCGACTCCATCTCTGAATCGCCGACTCCCAGACGTTACTTGAGAGGGCCCACGTCGTTATGGCACCCTTAATTGGGCACCATAAAGGAGTGGGCCTCACGCTAATGAATGGGGACACTCCCCAAGACCCTATAAAAGGGGTCCTAGGGGTGTCCTCCATTTCATCTCCACTTGAGTCACTCACACTCCACACTAGAGCAACCAAGGAGCCCGAATCGCCTACTCCCCAAGGAGTCGCCGATTCCCCTCCTCTTCTGCAGGTATTTGACGTAGAGCGTGCGTCGTGGACTCTGAAGCCTCCGACCCTCCTCGCAACCCCGCGAGCCCACTGGTAGCAGATTCCGTGCTTCATCATAAGTTATCTGCATGCCAAGTATTGGGAATATATGTTCCGTCTTCCCGTTTTAACTTGTATGTGCCTAGTCGGAGTTCTTCCCCCACTACGTATGGTCCTTCCCAATTCGCGCTTAGTTTGCCTTTGGAGCAGTCTCTTCGATTGATACTTGCTCTTCTCAATACTAGGCTTCTTTTCCTTATCACTTTATCCTTGACGTTCTTGTCGTGATATCTAGCGATGTTCTGTTTGTAAGCCATATTTTTGCCTGTGCATTATCTCTTAGCTCATCCACTAAGTCCAGAGTCGTTGCGCATGATCTCATATTTTCTTCCATGTCATAGGTCAAGACTCTGACTGTTGGTATGCTTAGTTCTGTTGGGATTAGTGCTTCCATTCCGTATGCTAGTGAGAACGGAGTTTCCCCGGTGGGTGTCTTTTCAGTAGTTCTCTATGCCCACAAGATCTATGGAAGTAGATCTGCCCACGCACCTTTGGCTTGTTCGACCTTTTTCTTCAGTCCCTGAACGATGGCTTTGTTTGTGACTTCTACTTGCCCATTACCCTGTGGTCTGTATACTGATGAAAAGTGGATTTTAGTGCCCATGTTCTTGTACAATCTCGTAAACTCCCCACAGGTAAACTGTGTCCCGTTATCTGTCACTATGTGTATTGGAACGCCGAATCTGCACATTATGCACTTAAAGACAAATTTCGTTGCTGCTCCTTGTGTTATTTTGGTTACTGCCAGAGCCTCGACCCATTTTGTAAAATAGTCGACAACCACGAATATGAATTTAGCCTGGCCTGTCGATACTGGGAATGGTCCCACAATGTCTAGTCCCCACATTGCGAATGGGATGGGGCTTTCTACCCCTGTTAGTTGAGTTATGGGATTTCTTTGTATGTTTTTGTGTATTGGCAGGCCTTGCACTTTCTTGCAAATAGGATTGCATCTTTCTTTAGCGTGGGCCAGAAGTATCCCTGCCTTATTATTCTTTGGGCCAGAGACCTTCCGCCCTGATGTATTCCGCACACCCCTTGATGAATTCCTTCTATAATGAATTGTCCTTCATCTGTTGAGACACATTTTATTAGAGGCCCATCGTTGGATTTCTTGTACAAGATGTCATTGATTAGTCAGAACCTTGCAATGCGTGTTTGTAGTTTATGCCTTTCATTTTTGTTCTCTGGGAGTTTTTGCCCCTCAAAGTACTCTATTAAGGGTTTCCTCCAGTCTTCTGCCTGTATTGTGACTAAATTATATGAAGGTGTGGATACTGAGTCAACCAGTATCTCTCTCTGCCCCCCCTCGAAAGCGGATGCTAGCTTTGCCAGGGCGTCAACTGAGTTGTTTTGACTCCTTGGAATTTGTTCTATTTCCACCTTGTTGAACTGTAATTTTAATTTTTCTAGCGTAGTTGCGTACTGCATGATCAGAGGCTCCTTGACCGTAAACTCCCCTGTGAACTGCCGAGCTACTAGTTGAGAGTCTGTTCTGATGACTATTGAACAAGCCCCCGATCTTTTGAGTATTTTCATTCCTTGGACTACAGCCTCGTATTCTGCTATGTTGTTTGTAGCTGAGAATTGTAGTCTGACAGAGTGTTCATATATCCTTTGGTCCGGAGTGATTATTTTTATTCCTACTCCTGCACCTGTACTGCAACTTGAGCCGTCAACCTCTACTATCCAAGGTTTCTCCTTATTTTCCTGAGTCATGTCCACAATGAAGTCTGCTACAGCCTGCCCTTTAATAGCAGTGGCGGGGACAAAATCTACAACAAACTCGCTTAGCTCCAGAGCCCACTTCGTTAGCCTTCCGGAAGTATCTGGTCTGTGAAGTATTCTGCACAGCGGATATTCTGTCAGGACTTTGATTGTGTGAGCCAGGAAGTATGCTCGGAATCTGCGTGCTGCATGTACTACTGCCAGGACTATTTTTTCTACTGGAGGGTACCGTGTTTCTGCCCCTTGCAGTCTCTTGGAGTAATAATATATTGGGATTTGATCGTTATCCCTTTGACATATTAAAACTGCGATGATGGCTTCTTCTGAAGCCGCTACATAGACATATAATTCTTCTCCCACTTTTGGTGAAGTTAGATGTGGTAATGAGGCCAAGTGTGTGTTTGAGCTACTGAAATGCCTGCTCGCAATCTGGAGTCCATGTTATTGCTCCTTTTTGGCTAGTTTTTAATAACTGGAAAAAGGGTTTGCACTTATCTGCTGTTTTGGAAATGAATCGACTTAAGGCGTTGATTTTTCCATTTAGTTTCTGCACTTCCTTTATTGTTCTAGGTGGTGCTGTTTCTAATATCGCTGATATTTTATCTGGATTTGGTTTTATCCCCTTTTTCCCTACATAGAATCCAAGAAACTTTCCTTCTTGTATTCCGAAGCTGCATTTGGTGGGGTTTAACCTCATTCCGTATTTCTATAGAGTTTCCAGAGTTTCTTTCAGATCATTTGGGTGTTCATCTGCTTTTCTGGATTTTACCAGAATGTCATCTACGTACGCCAGGACATTTCTCCCTTCTTGTTCTTTGAAAACCTTGTCCATTAGCTTTTGAAAGGTTTCTCCTGCGTTTCGTAGCCTGAAGGGCATGACTTTATAGCAGTATGTTCCCCAATCCGTGATGAATGAGGTGGCCTCTTCATCCTCTTCTTTCTTTAGGATTTGATTGTATCCTGAATGTGCATCCATCGTAGATAACAATTCATTTCCTGAGGCCGCATCTACTAATCTGTCGATGGATGGGAGTGGATAGCTGTCCTTTGGACATGCTTTGTTGAGATCTGTGAAATCCACGCACATCCTCCACTTCCCGTTAGACTTTTTAACCATGACTGGATTAGCTAGCCATTTCGGGTATCTTACTTCCCGTATGTGCCCAGCCTTGATTAACTTTTCAATCTCAGTCTGTGCTGCTTCCTTTCTTTCGGCTGCGAGTATCCTTCGCTTTTGCCGGATTGGAGTAAAGCTGATGTCTATGTTGAGCTCATGACACGTTATGGTGTGTTGTACCTGCGAGGGTGCTTCTTCCTCCCATACAAACGTATGCACATGAGTCTCCAATAAACATAGTAATGCATTTTTTAGTTTGGAGGATATAGATGTATCTATCAAGATTCCTCCTTTTGAGAGTTTGACCTCCTCAATGTGATTGGTTGAGGCTAAGTCTTCTTCTTCCTCTCTTTCTTGGATGTACAGGGTTACTGGTTTGGCCATTTTGGTTGCCTTCCAGTAAGAGTCCCTGGAGTCTTTCTGTGCTCCAAAAACTGTTGTCATCTTGCCATCCTTTCCTGGATACCTGAAGCATTGATGATATGATGATGGTATTGCCTTGAAACCGTGAATGCTAGGTCTGCCCAGGATCCCATTGAACGGAGAGTCGATGTTGACCACAATAAAATGCGCAATGCGTGAGATTCTTCCGTTTCTCTTTCCAAAGGATATCTGCAGATCGATGGCTCCTACTACTGGGGCCTTTGTATTTGTGAACCCGTATATGACTTCCTTGGCCGGGGTTAACTGTTCTATTTTATAGCCCATTTTTTCAAATGCAGCTAAGTACAGTATGTCTACCGAGCTGCCATTGTCTACCATGACTTTATTTAGACTTAAATCATTTCCGATGTCCACTTGTATTACCAGTGGATCTTCATACGGGCTGACCACATTATCCAGATCTTCCTCAGAGAAGTTTATTTCCTCGCTTGGGTATGATCTTTTCCTAGATTTTGGTATTGTTGTAGTCTGCATTACCTTTCGCGAGTAACTTCTGCTTTCTCCTACCGATCCTCCGCCGAAGATTAGATTTATTACTCTCCTCTTATGGTCAGTGTCTGAGTCGGGACTCCTTGAGCGTTGTCGCTTGCCCTTGTTGTTTGGGTCCTTGCAACCTTGTCGCCCCCTTTCTACTGTGTTTATATACTGTTTTAGTTTTCCTACTTTTACCTGAGTATCTAGGAAAGCACTCAGTTCCCTGCAATTCTCTGTGTTGTGCCCGTAATCCTTGTGGAACTTGCAGTATCTGTTCCTCCTTGTCCGGGCCTCTTTTGTTTCAGGGTTTAATTCTACTGGCTGAGGAAACCTTATCCTCCCTTTTTCTTTGTTGTAGATTTCCTCCTTTGGAGTGCTGAAAACTGTGAATCCCAAGTCTTTGAACCTTGGGTATCCTGATTTTCCGAACTCCTCTGATGTCTGGTAGACCTTTCCATCTTCTTTTGGTCTCCAGGATGATTCTCCTTTCTCGAATTTTTTAAATTTATGTTTTGGTGCTTCGTATGCCTTTTTGTTGCTTATGACACCATTTTCTTTTTCTTTTTCATACTCCTCAGAATTTATATATTTCTGGGCCTTTGTTAGCAGATCTTCCATGCATTTCACATTACTCATATTTAGCTTTATTGTCAATGGTGTGTTCATGTCTAGCCCCTTGGAGTATGCACAGATTGCAATTGTTGTGTTCAGATCGGAGATTTTTTGCATAGCTTCTGTGAATTTAGTTGTATAATTCCGAAGCGTGTCTCCATTCTGCTTGATTGCAAATAATGACTCAGTGCCCTTCCTGACTCTTGTGTTCCCACAATATTGGGCAATGAACTTTTTCTTCAGGTCTGCAAAACTTATTATGCTCCCTGGTTGTAATTCGACGAACCATCTGTATGTAGGCCCTTTTAATGTTCCTGGGAATGCCCTGCATAGGATGTCGTCTCTTGTTGTAACCCATTGCATTGCTCCTCTAAACATATTTATGTGGTATACTGGGTCTATTTTCCCATCGTAGAGTTGTAGCCTAGGAAGCCTGAACTTTGAAGGTACTGGTTTCATCATTAGTGACTTGTGCAGAGGCTCCATGCCTTCTAACTAGCTTGGGAGTTCGCATTCTTCCCCCTCTGTATCTCGCGTGCTTTCTTCGTAAGCGGGTTTCTTAGGTCGTACCTGAGATTTTTGCTCCCCTGGTTTTTTATTTCCGTGAGGTGGTACCACGCTAGAGTGTGCCACTCTATGGCTTGACACTTCATGCTGCGTTTTGGCCTGCATTGAAACTTTGGATTTTTCAAATGTCTTCAGTCTTTCCCCCATTCTGGCTATAGTTTCTTTCATTTGTACCAGTTCTTCTACTGGTACTTGTACGAATCCGCGGGAACCCTCTGTTGCTGAGGCCCGTGTTTTCTGGTTATTCGGAGGAAGTTTTTCCTGAAACTGCTCCTTTGGAGGTTGTTCTTCCTGAGACTTCTCCTTTTGAGGTTGCTCCTTTGGAGGTTGTTCTCTTTCAATAAGGAGTCATATGGCCTCAGCTATCGCATGCAGCGTGATATTTAAATTCTCCCCCCTGCTGATACTTGGTGGGTCGACTCAGGTTCAACTTCAATTTCATTATGTGTGCTTTTATTTTTATTAGCCTTCGGTGGCCGACCCACTGGTTTTTTAGTCCTCGAGTTGCCTGATTGTTATTCTAGTACTTCCTGGGAGTTGCCTCCCCCTTGAGAAGTACTTCTTGTTTATACCATCCTGGAGAGATCGACTTTTTTGACAAAAGTCGATCCTGGTGTATTTGGAGACTTTCTCAAAAGTCGTAGTCCAAAAGAGTAGCTCCCTTGAGAAATCGACTTTTCTTCTGGAGAGAGAAAAAAGTCGATCCCTTTTTTCTCTGAAAAGTCGATCCTTTGTCGGGTTGATTTCCTCGCAAGACTCCCTGACTGACGACTTGGAAAAAAGTCGAACCCTTTTTTCGCAAAAGTCAAGGAGCATTTGTCGTGAGTATCTTTGAATCACAGACGGCGCCAACTGAAGATATTTGAACTGGGTCACTCTAAGATATTTGAACTCCTACAATTACTGGACGCAGTAACAAAGTAGGACGCCAAATTAACCCTACCTACGGAAGAACGTACGTGGAGAAAGTCTTAGTGGTAACAGGGTCAGGACGGGTACCCCATCCAAAAATACTCACCACATCTACAAAAGAACGTAGACGGAAGGGTGAGTAAAAACAAACCCCACCTACGGAAGAACGTAGGTAGACGGGGAACACGACACACGCCCACCTACAGAAGAACGTAGGATAAAAGGGAAGTATCCAAGAGTAAACCTCACTTACGGAAGAACGTAGGTAGTCGAGGAACACATCGGCCAAAAGAACTTAACCAAATCTACGAAAGAACGTGGATAGAGGGGTAAGTATTCAAAAATAAATCCCAAATATGGAAGAACATAGGTAGATGAGGGATACAGTAACAGAACACACATCCCACCTGCAAAGGGATAAGTGTTCAAAAAATGAACCCCACCCACGGAAGAACGTAGGTAGACGGGGGACATACCAGCAAGACACTAACCCCATCTACAGAAGAACGTAGACAGAGGGGGATATGTCCAAAAATAGACCTCACCTACGGAAGTACATAGATAGACGAGGGACCACACTCAACCTCAGCCGCGGAAGCAGCGAGCAGAAGGAGGGGCAAGAGTTCAAAAGAGAACCTCACCTACGGAAGTACATAGGTAGACGAGGAACTACACCCAACCTCAGCCGTGGAAGCAGCGGGCAGAAAAAAGGGGGCAAGAGTTCAAAAGAGAACCTTACCTATGGAAGTACATAGGTAGACGAGGAACTACACCCAACCTCAGCCGTGGAAGCAACGGGCAGAAAGAGGGGCCAAGAGTTCAAAAGAGAACTTCACCTATAAAAACAAATAGGTAGAAGGAACAAGACTCAAATCCAACCACAGAAAAGGGGAGAGGTACTTAGAGACAGCTCAGCAAAGCATCAAGGTGGGCAAGCAGGGTTCCGCTCGGAAATCGGGTTAGGCAAGCTGCGCAAGGAGAATGCTTCGGCTAGGACAAATCGGACAATAGTTAGCAAAAGTATGGGGACAACCTCCATGGAAGCATAGGTATAACCTCGCAGTCGTAGAAGGGGGGGGAAGAACTGGTGAGAGAGGATCTCGCATCCCAGGACATCACCGATAACACACACCCCAGCACGCAAAGAGGGGGGAATACTGATAGTACAAGGTCCGACACACAGACCATAGTACTAAAAGACGTATCCCAAGATATCCAATACGCAGAGGAGGGGGGAGTACTGGTGATACAGTATCCCGAACCCGGTCACAACTTACCAGCAACTAGAAGTCCGGATAGCCTGAGATGAGCTGAGGTACCTATTCGAGCTTTGGGGAGGTTCCAAGTAGACTCCTAGGAAGATCGACTTTCCCAAGGATCGACTTCCCTGGGATCGACTTCTGAACAAAGTCTATCCCTAGGAAATTCGTATCCCGAGAAAGTCGATCTCTGGAAAGTCGACCTTGGGACCCTATCTGATCAGGTAGGCAGTTAGGCGGTTACTGCCCAAATGACCAGATTACCCCCATAAGAATCCCTATAAATAGGAGGCACCCCCCACTCATTGAAGGCAAGTCATTTGGAGTAGAGAGTTCCTAGCGAAGCAGAGCTCTGCGCACATGAGTTCCGGTCCGATTTCCCGCGGAGTTCCCCGCATGGCGCTTGCTGGAAGCGTCTTCGAGTACTGGTCGGGTTTCACCCTGGTGAGACATGCCTGATTACGTCAGTCACTCCCAGCAACGCCCTTCAACAAGGACTAGGGTTCCGCCGCTTTATGCCGGACCCCCGGAGAGCTCCACGGTTGCGGGCAAGTGTTTATGTCAAGTACTCAAGTTAACACTGGGAATCGCCGACTGGGACTACCAAGTCGCCGACTCCAGAGGTGGGCCACCGATTCCAGGCCTGGTTGGTCAGTTCTGGTAGACTGCCGACCTGGCTCATGGGGAGTCGATGTCCCACCCTGAGTCGCCGACTCCCAGCCGTTACTTGACTTGGCCTGCGCCATTACGGCACCTTCAATAGGGCACCAAATGGCGTGGGCCCCACGGACAATGAATGGCAAACGCCTCAAGGACCCTATATAAGGAGCCCTTGGGGGGTCCTCATTCTCATCATCCATTCTCCACTCACACTTGACATACACTCCAACCAGAGCACATCTAGGAGCCCGAATCGTCGACTCCCACATCCGAGTCGCCGATTCCCCTCCTCTCTGCAGGTATTTGACGTAGAACGCGCTTCGTGGACTCCAAAGCCTCCGGCTCCGCTCGTAACCCCGCGAGCCTCCTGGTAGCAGATTTCGTGCTTCATCAGCTGGCGCCGTCTGTGGGACTATCGAACTACGATATCCCGTCGTAATCGCGAAATTTTCTTCGCAAAGTTTGGCTTGATTCCCTTCGGGTGAATCGCTGACTTTGTGTCAAGGAATCGTCGATTCATACCAGAAATCGCCGACTCCACCTAGTGAGTCGCTGATTCCGGGATTATTCTGCTAGCTAAGAGTGCTGTCCTCGACTCGGCTCGAAAGAGAAAAACCTAAGGCCAATCGCCGACTCCACCTTCTGAGTCGTCGATTCCACTTGGTTTCTTTCGGGTTAGTTCGGTCAATACTTGCGCTTCGGTTGGAATTCGCTTTTGTCACCAATGACATCTGAAAGACAAAAGCATGATTACCATTTGAGGACCAAAGGGAAATTCTCAATGTTGCCTGGAGGGGCGCAGATTGAGATCCCTCAGCAGAACAAGGCAATAGTGCCTGAAACGTTCGAAGATGCTCAAACTGACATACCCTTTCAGGTACCATCCATTCCTCCTACTCTAGAAACGAGGCTTGTTAATTTCATGGAGACCATGGAAAGAAGAATTAACAACCTCGAGAGAGCGAGGAGTAGAGGACCATCGCCCGCGAAGGAGCGGGTGAATCGGCCTCTCACTATTCTCCATCTGCGGAGAAAAAGAAGAAAGGTCCAGAGCCACCAAAGTCAAAAGCTGGACCTAGTAAGAGTCGCACTGACAAGACTCTTACAACACGGTTTGTGGAAGATCTTCGTCGGAAGCTGGCTGACAATCTAGTCGCTAGCAATCCAATCGAGTTCTTAAGAATCAAAAGCGCTCCTTTTCGTGAGGACCTTTTGAGTTTTGAGTTCCATCAACCTGGCGGGTACCCAGGATAGAAGCGTATGACGGTTCGGGTGATCCAAAAGATCACATCAACCTCTACCTTAATGTCCTGGAACCGCAAACCACCGATAACGCACTGCTGTGAAGAGCATTCCCCGGCACTCTCAAGAGCAATGCTTATCGGTGGTTTTCTGGTCTGCCAGCTGGATCAATCTCCAGCTTTGCGGACCTCTCATCCAAGTTCATCGCCCAACATGTGGGGATGATCAGAATCAAACACAGCGCCAATGCACTACTGGCACTACGACAGAACAAGCTTTCGTTAAGGGATTACACGATCAAGTTCACTTCAACAATGACAGAAGTGAGAGACCTAATCCCGAGTCTGGCCATAGCGGGGTACGTGAATGGGCTAGTACCCTACTCCCCTTTGGCCCAGCATCTTACGCTCCATAAAGTGGAGACGTTACCTGACCTCTTCCAGCAAGCTCAAGCGTTCATTGAGGTGGAAGAGGAAAATGAAAACAAGCTAGTAGAACTTGAGAACACTGGCTTCAAAAAACCAAAGTTCGAGAAGAAGGGCTACAACACGAAGAACAATTTTCGTGGCTCCTCAAGCAAATATACTGACAATGCGGCTAACTCCTTCAAAAAGGAGTGGAAGCTCAAACACGATAACAAAGTATATCAGACCTCCACCAAACAGTCGCCCAAAGGTCCGAATCAACAATGGAAGGATTGGACCCCACTAACAATCAGCAAAGGCGAGCTGTTTGAGAAACTGAAGAACCGAGCAGATCTGTCCGCTGCTCGTTCTATGGACCCTGCAACCAAGGGTAGCCATAAAAAAGTTGGAAGATTCTGTAAATTCCACAAGACCACGGCCACCTGACGGACCATTGCAGGGAGTTCTCGCTTTATGTCGAGCAACTGATCTCGAAGGGTGAACTTGGCAACTTTGTCAAAGGATCCCGAGGACGAGACGGTTGCAAGTCTGACCCGAAGGGAAAACGTCCATGCTCCCCCTCGTCAGATAGCGACAGTAGCGAGGACCGCCAACGGAAAACCATCAATATGATATTTGGTGGTGGCTCTGTTGGCCAGAATAGGGGATACGCCCGGAAGGTGCTGAATCAACACCTCGAGACAACGGAAAGCATGTCCGCAAAGAAAAGTCAATATACTTCTCTGAAGAGGACCTGGACGATGTTCTGCAACCTCACGAGGATCCATTCGTGATCCAAGCAGACATCGGTCCCACTTCCCGTGTCGAGAGGATGATTGTCGACAGCGGCAGTTCCGCGGACATCCTCTATATGGACACTTTCACAAAGATGGGCCTTAAAAAGGAGGATCTATCTCCTTGTAAGGAAGACATCTACGGGATCACTAATGTCGCTGCCCCAGTGGCCGGCATTATTGACCTGAAGGTCTCCATCGGATCCCGGCAAGGGAGGGTTAGTCGAACATGTCATTTTATAGTGGTAAAAGTTGAGTCTACTTATCACGGCATCTTTGGACGACCCTTCATCCATGGGATCAAAGCAGTCCCGTCCTCTTATCACCAGTGCATACGATACCCAGTCAAAGGGATCGTCGCAACTGTCAAAGGATCACAAAAGGATTCTAGGCAAGGGTATAAGAAGGCAACCCAGCTGGTCAAACTAAACAACATGCTCGTCCACGCCCCACCCGACAATGAGGAGAGGGAAAAAATACAACCCGTGGACGAGACAGAGATGTACCAGCTGGAGGGGGGACAATTGGCACTAGGGAAGGGGCTAGCCCCCGACCTAAGGGCCAAGCTTGTGACTGTCCTGGAGGAGCACCAGGACAGGTTCGTTTGGGAGGGTGAGGCTCCGACACAGATTGCACGTCAGATCGTGACGCATAAACTCAATGTCGACCCATCCATCCCAGCTCGTCGCCAAAAGCGTCGAGTACTCACTTCTGACAGGCGGGAAGCCGCCAACGAAGAGATATCAAAACTTCTGAATGCTGGACACATTCGAGAAGTTCGATATCCAACTTGGTTGGCTAACCCCGTCCTCGTCAAGAAACCCAATGGCAAATGGCGCATGTGCATTGATTTCACATATCTCAATAAAGCATGCCCCAAGGATAGCTACCCACTCCCATCCATCGATGAACTAGTCGATGAAGCATCGGGTAACGAATTCCTCTCTATGATGGATGCCCACTCAGGATACAACCAGATCCTGATGCATGAGCCTGATGAAGAAAAAACATCCTTCATCACAGACTCAGGGACATTCTGTTACAGAGTGATGCCATTCGGCTTAAGGAATGCAGGAGCTACATTCCAACGCTTAATGGACAAGGTTTTCGCGGACCAGATCGGGCGCAACGTTTCCGCTTACGTCGACGACATTTTGGTCAAGTCGTCAAGCGTGGAAAAGCACCCTGAGGATCTGAGAGAAACCCTTGACACATTAAAGCAATACGGAATGAAGCTCAATCCGGCTAAGTGTTCCTTCGGAATCAAGGAAGGCAAGTTCCTTGGTTTCTATGTAGGTCAGCACGGGATCAAACCAAATCCCGACAAAATCCAAGCAATCCTCGATATGGAAGCCCCCCGCACAATCAGGGAAGTACAAAGGTTGAACGGACGAATTAATGCGCTCAGCCGTTTCATATCACAAACGGTTGACAAATGCAAACCGTTCTTCTAGCTACTAAAAACTGCGGCTAAGGGTAGTATCACTTGGACACGGGAATGTGAGGAGGCGTTCGCAAAGTTAAAAGCGCATATGTCCTCACTTCCAATGCTGACTTCACCCAAGGATAGGGAAGACCTGTACTTATACATAGCGGCCTCAGAGGAATCTGTGAGTGCAGTCCTCATCGCACAAAGGGATAAAGATCAAGTCCCTATCTACTATCACTCGAGACGACTGCAGGGTGCGGAAATACGGTATTCACCAATTGAGAAAATCGTATATGCCATAATCCACGCTTGCCGTCGTTTTCGAGCTTACTTCTTAGCGCACACGATAATAGTACTCACATCGTGTCCTCTACGCCGTCTACTCCACAAGCCAGATATCTCGGGAAGGTTAACCAAATGGGCAATCGAGCTCAGTGAATTCGACTTAGATTTCCGACCAGCCACTGCCATCAAAGGGCAAGCCGTAGCGGACTTCATCGTCGATCTCACGCCATCAAACCTGACCCAACCCTGGATTGTGGAAGTAGACGGCTCAAGTTGCAGCACAGGCTCGGGTATCGGAGTAAAAATCCATAGTCCAGATGGAAAAAATTACGAACACTCGGTACGGCTTCACTTCCCGGCATCTAACAACGTCGCGAAATACGAAGCAGCTGTACACGGCTTGAAGCTGTTAAGAACTTTAGGCGCTGAGAACGTCACACTTCGCACTGACTCCCAGCTCGTAGCTCGGCAAACCACGGGTGAATTTGCCTGCAAAGAACCACAAATCGTTAAATATGTGGAGGCAATGGTGGCACTCGCCAAACAATTCGCCGAGTTCAAAATCGAGCAAATCCCTCGCATTCAAAACATGCCCGCCGATGCGTTGGCACGCCTCGCATCAGCTTGGGAGGGAGGTCAGCGTGAAATCTTAGTGGACTCAATACTCCAGCCCACATGTCAGATATTGAGTGTCTCATCCGATCCCCAAGAGGATTGGAGACAACCGATATTGACATTTATCCAGAATGGAACACTTCCTGACAACAAGAGGGAGGCCAAGAAACTAAAACATAAAGCAGCCAAATATTGCGACGTCGGAGGAGTTCTTTACAAGAATTCCTTCGATAGCCCGCTGCTGCTTTGCTTGGCCAAACCCGACACAAATAAGGTGATCCAGGAAGTACACGAAAGCTCGTGCGAGCTCCATGAGGGAGGAAGAGCACTTGCCTTCAAAATCATACGGCTGGGGTATTATTGGCCCACCCTATGATTAGAAGCTCGCACTTACGTCTGCAAGTGCCGAGCATGTCAGTTGCATAGTCCAATGCAACAGAAACCATCCGCAGATATGACTCCGATTCTAAGCTCGATCCCGTTCGCAAGATGGGGACTGGACATCGTAGGACCATTCCCACCTTCAACATCCCAAGCTCGATTCATTTTTGTAGCAGTAGATTACTTTATGATGAAGCACGAAATCTGCTACCAGTAGGCTCGCGGGGTTGCGAGGAGGGCCGGAGGCTTTGGAGTCCACGACGCGCGCTCTACGTCAATGTACCTGCAGAAGAGGAGGGGAATCGGCGACTCACGTGGGAGTAGGCGATTCGGGATCCTTAGTTTGCTCTGGTTGGAGTGTGTGTCAAGAGGATCTGAGTTGAGGGTAGAGGTCCCCCAAGGACCCCTTTTATAGGGTCTTGGGGGACGTTTTCCCCATTCATTAGTGTGGGACCCACACCATTAAGGTATCCTATTAAGGAATGCCCTAATGGCGAGGGTCCGCTCAAGTAACGGCTGGGAGTCGGCGATTCAGGTATGGGAATCGCCGATCCAGAGGTTCAATCGCCGACTCCCCATGAACCTAGTGGCAGCCTACCAGAGCTGTCCACGAGGCCTAGAGTTAGCGATTCCCCCCTGGAGTCGGCGACTTGGTAGTCCCAATCGGCGACTCCCAAGTGTTAGCTTGAGCTCTTGACGTAGACACGTGCTCCGCACCGTGGAAGCCTTTCCGGGGGTCCGGCATATAGCGACGGAACCCTATTCCTTGTCGAAGGGCGTTGCTGGGAGTGACTGACGTGTTCAGGCATGTCTCACCAGTACTCCCCCCTGAAGAGAGCATGGCAAAACACCCGTGTAACCTCACTTTACAAAGTGGGTCGAAGCTCAGGCTGTAGCGAAGATCACTCAGGACGCGACAGTCAAGTTCATCTACCGCTCCATAGTGTGTCGATTCGGAGTTCCACAACACATTGTCACAGACAATGGTACCCAATTCACTGGGGGGGAATTTTCAAGAATGTGCGAAGACCTAAACATAAAACTCCACTTTGCCTCTATTTACCGACCACAGGCAAACGGGCAAGTGGAGGTAACCAACAAGGCCATCGCACAGGGACTGAAAAAGAAAATCGAATCAGCCAAAGGGTCCTGGGCAGATAAGTTGTGCGAAATCCTATGGGTGTACCGCACAACAAGCAAAAACCCCACGTGCAACACCCCTTTCGCTATGACCTATGGAGTGGAGGCAGTCGTACCAATCGAGATGAATATACCATCATACCGAGTCTCGAAGTACGACAAATAAACAAATGACCAAAACCTAGCTACAGAGCTAGAGTTGAGGGATGAAACCCGTGACGAGGCGAACCTACGGAACAAATCGTACAAGGCAAGCGTATCAAGGTACCACAATCGCCAAGTACGCAAAAAAGTCTTCCTGCCAGGAACTCTCGTCACGCGGAAGGCTAGCATAACCGAGAGGAATAGACCAAGGAATAAGCTGTCATCCAACTTCGAAGGTCCCTACATCGTCGAAGAGGAGATAAGGCCAGGACCTTATCGCCTACGGCGGCAGGATGGAACAATGGTTCCAAACACCTGGCACGCGGACAATATGCAGCAATACTACGCTTAGTATTAAACACGTTATTTCTTAGGCCCTCTTAGGTGTATATGCTAGTACATATTGCAAAGTAAAATAGTTAGATTTTATCTTTGTAATTCTAAATTCAAAAAGTCAATTGACATTCCTGTCAAAATCACCTACCTACGACTCTAGCTAGTACCCTATTTCAGAAATCTATTTTGTCGCTGTAGCCCTAATAGATTAAAATCGTTTTGTCGCTATGGCCTTAACGATCCTACCCCATCTTGTCGCTTTGGCCTTGATGTGGGTCCAAAAGTTACTCTGACGCTTCGGCCAGAGTTCAACTACACATTAGGGTATGGAGTCTTAGGTAGTTGATAAGTACAAACGAACCTAACCCCAAGAGGTTCTAGGTATTCACAACAAATACCAAATAAAAAATCTATTCCGTCGCTATAGCCTTAATCAATTAAAATCGTTTTATCGCTATGGCCTTAACGATCATACCCCATCTTGTCGCTTCGGCCATGATGTAGGTCCAAAAGTTACTCTGACGCCTCGGCCAGAGTTTAACTACATATTAGGAAATAAAATCTAGAGTCTTACGATTTAAAAACTCTAAGTCTTAGCTAAACTTCCCGTTAGTTTTTGTATCTCCAAAACTTATTACGTCAATTAACGTTGCGAGTCTTGATTAGTTGCGAAGTTTAATTTATTTCGCGAGTTTAGCCATAGACTGAGCTACGATTCATACGACCAAGTCTACGCCCAGAGTGGCTAGCAATAGGGTTACCAGAGTCTAATTTACGTCCAGAGCGACTAAATTACGACTTGTGAATCTAGTTTCGGGTCTTAGTTATAATTCAAAAAATAAATTAAACAAACAATTAATTTAGAAAGCAAAATAATTGATTAAATTAAGTCAAAAAGATATTACAAAAATATAAAAAAAAGAGTACAAGCTAAAAATCTAGTCTTCTTCGTCGTTCTTCAGCTTGTCTAAGGCATCCTTGTTCTTTTCTTTCTCCTCAGGATGCTCTTCTACCCATGTCATAATATCCGAAATGAAGTCGTCGGGTAGTGACGGGAACACAGAAGTACTAAAGAAACTAAGTTCTTGGAGTTGGTCGGATTGATATTTCTTATCCAACTCCACGTCCTTAGCCTTCTCCAGAAGTGTGGAGTTCTCCTTCTTTAGCACGGAGTTCTCCTTCTTCGCATTTTCCAACTCCTCCTTAGAGCGAGAGAGTTGGTCGTTCAGCTCAGCGCACTTCCTCTCTAGCTCAGAGTTAGTGCTCCTCAAATTCGTGTTCGTGGCTTCAGATGAAACCGCATTCCCGATCTCGGCCTCTAGCTGAGCCCGCATATCCTCGATCTGCTTAGACGCATCCTTTCGTTCTTTGCAGAGCACAAAAATCTTCGACACATAATCGTCGATCTCTTTCTTCTGAGACTCAATCGTCTTCTCTTTCTTTGGGATGACGTTGTCTCTAAGATTCTCAAATTTCCTTTGAGAATGGGCGAGCTTGGCCATTTGATTCTCGCTACGCTTATACTTGGCGTCTAGTTCATTATATTGTTCTTGAATGCGTTGGACGTCATTTATCGAATTCATGCTAAAACAAGCATGGGCCATGTAGCAAGCCTACACAAAAACAAAACAAAAGAGATTAGCAAATAAAGTATAAAAAAAAGATGTGTGTTTTCGGAAGATAGAAGCGCTTACAGCGTTCAGAGCTGTCATGAGCTCACTCCGAACCCATCTCCCAGCTTTCGCCATTAGGATGGACATGGCGTCCGACCTGACTTGTGGGTCAGCCAAGAAGTCAGGAAGGGGCATGCCACTCGTGTAGGGCGCGAAACCAGCCCGCTCAGGTACGGCTCGAGAACTTGAGCCCCTCTCAAATGTGCTCGGGGCTTTGGGAGCCTTAGCTTTCTTCTCCAGCCTAACTAGCTTCGCCCGTCGATATCGCACGGCCATGTGTGGGGCGGCAGCATCAAAGTACAGAAGTGATCGCTTCTTCCCGATCACCATCTCTTCACTTGTGGGAGGTTTCTGAACCTCCACAACATCCTCAAAAGTGAAGTCCTCACGCTGACAGAGGACAAAGGGCACACCGCGAGGCAGATTGTGATCTTTCAGAGCTTTAGCTATCTTGGTAGTGGCGATCACATCATCCGCCATCAAGCCCAGGTTCACGCTCATCTTCGCGCAATTCGGATCAGCCCAAACTTCCCGACTCCCGGGAAGAAACTCAGAGGTAACAAATATAAACTCTTTCTTCCACACCCCATGGTTGGTTGGAAGATCATCAACCAAGTTGCGATCGAGGTTTCGTCGCGCCAACCCAAGACGACCCGATCCAATCTTCCCATCCTTGCACAGCTTGTAGTAGTTGAGGAAGAGATACGGCGTGGGGGTAACTTTCAGACTCCAGCAAATGTTGAGGAACCCTCTCAACGTCACAAAAAATCCCACTGGTAGTTGTGACAGCGACACTTCAAAAGCAAGGAGCAACTCGAAATACATCTTGGGCAGAGCCTGAAAATCCGGCGGCGGAAGGTTCGCAGGTTGGTACTGCGATACCCAGAAGCGAAGGTGTCCAGATATCTTCATCCCCTTCAAAAGATCTCTAGCTTCTCTCGCGCTAAGGATGGAGGAGGGATGCACCTCAGATTGACACGTAAGCGTAGCGACGGTCATAACTTGTTCAAATCGACCCTCGCCCGAGCGGCTGACTGGAAGCAGTTGGGTCGAACCATTGACATACGTCTCGCAGTGCGCATATCCGGTCGGATTCACGACCCCAATATAAGTTGGGAGATCGGCATATGGATCTCGACCCAAGTCCACCTCGACTGGAGGGGGAGGAGTTCTCTCTCTTTCACGACGACCCGCATCTGGGGCAGGGTCGGGAATTCCACGGTCAACAACGAGTTCTTCGTTAAAATCTATGTGCAGACGGTTCCGGGCCTCCTCCGGGCAAGGCACATGGATTTTGCCCTTGCCATGGGTTCGTTGTCGTTTCTTCTTTTTAGAACCATCATCTTGAGATGGTCTCTTATTAGGGTTCATCCCAGACACGATGATACCCTCGGAATTCACCACCAGAGGCTCAGCATTCGGAGTTAAAACATCCACTGTTTGGATAGGAATCGCCGACTCATCTACTTGAGTCGCCGATTCAACTGGCGTAGTCGCCGACTCGTAACTTATGTTCAAGGCCTCAGAGTCGGCGGCCAACTTATCCCTTCTCTTAAAGAAGGCTTTCTTCTTTAAACCCCTGGGAATCGGCGATCCCGAAGTGGGAATCGACGACTCACCAGGGATCTCTCCCTGCTCAACCTCAGGCACGATCTCCGGAACCTTGTCCGAAATCGTCGACCCCGCAGAGAGAATCGTCGATCCAGCCAGAGGCTCTAGGAGCTCGTGCACAGAAGCACTCAGATCTTGATCAAAAGGTGGAACCACCGGAGTCGACGATTCAACGTCTCTGGGAGGAGACGGAATCGGCGACTCGACGGTGTTCAACACCTCGTCGAGGGTTTCTACGGACATTTCCGCGATCATCGCGGCGGTCTCGGCATCGGTCAGACTATGTTTGGGGCTAGCCATCTTCGGAATCGTCGATTTAAGGCAAAAGTAAATGGGGAATCGGCGATTGCAAAAGCTAGGGTTGAGGTAGGCGATTCGATTTGGGGAAAAAGTGGAGTGAGAAGTGTGAAGCACTCGCTACTATTTATAGCCCCTGGGAAAATTGCAAAAACCCCCTAGAGAATCCGGAAATTGCAAAAGAAAGAATCAGAAATCGATCTCCAGATCCCTGAAATCACGCCCGAGTCGGCGATTCCCGAGCTGAATCGTCGATTCCGGTCACTATTTTGCAAAAGTTGAGAGATATATTTCCTTAATTGGAAAATTTGCATATATTCTCCAAATATCTCCAAGGATCTTCTGAGAGATCCGACGTTTCGCAATAGGAGTCGACGATTCCCAGAGGGAGTCGCCGACTCAAAGGGGAAAATTTCAAAACAACCCCCACAGTTACCCAAAACTTAGGAGTCGACGATTTGGGCACCCAGTCGCCGACTCAGGGTAAACTTCAGCACATTTTCAAAAGGGAGTATCACAAGCTCTCTCCGACACTTCTGTCGCTTCGGCCAGAGGTCGTCACATTTCAAGAGGGAGTATCACAAGCTCTCTCCGACACTTCTGTCGCTTCGGCCAGAGGTCGTCACATTTCAAGACGGAGTATCACAAGCTCTCTGGGACACTTCTGTCGCTTCGGCCAGAGGTCGTCACATTTCAAGAGGGAGTATCACAAGCTCTCTCCGACACTTCTGTCGCTTCGGCCAGAGGTCTTTACATTTCAAGAGGGAGTATCACAAGCTCTCTCCGACACTTCTGTCGCTTCGGCCAGAGGTCGTCACATTTCAAGAGGGAGTATCACAAGCTCTCTCCGACACTTCTGTCGCTTCGGCCAGAGGTCGTCACATTTCAAGAGGGAGTATCACAAGCTCTCTCCGACACTTCTGTCGCTTCGGCCAGAGGTCGTCACATTTCAAGGGGGAGTAACACAAGCTCTCCCGACACTTCTGTCGCTTCGGCCAGAAGTCGTCAAAATGTTTTTGAGCATGGTAAGATCTGTCGCTTCGGCCAGATTTTCCAATGATCATTTGAGCAAAGGAGGGGCATCACGGAAGGATGTTTTCTTTTTTGCAGGAAAGGTTCTAATAGTGAACCAGACTCTAATAGTGAGTCAGACTCTGATACTGAGTCAACCTACCTTGTCGCTTTGGCCTTGGTAGACTAGAGATCATTTTGTCGCTTTGGCCTTAATGATCTCGACCCATCTTGTCGCTTTGGCCTTGATGGGGTAACCGTCGTTGTGGACATAAAGTCGCTCTTGATCAGGGTAGACTATAAACATCAGTTCTGATAGTGAACTAGATTCTGATAGTGAATCTGCAGATTCTATCGCTTCGGCCAGAATCAGGCTCTGATAGTGAGTCAGTCCATTTTGTCGCTCTGGCCTTAATGGACGGGAATTATTTTGTCGCTTCGGCCTTAATAATTCTCTCTCATCTTATCGCTTCGGCCTTGATGACACAGCAAAAGTCACCCTTGATCAGGGATGGACTATAAACACATAGTTCCGTTGGCCTGGAACTAGATTCTAATAGTGAATCAATCCATCTGATAGTGCATGGATACGGAGTCATTGTGTCGCTGTGGCCGCAATGATTCGATCCCATCTTGTCGCTTTGGCCTTGATGCGGATCACACAAAACCTTGCTTGGGGGGGGGATACTGGCGATACACGCATGTTTCTTGTGCTCTCTTCAGGGGGGAGTACAGGTGAGACATGCCTGATTACGTCAGTCACTCCCAGCAACGCCCTTCAACAAGGACTAGGGTTCCACCGCTTTATGCCTGACCCCCGGAGAGCTCCACGGTTGCGGACAAGTGTCTATGTCAAGTACTCAAGTTAACACTGGGAATCGCCAACTGGGACTACCAAGTCGCCGACTCCAGAGGTGGGCCACCGATTCCAGGCCTGGTTGGTCAGTTCTGGTAGACTGCCGACCAAGCTCATGGGGAGTCGATGGTCCCACCCTGAGTCGCCGACTCCCATACCTGAGTCGCCGACTCCCAGCCGTTACTTGACTTGGCCTGCGCCATTATGGCACCTTCAATAGGGCACCATAATGGCGTGGGCCCCACGGACAATGAATGGGAAACGCCCCAAGGACCCTATATAAGGAGCCCTTGGGGGGTCCTCATTCTCATCATCCATTCTCCACTCACACTTGACACACACTCCAACCAGAGCACATCTAGGAGCCCGAATCGCCGACTCCCACATCCGAGTCGCCGATTCCCCTCCTCTCTGCAGGTATTTGACGTAGAGCGCGCTTCGTGGACTCCAAAGCCTCCGGCTCCGCTCGCAACCCCGCGAGCCCCCTGGTAGCAGATTTCGTGCTTCATCACACCCCCATCAGTTTGTAATTACTATTTACAACTTAAGTTTGAATCCTGATGCCGAAGAGAGTTTGTGATACTCGCTCTTGAAATGTGACAACTTCTGACCGAAGCGACAGAAGTGTCGGAGAGAGCTTGTGATACTCCCTCCTGAAAACATGTTGTTGTTTACCCTGAGTCGGCGATTGGGCGTCCCAATCGTCGACTCCTGAGTTTTGGGTAACTGTGAGGGTTATTTTGAAAATTTACCCCCCTTGAGTCGGCAACTCCCTTTGGGAATCGTCGACTCCTATAGTGAAACGTCGGATCTCTTAGAAGATCCTTGGAGATATTTGGAGAATATATGCAAATTTCCCAAATAAGAAAATATATCTCTCAAATTTTGCGAAATAGTGACCGGAATCGACGATTCAGCTTGGGAATCGTCGACTCAGGCATGATTTCAGGGATTTGGAGATCTATTTCCGATTCCTTCCCTTGCAATTTTCAGATTCTCTAGAGGGTTTTTGCAATTCTCCCAGGGCTATAAATAGTGGTGATCGCTTCACACTCCTCACCTCACTTTTCCCCAACTCGAATCGCCTACTGATGAAGCACGAAATCTGCTACCAGGGGGCTCGCGGGGTTGCGACCGGAGCCGGAGGCTTTGGAGTCCACGAAGCGTGCTCTACGTCAAATATCTGCAGAGAGGAGGGGAATCGACGACTCGGATGTGGGAGTCGGCGATTCGGGCTCCTAGATGTGCTCTGGTTGGAGTGTGTGTCAAGTTTGAGTGGAGAATGGATGATGAGAATGAGGACCCCCAAGGGCTCCTTATATAGGGTCCTTGGGGCGTTTCCCATTTGATGAAGCACGGAATCTGCTACCAGTGGGATCGCGGGGTGGCGAGATGAGCCGGAGGCTGTGGAGTCCACGACGCGCGCTCTACGTCAAACACCTGCAGAAGAGGAGGCGATTCGGGCTCCTTGGATGCTCTAGTGTGGAGTGTGAGTCAAGAGAGTGAGTTGAGGGTAGAGGTCCCCCAAGGACCCCTTTTATAGGGTCTTGGGGGGCGTTTCCCCATTCATTCGAGTGGGGCCCACGCCATTAAGGTACCCCAATAAGGAATGCCTTAATGGCGAAGGTCCGCTCAAGTAACGGCTGGGAGTCGGCGATTCAGGTATGGGAATCGCCGATCCAGAGGTTCAGTCGCTGACTCCCCATGAGCCTAGTGGCAGCCTACCAGAGCTGTCCACGAGGCCTAGAGTTGGCGATTCCCCCCTGGAGTCGGCGACTTGGTTGTCCCAATCGGCGACTCCCAAGTGTTAACTTGAGCTCTTGACGTAGACACGTGCTCCGCACCGTGGAAGCCTTTCCGGGGGTCCGGCATATAGCGACGGAACCCTATTCCTTGTTTGAAGGGCGTTGCTGGGAGTGACTGACGTAATCAGGCATGTCTCACCAGTACTCCCCCCTGAAGAGAGTATGGCTGAACACCCGTGTACCGCCACCATTCATTGTCCGTGGGGCCCACGCCATTATGGTGCCCTATTGAAGGTGCCATAATGGCGCAGGCCAAGTCAAGTAACGACTGGGAGTCGGCGACTCAGGTATGGGAGTCGGCGACTCAGGGTGGGACTATCGATTCCCCATGAGCCAGGTCGGCAGTCTACCAGAACTGGCCAACCAGGCCTGGAATCGGTGGCCCACCTCTTGAGTCGGCGACTCCCTCTGGGAATCTTAGACTCCTATTGTGAAACGTCGGATCTCTCAGAAGATCCTGGGAGATATTTGGAGAATATATGCAAATTTTCCAATTAAGAAAATATATCTCTCAACTTTTGCAAAATAGTGACCGGAATCGACGATTCATCTCGGGAATCGCCGACTCAGGCGTGATTTCAGGTATCTGGAGATCGATTTCTGATTCTTTCTTTTGTAATTTCCGGATTCTCTAGGGGGTTTTTGCAATTTTCCCCGGGGCTATAAATAGTGGCGAGTGCTTCACACTTCTCACTCCACTTTTTCCCCAAATCGAATCGCCTACCTCAACCCTAGTTTTTGCAATCGCCGATTCCCCAGTTACTTTTCCCTTGAATCGACGATTCCGGAGATGGCGAGTCCCAAACATAGTCTGACCGATGCCAAGACCGCCGCGATGATCGCGGAAATGTCTGAAGAAACCCTCGACGAGGTGTTGAATCGTCGACTCCGGTCGTTCCATCTTCTGATCAAAATCTAAGTGCTTCTGTGCACGAGTTGCTGGAGCCTCTGGCTGGGTCGACGATTCCCTCTGTGGGATCGTCGATTCCGGACAAGGTTCCGGAGACAGTGCCCGAGGTTGAGCAGGGAGAAATCCCTGGTGAGTCGTCGATTCCCACTTCGGGGTCGCCGATTCCCAAGGGTTTAAAGAAGAAAGCCTTCTTCAAGAGAAGGGATAAGTTGGCTGCCGATTCTGAGGCCTTGAACATACGTTACAAGTCGGCGAGTACGCCAGTTGAATCGGCGACTCAAGTAGATGAGTCGGCGATTCCTATTCAAACAGTGGATACCTCAACTCCAAATACTGAGCCACTGGTGGTAAACTCTGAGGGTGTCATCTTGCCCGGGATGAACCCTAATAAGCGACCATCTCAAGACGATGGTTCTAAAAAGAAGAAAAGACGACGAACCCATGGCAAGGGCAAAATCCATGTGCCTTGCCCAGAGGAGGCCCAGAACCGTCAACACATAGATTTTAACGAGGAACTCGTCGTTGACCGTGGAATTCCCGACCCTGCCCCAGATGCGGGTCGTCGTGAAAGAGAGAGAACTCCTCCACCTCCAGTCGAGGTGGATTTAGGTCGAGATCCATATGCCGATCTCCCAACTTATATTGGGGTCGTGAATCCGACCGGATATGCGCACTGCGAGACGTATGTCAATGGTTTGACCCAAATTCTTCCAGTTAGCCGCTCGGGTGAGGGTCGATTTGAACAAGTTATGACCGTCTCTACGCTCAAGCGCCAATCCGAGGTGCATCCCCCCTCCATCCTCAGCGCGAGAGAGGCTAGAGATCTTTTGAAAGGGATGAAAATTTCTGGAAATCTTCGCTTCTGGATGTCGCAGTACCAGCCTGCGAACCTTCCCCCGCCGGGTTTTCAAGCTCTACCCAAGATGTATTTCAAGCACTTCCCTGAGCTGCCCATTCCGGAGCTCATGAGTGAGTTGCTACTTGCTTTTGAGGTGTCGCTGTCACAATTACCAGCAGCATTTTTTGTGACGTTGAGGGGGTTTCTCAACATTTACTGGAGTTTGAATATTAAACCCACGCCGTATCTCTTCATCAACTATTATATGTGTGCAAAGATGGGAAGGTTGGATCGGGTCGTCTTGGGTTGGCGCGACGAAACCTTGATCGCAACTTGGTTGATGATCTTCCAACCAACCATGGGGTGTGGAAGAAAGAGTTTATATTTGTTACCTCTGAGTTTCTTCCCGGGAGTCGGGAAGTTTGGGCTGATCAGGAACCTCCCACAAGTGAAGAGATGGTGATCAGGAAGAAGCGATCACTCTTGTATTTTGATGCTGCCGCCCTACACATGGCCGTGCGATATCGACGGGTGAAGCTAGTTAAGCTGGAGAAGAAGGCTATGGCTCCCAAAGTCCCGAGCACATTTGAGAGGGCACTACAAAAAAAAGTAGGCAGTTCGGACGAAGCAAAGTTAACGGAATTTCCGTTACAAATACTTATTATCAAAATTAACGGAATTTGTAACGGAATTTTCGTTAACTTTGCTATTTCCGTTACAAATACTAGGACTTATATATTGTAACGGATTTTTTAACTATTTTTAACGGATATTCCGTTACAAATAGCAATTATTTAATAATTTTCATAATTAGGGTTAGGGTTAGGGTTAGAGTAAATGTAAATAATTAGGGTTAGTTTTAAGGTTAGTGTTAGGGTTAATAGAAATTAATAAAAATAAACAAAAATTAGTAAAAATAAGTATATATACATATTTAGATAGTGTTAGGGTTAGAAGTTAGGGTTAAAAGTAAGAGTTAGAAGTTAGAAGTTAGGGTTAGAAGAAGTTAGATTATAGTTTTTTTAGATATTATAAATTATAAAAAATTTAAAGTTAGATTATAATTAGATAATTATAAAAATTTAAAT